>JAGIQG010000003.1:1136182-1468682 GCA_024679065.1 Sphyrna mokarran
CAGGCAGGGCATTCCACTCCCTAACCACCCTCTGGGTAAAGAACCTACCTCTGATATCCGTCCTATAACCACCACCCCTTAATTTAAAGCTCTCAATGTGGTATATATGGACTTTAGTAAGGTGTTCGATAAGGTGGCCCATGGAAGGCTTCTGCAGAAAATGCAGATGTATGGGATTGAGGGTGATTTAGCTAATTGGATTAGGAATTGGCTAGCAGATAGAAGACAGAGGGTGGTGGTTGATGGAAATTATTCATCGTGGAGTTCGGTTACAAGTGGTGTACCTCAGGGATCTGTTTTGGGGCCCCTGCTGTTTGTAATTTTTATAAATGATCTGGATGAGGGTATTGAAGGATGGATTACTAAATTTGCGGATGACACCAAAGTCGGTGGAGTGGAAGATAGTGAAGCGGGATGTTATAGTTTGCAGAGAGACTTGGACAAGTCGCAGAGCTGGGCCGAGAGGTGACAAATGGAGTTTAATGCGGAAAAGTGTGAGGTAATTCACTTTGGCAGGAAAAACAAATGTGTAGAGTATAGGTAGGGCATTCCATACCCTTACCACCCTCTGGATAAAGAAACTACCTCTGACATCTGTCCTATAACTACCACCCCTTAATTTAAAGCTATGTCCCCTCGTGCTAGCTTTCTCCATCCTAGGAAAAAGGCCATCACTGTCCACCCTATCTAAACCTCTAATCATCTTATATGCTTCAATAAGGTCCCCTCTTAGCCGCCTCCTTTCTAACAAAAACAACTTCAAATCCCTCAGCCTCTCTTCATAAGACCTGCCCTCCATACCAGGCAACATCCTGGTAAACCTCCTCTGTACCATAGAACATAGAACATAGAACAATACAGCACAGAACAGGCCCTTCGGCCTTTGATGTTGTGCCGACCAAAATAAAAAGCAATGCCCTCCTAAACTAAACCATTCCCTTCTCATCCATATACTTATCAAATAACCTCTTAAACGCCACCAAACTTGGCGCACTACAACAGCTGCAGGCAGGGCATTCCACTCCCTAATCACTCTGTGAGTAAAGAAACCTACCTCTGATATCCGTCCTATAACTCATACCCCTTAATTTAAAGTTGTGTCCCCTCGTGCTAGCTTTCTCCATCCTGGAAAAAGGCTATCACTGTCCACACTATCCAAACCTCTAATCATCTTATATGCTTCAATAAGATCCCCTCTTAGCCGCTCCTTTATAACTAAAACAACCTCAAATCCCACAACCTCTCTTCATAGGACCTGCCCTCCATACCAGGCAACATCCTAGTAAACCTCCTCTGTACCCTCTCCAATGCCTCCACATCTTTCTTATAATGTGGCGACCAGAACTGCACACAATACTCCAAGTGCGGCCGCACTAGAGTTTTGTACAGCTGCAACATGATGCTGCGGCTCCTAAATTCAATCCCCCTACCAATAAAAGCTAAGACTCAAAAGCCTTCTTAACAACTTTATCCACTTGACTGCCTACTTTCAGGGATCTATTGACACATACACCAAGATCCTTCTGTTCTCAACACTATTAAGAGCCCTACCATTAGCCCTATACTCTACACATTTATTGTTCCTGCCAAAGTGCATTACCTCACACTTTTCCACATTAAACTCCATTTGCCACCTCTCGGCCCAGCTCTGCAACTTGTCCAAGTCACTCTGTAAAACTAAAACACCCCTCTTCACTATCTACCACACCACCACTTTAGTATCATCTGCAAATTTACTGATCCATCCCTCAATACCCTCATCCAGATCATTTATAAAAATTACAAACAGCAGGGGCCCCAAAACAGACCCCTGAGGCACACCACTCGTCACCGAACTCCACGAACCCTCTCCAATGCTTCCACATCTTTCTTATAATGCGGGGACCAGAACTGTACACAATACTCCAAGTGCGGCCGCACCAGAGTTTTGTATAGCTGCAATGGTAATGGTAGGACTCTCAATAGTGTTGATGAACAGAGGGATCTTGGTGTATGTGTGCATAGATCCCTGCAAGTTGGCAATCAAGTCGATAAGGTTGTTAAGAAGGCATAAGGAGTCTTAGCTTTTATTGGTAGGGGGATTGAATTTAGGAGCAGCAACGTCATGTTGGAACTGTACAAAACTCTAGTGCGGCCGCACTTGGAGTATTGTGTGCAGTTCTGGTCCCCACATTATAAGAAAGATGTGGAGGCATTGGAGAGGGTACAGAGGAGGTTTACCAGGATGTTGCCTGGTATGGATGGCAGGTCTTATGAAGAGAGGCTGAGGGATTTGAGGTTGTTTTCGTTAGAAAGAAGGTGGCTAAGAAGAGACCTTATTGAAACATATAAGATGATTAGAGGTTTAGATAGGGTGGACAATGATAGTCTTTTTCCTAGGATGGAGAAAGCTAGCACGAGGGGACATAGCTTTAAATTAAGGGGTGGTGGTTATAGGACGGATGTCAGAGGTAGGATCTTTACCCAGAGGGTGGTTAGGGAGTGGAATGCCCTGCCTGCAGCAGTTGTAGATGCGCCAAGTTTGGTGGCGTTTAAGAGGTTAGTAGATAAGTTTATGGACGAAAAGGGAATGGTTTAGGTTAGAGGGTCATTGCTTTTTCTTATTTGGTCGGCGCAACATCGAAGGCCAAAGGGCCTGTTCTGCGCTGTAATGTTCTATGTTCTAGGTTCTATGTTTTATGTTCTAAGTCTGACTTGGAAATATATCGCTGTTTCTTCACGGCCATGACATCAAAATCCTGGAATTCCCTCTTTAACAGCATTGTGGGTGTACCTGTATCACCTGGGGAGGAGGAGGGAGAGAGGGAGACGGAACTTGGTACCAATATAAATACCAGGTTGCCAGCCCTGCCCACAGATTGGATTCTAAACCAAAGATCTGACAGGGTGTCCTTGTGGCTAACAGTTGCTGCTCGATCTCAGACATTCTCTCATGATTCCTCCCTCACAGAAAAGCTCAAATTTAAAAATGCAACTTCAGAAACAGCTCACATTGAAAATTCATGAGTTTCACAACAATCAAACACTTGCTGGTTCTCCATCTAACAAGGAAGCACCCTCCTGAGTGGCTGATTGGAAAGACGACTGTACAACTGACCGCAATCACATAAAGCATTTAATAGTCTGCTTGCAACCAACGTGATCTGCATTCCCTCATTACTAAACACTGTTAGCCAGGAATATATTAATAATGGGCCAATTACTATTGGTTCTATAAATCATTGGCAATTCACTGAATTTAATTCAGTGTTAATTTTTTAAACATTTATTTTATGGGATGTGAGTATCACTGCCCAGGCCTAGCATTCATCCCTAAATGTTTTGGTAGCACAGTGGTTAGCACTGCTGCTTCACAGCTCCAGGGACCTGGGTTCGATTCCTGTCTTGGGTCACCGTCCGTGTGCAGTTTGCAAATTCTCCTCGTGTCTGCAGGGGTTTCCTCCGGGTGCTTTGGTTTCCTCCCTCAGTCCAAAGATGTGCAGGTTAGGTTGATTGGCCATGCTAAAATTTCCCCTTAGTATCCTAGATGCGTAGATTAGAGGGATTAATGGATAAATATCTAGGGATATGAGAGTGGGGCCTGGGTGGGATTGTAGTTGGTGCAGACCTGATGAGCCAAATAGCCTCTTTCTGCACTGTAGGGTTTCTATGATTCTATGAGAAGGTGGTTGTGAGTAGTCACCTTAAACCACAGCAGTCCTTGTGGTGTAGGTACATCCACAGTACTGATAGGGAAGGAGTGCCAGGATTTTGACCCAGTGACACTGAAGGAATGGTAATATATTTCCAAGTCAGGGGATGGTGAGTGACTGGGAGGGATCCTTCAGGTGGTGGTATTCCCATTTTCCTTCTGCAGTTGGCCTTCCAGGTGGTCAAGCTCTGAGGTTGAAATGGTGTGTTGCTGCAATGTATCTTCTGGCAATGGTGAGAGTGATGGATGGTTAAGGTGATAATGTTAAAACCAGTACTTGGGAGATATGAGTACTCTATCTTCACCACTTAAACTATTTGATAACAACACAAATACTAATGAGTTATCTAAAGCTGGAAGATTTAATTTGTTAACAAAATCGAGGTGACACAGCAGCTGATGTGTTGTGGTTGCAGTATTTGATCTGACTGAAATCTGTGAACCACAAGAAACACATTGCAGGAAGCTTCGAGGAACGTTGGTTCAGATCGCTCAAGTTGGAATCTGATCTTTGGACACTGATACAACAGGGAGAGAGACCATTTTCTGGTCTCTTTGTTCCAGAGGGTAGCTAAATTGTTTTCAGGGGCAGGAAGGTGTGACTATGAAATGTGGGGATCCAGCTCCCACAATTGTCCAAGTCAGGATGGTGAGTGACTGAGAGGGGAATCTCCAGGTGATGCTATCCCCAGCTATCTGCTGCTCTTGTCCTTCTAGACGTTAGCAGTCTTGTAGATGGTACACACGGCTGCTATTGTTCACCAGTAGTGGAGGGATTGAATGTTTGTGGAAGGGGCAGTTGCTTTGTCCTAGATGGTGTCGAGATTCCTGAGTGTTTCTGGAGCTGCACCTATCCAGGTAAATGGAGAATATTCTATCACACTCTTGACTTGTCTCCTTGTAGATGACGAACAGGCTTTTGGGATTCCCAGCCTGTGACTTGGTCTGATAACCACAGTACTTATATAGCTAGTTCAGTTCAGATTCTGATCATTGTGGAGGATTCAGTGATAGTAATACATGAAATGTCAAGAGTGATGGTTAGATCTTGTCTTGTTGGAGACAGTCATTGCCTGGCACTGATGTAGTGATAATATTGCTTTCCACTTGTCATCCCCAACCCAGATATTGTCCACATCGCAGGCAACTCTTCATAAACGTCCATGAGGCTTGTGAGCCATGACCGATCATTCACAAATTCATGCTGGTTTTCTGATTGTGAAAAAAATTAAGGCGTTCAGTTATCCCAACCTTAGAGTAACAGAGATTTACAGCACGGAAACAGGCCCTTCAGCCAGCTTTTCTATTCCATCCAGTTTTTACCATTAAACTCATGCCAATTGCCCACAGTTGACCCATATGCCGCTTTGTCCATTTTACCCATGCTTTTTAAAAGACAAAATTGTACCCACATCTACTACTACCTCTGACAGTTTGTTCCAGACACTCTGTGTGAAAAAATTGTCCCTCTGGACACGTTTGTATCTCTCCCCTCTCACCTTAAACCTGTGCCCTCTAGTTTTAGACTCCCCCATCTTTGGGAAAAGGTATTGACTATCTTGCTGATCTGTGCCCCTCATTATTTTGTAGACCTCTATAAGATCACCCCCCAGCCTCCTACACTCCGGAGAAAAAGTCCCAGTCTATCCAGCCTCTTCTTATAACTCAATCCATCAAGTTCCCAGTAGCATCCTAGTAAATCTTTTCTGCATTCTTTCTGGCTTAATAATTTCCTTTCTATAATAGGGTGACAAGAATTGCACACAATATTGTAAATGATTGAGACATATAAGATGATCAGAGGGTTAGATAGGGTGGATAGTGACAACCATTTCAGAGACTTGGGTAGAGCAGGGACAAGAATGGATGTTGCAGGTTCCGGGGTTCAAATGCTTTAGTCGGAGTAGAGAAGGAGGTAGAAGGGGGGAGGAGTGGCATTATTAGTCAAAGACTGTATCACAGTGACAGAGAAGAAGTTTGATGATGACTTGTCTGTTGAGGTAGTATGGGCTGAGATTAGAAACAGGAAAGGAGAGGTCACCCTGTTGGGAGTCTTTTATAGACCTCCTAAAAGCTCTAGAGAGGTAGAGGAAAGGATTGCCAAGTCAATTCTGGTCAGGAATGAAAGTAATAGGGTAATTGTTATGGGGGACTTTAACTTTACTAATATTGATTGGAATAGCTATAGCTCGAGCTCGTTAGAGGGGTCAGTTTTTGTACAAAGTGTGCAGGAAGGTTTTTTGACTCAGTATGTAGATAGGCCAACTAGAGGTGAGGCTACATTGGATTTGGTGCTGGGCAATGAGCCAGACCAAGTGTTAGGCTTGGAAGGTGGTGAACATTTTGGTGATAGTGACCACAATTCAGTTACATTCACCTTAGTGATGGATAGGGATAGGCATGAAGCTGGGGGCAGTAGTTATAGCTGGGGGAAGGGTAATTATGAGGCCATCAGGAGAGAATTTGGGTGCATAGATTGGACTAGGAAACTACAGGGACTGGGAACATCTGGAATGTGGAGCTTATTCAAGGAGCAGCTGCTGCGAGTCCTTGATAAGTATGTCCCTGTCAGGCAAGGGGGAAATGGTCGAGTAAGAGAACCTTGGTGTACGAAAAAAGTTGATTTGCTGGTTAAAAGGAAAAAGGAGGCTTATGTCAGGATGAGGCTTGAAGGCTCGTTTAGTGCAATGGATAGCTATAGATTAGCCAGGAGGGAGCTAAAGAGTGAATTGAGGAGACCTAAGAGAGGACATGAGAAGACTTTGGCTGATAGGATTAAGGAGAATCCTAAAGCTTTCTTTAGATATGTTAAGAGTAGAAGATTGGTTAGGGCAAGATTAGGGCCAGTCATAGACAGCAGTGGGAAGTCGTGCGTGGAGCCTGAGGAGATTGGAGAGGTACTGAATAAATATTTCTCTTCGGTATTCACGCAGGGTGATGTAAATGTAGTTATGGAGAACACTGAGGTACAGGGTAGCAAACTGGAAGGTATCGAAGTAGATAGTGAGGATGTGCTAGATATTCTCGAGGGTTTGAAGTTGGATAAGTCCCCTGGGCCGGACGGGATTTACCCTAGGATTCTCTGGGAGGCAAGAGAGGCGATTGCAGAGCTCTGGCTCTGATCTTCAGGTCGTCGTTGGTTACGGGTGTGGTTCCGGAGGACTGGAGGATAGCGAATGTGGTCCCATTGTTCAAGAAGGGGAAGAGAGACCTTCAGGGAATTATAGGCCAGTGAGTCTTACTTCTGTTGTGGGCAAAGTATTGGAGAGAATTATTAGGGATAGGATTTATAGTTATTTGGAGAGAAATGAATTGATTGGGGATAGTCAGCATGGTTTTGTGAAGGTAGGTCGTGCCTTACTAACCTCATTGAGTTTTTTGAAAAAGTGACTAAAGAGGTGGATGGGGGTAAGGTGGTTGATGTGGTATATATGGACTTTAGTAAGGAGTTTGATAAGGTGGCCCATGGAAGACTTCTGCAGAAAATGCAGATGTATTGGATAGAGGGTGATTTAGCTAATTGGATTAGGAATTGGCTAGCAGATAGAAGACAGAGGGTGGTGGTTGATGGGAGATATTCATTGTGGAGTTCGGTGACAAGTGGTGTACCTCAGGGGTCTGTTTTGGGGCCCCTGCTGTTTTGTAATTTTTATAAATGATCTGGATGAGGGTATTGAGGGATGGATTAGTAAATTTGCAGATGACACTAAAGTCGGTGGAGTGGTAGATAGTGAAGAGAGGTGTTATAGTTTGCAGAGGGACTTAGACAAGTTGCAGAGCTGGGCCGAGAGGTGGCAAATGGAGTTTTATGTGGAAAAGTGTGAGGTAATGCACTATGGCAGAAATAATAAATGTGTAGAGTATAGGGCAAATGGTAGGATTCGTAGTAGTCTAGATGAACAGAGGGATCTTGGTGTGTAGGTGCATAGATCCCTGAAAGTAGGCAGTCAGGTCGAGAAGGTTGTTAGGAAGGCATATGGAGTCTTGGCTTTTATTGGTAGAGGGATTGAATTTCGGAGCCGCAACGTCATGTTGCAACTTACAAAACTCTAGTGCGGCCGCACTTGGAGTATTGTGTGCAGTTCTGGTCCCCACATTATAAGAAAGATGTGAGGCATTGGAGAGGGTACAGAGGAGGTTTACCAGGATGTTGCCTGGTATGGAGGGCAGGTCTTATGAAGAGAGGCTGAGGGATTTGAGGTTGTTTTCGTTAGAAAGGAGGCGGCTAAGAGTGGACCTAATCGAAACATATAAGATGATTAGAGGTTTAGATAGGGTGGACAGTGATAGCCTTTTTCCTAGGACGGAAAAAGCTAGCACGAGGGGACACAGCTTTAAATTAAGGGGTGATAGTTATAGGACGGATATCAGAGGTGGTTCTTTACCCAGAGGGTGGTAAGGGTATGGAATGCCCTGCCTGCAGCAGTTGTAGATGCGCCAAGTTTGGTGGCGTTTAAGAGGTTAGTTGATAAGTATATGGCAGAGAAGGGAATGGTTTAGTTTGGAGGGGCATTGCTTTTTATATTGGTCGGCGCAACATCGAAGGCCGAAGGGCCTGTTCTGTGCTGTAATGTTCTATTTCTATATTTCTATTTGAAAATCCCAAGGCTTTTTATACATATATAAAGAGCAAGAGGGTAGCCAGGGAGAGGGTTGGCCCACTCAAGGACAAGGGAGGGAATCTATGTGTGGAGCCAGAGGAAATGGGTGGGATATTAAATGAGGACTTTACACCAGTATTCACCAAAGAGAAGGACTTGGTGGATGATGAGTCTGGGAAAGTATGTGTAAATAGTTTGAGTCATGTTGAGATCAAAAAGGAAGAGGTATTGAGGTTCTTGAGAAACATTAAGGTAGACAAGTCCCCAGGGCCTGATGGGATATACCCCAGAATCCTGTGAGAGACAAGGGAGGAAATTGCTGGGGCCTTGAGAGGAATCTTTGTATCCTCACTGGCTACAGGGGAGATCCCAGAGGATTGGAGAACAGTCAATGTTGTTCTTTTGTTTAAGAAGGGTAGCGAGAATAATCCAGGTAATTACAGGCCAGTGAGCCTTACATCAGTGGTAGGGAAATTATTGGAGAGGATTCTTTGAGATAGGATTTATTCCCACTTGGAAATAAATGGATGTTTTAGTGAGAGGCAACATTGTTTTGTTAAGGGGAGGTCAAGTCTCACGAAGTTTGACTTGAAATGGAGTTTTTGAGAAAGTGACGAAGATAATTAATGAGAGTAAGGCGGTGGATGTTGTCTACATGGACTTCAGTAAGGCTTTTGACAAGGTCCCTCATGGCAGACTGGTGCAGAAGGTGAAGTCGCCTGGGATCAGAGGTGAGCTGGCAAGATGAATACAAAACTGGCTCGGTCAAAGAAGACAGAGGGTAGCAGTGGAAAGGTGCATTTCTGAATGGAGGGCTGTGATAAGTGCTGGGATCTTTGCCGTAATATATACCAATGATTTGGAGGAAAATGTAACTGGATTGATTAATAAGTTTGTGGACGACACAAAGGTTGGTGGATTTGTGGATAGTGATGAGGACCAGAGGATACAGCAGGATAGAGATCAGTTGGAGACTTGGGCAGAGAGATGGCAGATGGAGTTTAATCCGGACAAATGTGAGGTAATGCATTTTGGAAGGTCTAATACAGATAGAAAATATAATGTAGGGGGATTGAATTTAGGAGCCGCAGCATCATGTTGCAGCTGTACAAAACTCTAGTGCGGCCGCACTTGGAGTATTGTGTGCAGTTCTGGTCGCCACATTATAAGAAAGATGTGGAGGCATTGGAGAGGGGACAGAGGAGGTTTACCAGGATGTTGCCTGGTATGGAGGGCAGGTCTTATGAGGAGAGGCTGAGGGATTTGAGGTGTTTTCGTTAGAAAGGAGGCGGCTAAGAGGGGACCTGATCGAAACATATAAGATGATTAGAGGTTTAGATAGGGTGGACAGTGATAGCCTTTTTCCTAGGATGGAGAAAGCTAGCACGAGGGACACAGCTTTAAATTAAGGGGTATGAGTTATAGGACGGATATCAGAGGTAGGTTCTTTACGCAAAGAGTGATTAGGGAGTGGAATGCCCTGCCTGCAGCTGTTGTAGATGCGCCAAGTTTGGTGGCGTTTAAGAGGTTAGTTTATAAGTATATGGATGAGAAGGGAATGGTTTAGTTAGGAGGGGCATTGCTTTTTATTTTGGTCGGCACAACATCGAAGGCCGAAGGGCCTGTTCTGTGCTGTATTGTTCTATGTTCTAGTAAATGGCAGAACCCTTAAGAGTATTGATAGGCAGAGGGATCTGGGTGTACAGATACACAGGTCACTGAAAGTGGCAATGCAGATGGAAAAAGTAGTCAAGAAGGTGTACGGCATGCTTGTCTTCATTGGCTGGGGCATTGAGTTTAAAGAGTGGCAAATCATGTCGCAGCTTTATAGACCTTAGTTAGGCTGCAGTTGGAATATAGTGTTCAATTCTGGTCGCCACACTACCAGAAGGATGTGGAGCCTTTGGAGAGGGTACAGAAAAGATTAACCAGGATGTTGCCTAATATGGAGGGCATTAGCTATGAGGAGAGGTTGGAGAAACTTGGTTTGTTCTCACTGGAATGATGGAGGTTAAGGGGAGACCTGATAGAAATCTATAAGATTCTGAGGGGCATGGACAGAGTGGATAGTCAGAACTTTTTCCCAGGGTGGAAGAGTCAATTGCTTGGGGGTTTAAGGTGTGAGGGGCAAGGTTTAAAGGAGATGTACGAGGCAGATTTTTTTACACAGAGAGTAGTGGTGCCTGGAACTCGCTGCCATGGGAGGTAGGATATGGTAGTGACTTTTAAGAGGCATCTTGACAAGTACATGAATGAATGGGAATAGACGGATATGATCCCAGGAAGTTCAAGGGGTTTTAGTTCAGTTGGGCAGCATGGTCAGTGCAGGTTTGGAGGGGCCGAAGGGCCTGTTCCTGTGCTATAATTTTCTTTATTCTTTGAGATACACTTTCACTCTTTTAAACTCAGTGAATGTAATCCTAATTGATTTAGTCTCTCCTCATATGACACACCTGCCATCCCAGGAATCAGCCTGGTAAACCCTCGCTGTGCTCCCTCTATAGCAAGGAACATCCTTCCTCAGATAAGAAGACCAAAACTGCACACAATACTCCAGGTGTGGCCTCACCAATGCCCTGTATAATTGCAACAAAGCAACCCTGTCTCTATACTTAAATCCTCTCACAATGAAGAGTAACATACCATTTGCCTTCTTTACTGCCTGCGCTATTACTTTCAGCGACTGATGCACAAAGTCACCAAGACCTTATTGAGTATCCAACTCTTTTAATTTACACCCATTCAAGTCATAATCTGTCTCCCTATTATTGCTCCCAAAGTTTATAACCTCATATTTATCTAGATTATACTGCGTCTGCCATGCAGATACCCACACACACAGTCTGTCTAAATTACACTTGTCTCTGATTACAATACCTGAAGCAACTTAAAATCTTCATCACCTCTAAAATGGAAAACTGATTTGATAGAGGACACCAGCTCACTCCTGCAATATCTGCCTGATTCCCTTCGACTATCTGGTTCTCACTTATTCTTTTCCTTCCTCATGTTCCCTCAGTTATGGTGTGGCCACCTCTCTAAGGTGCTATCTATATAACTGTTAGCCTCAGGGATGCTCTCTAGTGTTTCCAGCTGCTGCTCCAGAGCTCAAGTTTCCACAGATGGGAAGACTTTCTGTACATGTGGTCATCTCAGATGCTGGTATGAGCCGCAACTTCCCACATATGACAGGTCATACATTCTACTTAACTGACTTCATCTTCCCAGCCTTAAACTAGAACATAGAACATAGAATATTACAGCGCAGAACAGGCCCTTCGGCCTTCGATGTTGCGCCGACCAATTAGGAAAAAGCTATGACCCTCCAAACTAAACCATTCCCTTTTCGTCCATAAACTTATCTACTAACCTCTTAAACGCCACCAAACTTGGCGCATCTACAACTGCCGCAGGCAGGGCATTCCACTCTCTAACCACCCTCTGGGTAACTGAAACATACTTTGTCATATCTACTAACTTTCAAATTAGTCTTAAAAAATAGTTCTCTTTCCTTAAGTTAGTCTCCCTATCTAGTTCTACTTCAGCCTACGTATCCTTGTATTGTAGAACATAGAACATAGAACATTACAGTGCAGTACAGGCCCTTCGGCCCTCGATGTTGCGCCGGCCAGTGGACCCTCTAACCTAAACTATTCCAATATCATCCATATGCCTATCCACCGAACATTTGAATGCCCCCAAAGTAGGCAAGTCCACAACTGCTGCAGGCAGGGATTCCACACTCTCACCACCCTCTGTGTAAAGAACTTGCCTCTGACATCCATCCTATAACTACCACCTCTTAATTTAAAGTTATGTCCCCTCGTGTTGGTCATCACCATCCGAGGAAAAAGGCTCTCACTATCCACCCTATCCAGTCCTTTGATCATCTTATACACCTCAATTAGGTCACCGCGTAACCTTCTTCTCTCTAATGAAAATAACCTCAGGTCCCTCAGCCTTTCCTCATAAGGCCTTCCCACCATACCAGGCAACATCCTGGTAACCTCCTCTGCACCCTTTCCAATGCTTCCACATCTTTCTTATAATGCGGCGACCAGAACTGTACGCAATACTCCAAGTGCAGCCGCACCAGAGTTTTGTACAGTTGTAACAGAACCTCACGGTCCTAAATTCAATCCCTCTACCAATAAAAGCTAACACACCGTACGCCTTCTTAACAACTTTATCAACCTGGGTGCCAACTTTCAAAGAGCTATGTACTTGTACCCCAAGATCCCTCTGCTCGACAACACTATTACGGGTCCTTCCATTAGCCCTATATTTCATATGCCTGTTATTCCTACCAAAGTGAATCACCTCACATTTATCCGTATTGAATTCCATTTGCCACCTCACGGCCCAGCTCTGCAACCTATCTATGTCCCTCTGCAAACTGTAACATCCATCCTCGCTATCTACAACTCCCCCCACTTTGGTATCATCAGCAAATTTACTAATCCAACCCTCTACACCCTCATCTAGTCATTTATAAAAATGACAAACAGCAGTGGCCCCAAAACAGATCCTTGAGGTACACCACTTGTAACTGCACTCCAGGTTGAATATTTCCCATCAACCACCACCCTCTGTCTTCTATCAGCTAGCCAATTCTAATCCAAACTGCTAAATCACCTTCAATCCCATGCATCTGCACTTTCTGCAGTAGCCTACCATGGGGAACCTTATCAAATGCTTTGCTAAAATCCATATACACTACATCAACTGCCTTACCCTTATCTATCTCTTTGGTCACCTCCTCAAAAAACTCAATAAGGTTTGTGAGGCACGACCTAACCTTCACAAAACCGTGCTGACTATCCCTAATCAATTTATTTCTCTCTAGATGCTTATAAATCCTATCCCTTATAATTCTTTCCAAGACTTTGCCCACAACAGAAGTCAGGCTCACCGGTCTATAATTTCCAGAATGGTCCCTACTCCGCTTTTTGAACAAAGGGACAACATTTGCCATCCTCCAGTCTTCCGGCACAAAACCTGTAGCCAACAATGACATGAAGATCAAAGCCAAAGGCTCTGCAATCGCTTCTCTAGCCTCCCAGAGAATCCTAGAGTAAATCCCATCTGGCCCAGGGGACTTATCAATTTTCATACCCTCTAACACCTCCTCCTTATGAACCTCAATCCTGCCCAGTCTACAACCTGGTATCGCAGTATTCTCCCCGACAACATTGTCTTTCTCCTGCATGAATACTGACGAAAAATACTCATTCAGTGTCTCTCCTATCTCCTCAGGCTCCACGCACAACTTGTATATTATAATTCCTGATCACTTTATTATACTGGACCTAATGCTTCTTGGTTTATACCTCAAGATTACTTTTTGAACTTGCTGTTTTAGAGACAGTTCCTAATGCTAGCTCCTCTCCAACCAAATCCAAATCACTCAGCCAATAAGCTGCTTCCCCTTGCCCCATACCACTTTCTGAATGTTGACATCGCTGCAGGAGTTGAGCCCTTGGATCGAGTTGTGGTTCATTCGCTTAGCTGCTGGCTTTAAACTGCCCCCACCGCTCCAATCAACGGCTCCTCCCGCACAACTTCTTTCTCTGTGACTGGCTCCAATATCCTAGGCTTTCCTTTGATGTCATTCTTTATTCCCAGACTGTTTATGGTGATCCTGTCTGCAGGATACTCCCCCCCGACTCAAGGCAGAATCTTCCCATCCCACCCACCATGGGACTGCGGGCAGGGGTGAATTACACAACGATCTGTTGAACCTGGACAGGAATTCCTGGATGAGCACAGTTGTAAGGTCCCACCCCAGGTCTTTATTTATGTGCAGAAATCAAGTAACTGGACAAAACGCAAAACAATTTTTCCTTTGAACTGCTCTGTCATTCAATAACATCACAGATCATCTGTCTGAATGGGGTGTGATATTGTGCTGAATTGTGGGACACCTCACATGACACGGGATGCAATCTTACCAAGTGTCAGAAAGATTTGGAAACTGGAGTGTTCCAATCCAAGGTCTCCAACCAGCTGCCCTGCACACTGTCCCCTCACTCTGTCTTTGGGAAGTGGGGATAGGGGAGGAAACTGGGTGTCCTGGTGTGGGTATCCCGATCACCTGCCACCCCTCCCTCATGGACATTGCCCCACCAATTCCTCCATTTTCTAACATCAGCCGCAGTGTAATCAACCCCCCACCCCCCACCACCAACTCCCACCACCATGGCAACTTGGGTCGCCAGCACTGAGAGACGTGGTTCTCCTGATGATTCCCTCATCACCCCCGATCCTCCACACAACAAAGAAAAAACAAAGAACACTACAGCACAGGAAACAGGCCCTTCGGTCCTCCAAGCCTGTGCCACTCATTGGTCCAACTAGGCCATTCTTCTGTATCCCTCCATTCCCAATCTTTTCATTTGACTATTTAGATAAGTCCTAAAAGATCCCAGCATGTCCACCTCCATCACCTTGCTTGGCAGTGCATTCCAGGCCCCCACCACCCTCTACATAAAATACATCCCTCTGATATCCGAGTTATAACTCGCCCTGTTCACCTTGAACCTGTGACCCCTCGTGTTTGTCACCTCCGACCTGGGAAAATGTTCACCCTATCCATACCCCTCAATTTTATATACCTCTATTAGTTCTCCCGTCATTCTCCATCTTTCCAGAGAGAACAATCCCAGTTTACCCAATCTCTCCTCATATCTAAGACCCTCCATGCCAGGTAAACCTCCTCTGTACTGTCCCCAAAGTCTCCATGTCCTTCTGGTAGTGCGGCGACCAGAACTGGACGCAACATTCCAAATGTGGCCTAACCAACATGCTCCCCCTTTGCCAATCTTTCCCTGAATGGCAATCATATCACGCCTGCCGACCACACCCCTTGTAATCCCCCCCTTGCATAACTGCCCCTGTCAGACCTCACCCCCTCGGCTTTGTCCTAGTAGTTATTCTTCCCGGTGGGCAGTGCCAACTGGACACTGCCTGACCGTGCACCTGTCCACCCAAGTGGGGCCAGGAAGATGGCATTTGGTGCTAAATTGTTCTGGCTTTTGGCCTTCCCCAGTTTATCACAACAGCTGACCAGCACAGAGGGTCGGTGAGATTGGGCATTCTCATACATGAGAGAAAGCACAGGGCCCCCAAGGCAGTGAGACAAGAATACAGGGTGAATAGATCTGCTCTGAAACTATCTCCAACAATCAAAACTTAACAGTTTGAGTTCTCTAAGTTCAAAAATCCATTGTGCAAAGAAACCCCGGTATACAAACATTTAATCTTGTGTTTGAAATGAATGCAGTTTAACTTCTAATAGAATAGAGAAATACAACAGTACAGCACAGTACCGGCCCTTCAGCCCTCAATATTGTGCCGAGCTATGTCCGATCCCAAGATCAAGCTATCCCACTCCCTATCATTCTGGAGGGCTCCACGTGCCTATCCGATAACCGCTTGAAAGTTCCTAAAGTGTCCGACTCCCCTATCACAGCAGGCAGTCCATTCCACATCCCAATCACTCTCTGAGTGAAGAATCTACTGCGGACATCCTTCCTATATCTCCCAGCATGAACCTTATAGTTATGCCAGTGAGTAACAGCTACGTCCACTTGTTGCTGGGGGAGGTAGTGGAAGCGGATACGGTAGTGACTTTTAAGGGGAGTCTTGACAAGTGCATGATTGAGCTGGGAATAGAGAGATACGGTCCCTGGAAGGATGGGGGGTTTTAGTTCAGTCAGGTAGCATGGTTGGTACAGGCTTAGAGGGCCAAATGGCCTGTTCCTGTGCTGTAATTTTCTTTGTTCTTAAGCACTATGCCACCACTCCGCTCATACCCCTGCTTCAGTTCTGTGAAAAAGTCACATGAACGTGAACCGTTAACTCTGTTTCTCTCTCCATAGACACTGCCAGACCTGCTGAGCTTTTCCAGCACTTTCAGTTTTAATTACAATATTTGTACGAGGTGCTGTCAGCTCAGAAGTATGTTTTTATTTGCCAATGTATCTTGTGAATGGCACAGAGCTGACCAGTTTACAGATAATCGATTGTCAAACAGGAGATTGGCAAACCACTGACCCTGCAGCTTAGCTATAATGATATCACCGTATTGACAGAAGGATATCTCAGTAATTTGTTCCTGTTTTTGCTACTTTTGATGGAATGCACTTTTAATTAATTTGGTCCTAGTTATGTATTTGCCATCAGTAGTGCTATGCCTCATAGATCTGAGTAAATTGCTGGCGTAGATATTATTGCAGATTATTAATTCATAACTGTAGCTTTGTTTAATGATTTTATTAACCGTGCATCAATCTGTTCTGTATTTTCTTTCAAACAATTAAATATTTGCGATGATAAATGACAAGCATTAGTCTCATTTAGAGTCACAGTAACTGCCAGCAGTCACTGCTTCCAACTGTTAGCTGTCATCAAGTTATCGAACGCTTTATTCTCAAAGCATTGTGACTTAAAGCAAATTTATTGTTCAAAGTATCTCTTGTTGCTCATCTCTCACCTCATAATTTAATGGCAACCACACGTCAGTTTCTTCTACATATTCCCGAAAGCCAGGGATCACTCAATATTAATCAGACAAAATCTTTCTTTGTTAACCTGCTCTAGCCTACAAGGAATGATTGTCAGAATTTGTTGTGGGGCCAATGGTTTCAGGAAGAACCAGAATGAGATCCTGCTGAAAGGGATGAAAATCTGGGAATGACATTGGAAACAGGAGGTCTCAGTGATAAAATTGGATTTCCCATCTTTGTGCCATTGGGATAGATCGGAAATTGAATGTATGACTGAGAGACTAGTGTCTGAAAAGATGGTAGAGGGTCAGAGTTAGGGACTGTTACAATGGGTTTCTTGTATTTAAGAGGTCGCCCCTCAGTCTTCTCTGCTTCAACAAAAACACTCAAACCTACCCAACCATTCTTCATAACTTAATTGCTCCATCCCAGGCAGCATCCTGGTGAATCTCTTCTGCACCTGCTCCAGTGCAACCACATCCTTCCCATAATGTGGCAACCAGAACTGCATACAGTATTCCAGCTCTGGGCTCACCAAAGTTCAATACAATTCCAACATGAATTCCCTGCTTTATTAACCTTTGCCTCAATTGATAAAGGCGAGTGTCCAATATGTCTTTTTCATTACCTACTAACATGTCCTTTCGCTTTCAGAGATCTGTGGGCAAACACACCAAGGTCCCTTTGTTCCACAGAACTCCCTAATGTCCCAGTATTCATTGAATGATAGGACTCTAGGCAGCTCAGTGGTACAGTGGTTTGCACTGCTACTCCAGGGGCTAGGGTTCAATTTCTCAGCTTGGTCACTGTCTGTGTGAAGATTGCACATTCTCGCTGTACCTGCGTGGATTTCCTCTGGGTGTTCCAGTTTCCTCCCACAGTCTGAAAGCCGTGCTGATTAGGTGCATTGACCCAAACAGGCGCCGAAATGTGGTGACTGGGGGAATCTCACAGTAACATTAACCACAATTCTCCCATTCCAACCCACAACTTTTCTGGCAGGTCACGGTGGGAGCAGTGAGAACAAACCAAATTTCTCCAACCTCTCCTCATAGCTAATGCCCTCCATTCCAGGCAACACCCTGGTAAATCTTTTCTGTAACTTCTCCAAAGCTTCCACATCCTCCTGGTAGTGTGGCGACAGAACACTATATTCCAAGTGCAGCCTCACTAAGCTTCTGTGAGCGTCAACATGACTTACCAATTTTTAAACTAAGTATCCCGGCTGATGAAGGCAAGAATACTATATGCCTTCTTTGTAACTCTTTCCATCTGCATTGCCACTTTCAGTGACCTGTGTACCTGCACATCCAGATCCCTCTGCCTATCAATACTCCTAAGGGTTCTGCCATTTATTGAATGAGAAGCTGTACTGACAAAACAGTCGAGGTTTAGAACCGTTTTCCTCCAATTCAGTACTTTTGGGAGAATTTCCCCCTTCATTGCGATGTTAATGTAAGCCTTATTTGTGACTAATAAATAAATAATCTTTGAATACTTCCTTGTCAAATTACTCCTTCCAAAGTGTATCACCTCACACTTTTCAGGGTTAAATTCCATTTGCCACTTATCCGCCCATTTGACCATTCCGTCTATACTTACTTGTAGTCCAAGACACTCCAATGCACTGTTAACCACCCGGCCAATTATAGTGTCATCCACAGACTTACTAATCCTAACCCCACATAATCATCATTTACATAATGACGAATAACAGGGAACCCAACACAGATCCCTGTGGTACGCCACTGGACACTGGCTTCCAGTCACTAAAGCAGCCTTCTGTTATCACCTTCTGTCTCCTACAACTGAGCCAATTTTGAACCCACTTTACTAAATTACCCTGGATCCCATGTCCACTTACCTTCTTTATAAGTCTCTCATGTGGGACCTTGTCAAAGGTTTTGCTGAAATCCAGAAAAACTACATTGACTGCACTACCCTCATCTACACAGCTGGTCACCACTTCAAATAATTCAATCAAATTTATTAAGCATGATCTCTCTCTGAGGAAGCCATGCTGTCTATCCTAATCAAACTCTGCTTCTCCAAGTGAAGTTAGACATTCTGACAGGGTGGATGTGAAGAAGATGTTTTCTTTCATGGGAGAATCTAGAACTAAGGTCACTGTTTAAAAATAGGGCTTGCTGATTTAAGGCAAACACCATTAGATCATAAGGCACAGTTTTAGTGGTAGGCCATTCAGCCCATCGAATTGGCTCTGCCAAAAATGAGAATTTTTATCTCTTAGAGGGTTACGAGTCTTTGGAACTCTCTTCCTCAAGAGGCAGTGAAAATAGCTAGATAAGCTGAGCTAGATATATCCTTGATTAACGTGGCGGGGGGGGGGGGGGGGGGCGGGTTGTGGTAGTGATCTGTCAGAGATGAGCAAGAATGTTACCATCAGATGGGCCATAATCTGATTGAATGATGGAATAGGCTGAAGGGGCCACATGATCTGCAGCTCCTAACTTGTAAAATCCTGCACGTTTCAATAGCATCTTTCTGAAGATTTCCAACCTTTGATTTCATTAAGTGCAGCCTTTAACATGTACAGTGTCAATAGCAGAAATTCTGAACTTATTATCATTCTGGCAATTAACACATTTGATCAAAATGATGTAGATTAAAATCCAGGAAAGAACTTTATCTGGATAGTGCCAGAATATAACAAGGCAAGGGAAACAAATATGGGAGCAAATCCTCTCAGCTTCAACTCAAATCTGATTTCTCTTGGTGAATGTCAGTCCCTGTCACTGCGACATTTCAATGTCACTTATCCAAAGCTCTACTCCATGAGTCCTTGAAACACAGACAGCTCAAAGACAGAGTGAACATTCAGAATTACTACTTGTCAGACACAGTGTCACTCAGTGCCTCCAGTTGCACACCCGGATTCACCATTCCTATTGGATTTGGTGGTGCTTTATCTTGGGATATGTGTGTTGCTGGCAAGATCACAGTGATCACCAATCAAGAACAAGATGACAACGAATAGCAGCAGGAATATGGACCGTATGGTCCATCTGCCAATGGCGGAGAACTTTCTGTTCAATCTCAGCACAACAGGGTTACAGCAGGAGATCACAGAATCGGGGCTAATGGAGCAATGACTAACTGACTGTACAAACATGATCTCTGCAGTCATTCATTCTCTCCAACTGCCATACAGGCATTCTTTCTCTTTCTCTTTCCCTGTGTCTGTCTCTCTCTCTCTCTCTCTCTTCCTGTGTCTCTCTCACTGTCCCTCTCTCTTTCCCTGTCCCTTTCTCTCTCTCCCCCTGCCCCTCTCTCTCTCTTTTTGTGTCTCTCTCATTGCCTCTCTCTTTCTGTGTCCCCCTTATGCCCCTCTCTTCCTGTGTCTGTTCACTGTCTTTCTCTCTCCCCATCCCTCTCATTCTCTCTCTCTCTCTCTCTGCGTATGTCTCTCTTTCCCTCCCTGTTTCCCTCTCTCTGTCTCTCTTACTGTCTCTGTCTCTCTCTCTCTCTGTGTGTCTGTCTGTGTCTGTGTGTGTCTATGTGTGTGTGTCTCTCTCTCTTCCAATTTCTAGTTTATTGAAGACCCAGGTTGATCCCTCCCTCAGGCCTGTCTCCAGCCCTCCAACCGTCCAACCCCTCAGGGGACTCCCCACACCCCAGCTATATCACCCAAAGGTTTCCCCACCACTACGACCCACCAAGAAGTTCCCCCAGACTCAATCTGTTCCCCCTGACTCCTGGCCTCAAAACATCCCACCTGCGAACTCTCAATGTTGGTCCCAGATATTGGAAATGTCAGTGCGATTTCTGAGATTGGATAAATGCACATTAAAATCTCTTAATTATCACAAGCCATCGCTTTCTGATACCAGGAATTTATGTCCAGTTATCCCATTCTTTTTTACGGATTCCAACATTCCCATTATTAGTAGTCTCACACAACACCAGGTTAAAGTCCAACAGGTTTATTTGGTAGCAGGAACCTTCAGAATGTTGCCCCTTCATTAAGTTAACCTGGTATTGTAAAACTACTTACTTTGCCTGCCCCAGTCCAACACCGGCATCTCCACATCATTCCCACTGTTGACATCAAATGAACTGATCTGTAGTTCTGTTTTCTCTCTCTCCATCTCTTATTTAGTGAGGTTATAATAACTAATCACTGTTTCTCCGCATTCTTCAACATTCTGGAATGTAACTCATCAGATCCAGGGGATTTATCCGCCTTTAATCCAATTAATTTTGGGCATTACCTTTTCATTAATACTCTTTTTTCACTCCTCATTTTCACAGGTCTTTTGGGCACAGTAATTCTGGAGATATTCTCTTTCTTCCTCCTGAAGGCAGATACAAAGAAATTATTTAGTTTCTCTGCCAATTCCCTATTCTCCATTATGAAGGATCCTGTCTCCCATAATGGACCCACTTTTACCCTTACTATCCTTTTTCACTTTGTGGATCTAAAAAATCTTTAACATTTCACCTTTCCTCACTAGCTTGAATTTATATTCTTTTTTTCCTTTATCAGTTCCTTGTCCTCATTTATTGGATTCTAAATTGCTCCCAATCCTTGGGCTTTCTAGCAATCAAGTCATTTCCTTTGATCCTTTTAGCCCTGCTTGAATTGACTTTGTTGTTGGGTTTTTTTTATGTCTTGATGAATCCCCTCTGCATCCCCTCCAGTGCAATTATATCCTTCCTATAGTGAGGTGACCAGAACTGCACACAGTCCTCCAGCTGTGGCCAAACCAGCATTTTATACTGCCCCATCATAACCTCCCCGCTGTTAGAAACATCAAAACTAGGAGCAGGAGTAGGCCATTTGGCCCTTGGAGCCTGTTCTGCCGTTCATTTTGATCATGGCTGATCATTGGATTCGTAAATTTGCAGATGACACTAAAGTCGGTGGAGTGGTAGATAGTGAAG
This sequence comes from Sphyrna mokarran, assembly GCA_024679065.1. Classification (NCBI taxonomy): domain Eukaryota; kingdom Metazoa; phylum Chordata; class Chondrichthyes; order Carcharhiniformes; family Carcharhinidae; genus Sphyrna; species Sphyrna mokarran. The sequence continues at coordinate 1,157,887 of JAGIQG010000003.1, forward strand.
AGGGGTGTTATAGTTTGCAGAGGGACTTAGACAAGTTGCAGAGCTGGGCCGAGAGGTGGCAAATGGAGTTTAATGTGGAAAAGTGTGAGGTAACGCACTATGGCAGAAATAATAAATGTGTAGAGTATAGGGCAAATGGTAGGATTCTTAGTAGTCTAGATGAACAGAGGGATCTTGGTGTGTATGTGCATAGATCCCTGAAAGTAGGCAGTCAGGTCGAGAAGGTTGTTAGGAAGGCATATGGAGTCTTGGCTTTTATTGGTAGAGGGATTGAATTTCGGAGCCGCAACGTCATGTTGCAACTGTACAAAACTCTAGTGCGGCCGCACTTGGAGTATTGTGTGCAGTTCTGGTCCCCGCATTATAAGAAAGATGTGGAGGCATTGGAGAGGGTACAGAGGAGGTTTACCAGGATGTTGCCTGGTATGGAGGGCAGGTCTTATGAGGAGAGGCTGAGGGATTTGAGGTTGTATTCGTTAGAAAGGAGGCGGCTAAGAGGGGACCTAATCGAAACATATAAGATGATTAGAGGTTTAGATAGGGTGGACAGTGATAGCCTTTTTCCTAGGATGGAAAAAGCTAGCACGAGGGGACACAGCTTTAAATTAAGGGGTGATAGTTATAGGACGGATATCAGAGGCAGGTTCTTTACCCAAAGGGTGGTTCGGGAGTGGAATGCCCTGCCTGCAGCAGTTGTAGATGCGCCAAGTTTGGTGGCGTTTAAGAGGTTAGTTGATAAGTATATGGAAGAGAAGGGAATGGTTTAGTTTGGAGGGGCATTGCTTTTTATATTGGTTGGCGCAACATCGAAGGCCGAAGGGCCTGTTCTGTGCTGTAATGTTCTATGTTCTATCAAGTGCAATATCCTAATCCCTTCAGCCTGAAGAGCTATCTCTAATTTTTTCTTGAAATCAGACAACATTTTGGCCTCAACTACTTCCTGTGGGAGTGAATTCCAGACATTCCCCACCCTCTGGGTGAAAACATTTCTCCCCACCCCTTTCTCCTTTACCCCTTATCCTCAAACAATGATCCTCTATTTCTGGACACCCCCACCATCAGGAACATTCTTTCTGAGTCTACCCTGTCTAACCCTGTTCGAATTTTGTAAGTTGCTATGTGATCCCCTCTCACTCTTCTAAACTCCAGTGAATATAATCCCAAACAACTTAGTCTCTCCACATGTGATTTTGATTTGATTTGATCTGATTTATTATTGTCACATATATTAACATACAGTGATAAGTATTGTTTCTTGCGTGTTATATAGACAAAACATACCACTCATAGAGAAGGAAATGAGAGAGTGCAGAATGTAGTGTTACAGTCAAGGCTGGGGTGTAAAGAAAGATCAACTTAATAGAACATAGAACATAGAACATTACAGCACAGAACAGGCCCTTCGGCCTTCGATGTTGTGCCGACCAAAATAAAAAGCAATGCCCCTCCTAACTAAACCATTCCCTTCTCTTCCATATACTTATCAACTAACCTCTTAAACGCCACCAAACTTGGCGCATCTACAACTGCTGCAGGCAGGACATTCCACTCCCGAACCACCCTTTGGGTAAAGAACCTACCTCTGATATCCGTCCTATAACTATCACCCCTTAATTTAAAGCTGTGTCCCCTCGTGCTAGCTTTCTCCATCCTAGGAAAAAGGCTATCACTGTCCACCCTATCTAAACCTCTAGTCATCTTATATGCTTCAATAAGATCCCCTCTTAGCCGCCTCCTTTCTAACGAAAACAACCTCAAATCCGTCAACCTCTCTTCATAGGACCTGCCCTCCATACCAGGCAACATCCTGGTAAACCTCCTCTGTACCCTCTCCAATGCCTCCACATCTTTCTTATAATGCGGGGACCAGAACTGCACACATTACTCCAAGTGCGGCCGCACTAGAGTTTTGTACAGTTGCAACATGATGCTGCGGCTCCTAAATTCAATCCCCCTGCCAATAAAAGCTAAGACTCCATATGCCTTCTTAACAACTTTATCCACTTGACTGCCTACTTTCAGGGATTAATGCGAGGTAAGTTCATTCAAAAGTCTGGCAGCAGCAGAGAGGAAGCTGTTCTTGAGTCAGTTGCTACATAACCTCAGAGTTTTCTCTTTTCCTGAAAGAATAAGGTGGAAGAGGGAATGTCTATGATGTGTGGGGCCTTTAATTATGCTGGCTGCTTTGCCGAGGCAACGGGAAGTGTAGACAGATCTGGCAGATAATAGACCTACCATCTCAGGATGGTCTGGTAAAGCTTCGATGTACTCCCTCTATAGCAAGGACATTTTTCCTTAGATAAGGGCAACAAAATAGCACACAATACTGTAGGTGTGGCCTCACCAACACCCTCTATAATTGCAGCAAAACGTCTCTATCCCTATACTCAAATCATCGTGTTATCAAAGCCAATATACCACTTGCCTTCTTTACTGCACTTACTTGCTTCTATACCTGTGCGCTTACTTTCAGCAATTGATGCACGAGGACCTGCTGAGTACCCACCTCTCTTAATTTACACCCATTCAAGTTAATATCTGTCTTCTTATTATTGCTCCCAAAGTGGATAACTTTATATTTATCCACATTATACTGCATCTTCTATGGATATGTTCACACACTCAGCCTGTCCAAATCACGCTGAAGCAACTCTGCATCCTCCTCACAGCTCACCCTCCCACTCAACTTTGCATCATCTGCAAATTTAAAGATAATACATTCAGATCCCTCTTCCAAATTATTACTATAATATGAACAGTTGATGGGATTGAAGGTGGATAAATTTCCAGGATCTCAGATCCCTGCGGAACCTCGTTAGTTGTTAACTGCCAATCAGAAAAAGACCCATTTATGCCAACTCTTTGCTTCCTATCTGCTAACCAGCTTTCTATCCATCACAAGACATTACCTACAATCCCATGTGTTTTAACTTTATATCCTAGTCTGTTATATGAGATCTTGTTGATAGCCTTCTGAAAGTCTAAATAAACCACATCCACTGGTTTCCTCGGTCAATTCTACTAGTTACATCCTCAAAAAATTCCAATAGATTTGCCAAGTATGATTTCCCTTTTGTAAATCCATGCTGACTTTGTCTGATTATTCCACTGCCTTCCAAATGCCGAGTTATGAAATCCTTGATAGTAGACTCTGGCAACTTTCCCAGTCCCGATGCTAGGCTCACTGGTCTATAGTTCCCTGTTTTCTCTCCACTTCCTTTTTTGAATAGCGGGCTTACATTAGCTACTTTCCAATCTGTAGAAACCATTCAGAATCTAAATAATTTTGGACAATAACCACTAGGGGGTCTACAATTTCCAGGGTCACTTCCTCAAATACTCTGGCATGAAGATTATCAGGACCTGGAGATTTATTCACCTTCAATCCCAACAATTTCCCCAAAACCAGCTCTCTACTAATGCTGATTTCCTTCAGCTCCTTGCTAAAACTTGTTTCTCTCTGAATGTCTGGTACATTATTCATGTCTTCCTTCGTGAAGACTGAAGCAAAGTATGAACAAAGAACAAACAACAAAACAGCACGGGAAACAGGCCCTTCAGCCCAACGAGCCTGCGCTGCCTCCCCGATGTTCCCACCTCTACCCGTGATCCCTGTCCATGTTTATAGATCTATGGATTAAAAACCAAATTTGTATCAATTTAGGGAGAATTTGTTTTGCCAATTAGCCTAAGAGCACATCTTTGGGATGTGGGAGGAAACCAGAGCGCCCAGAGAAAACCCACGCAAGCACGGGGAGAATGCGCAAACTCCCACAGACACAGGCCAAATCCATGTATCTGCACAGCACAGCAATAGTCACTGAGCTGTCGTGTTGCCCATCAAATGGTCCAGGTCAAGCGTACACTAACGACGTGAAGCACTAAGATACTCTCAAAAAAAATCCAAGAGCAGCCCTCTCACGACCCATCGCGTGTATGCCCCTTTTTAGACAACAAGGTGGACCAAAGCACCTGTAGGATAAAAACAAGTACATCAATATCATCATCTATTTACACACTTCCCAGGGACTACCAAGGCTCATGATCCCTATTTTAAATCAGTTTTCTATACCCCTCCATTCCCATTCTGTTCATGTGCCCATCTAAGTATTTCTTAAATAACTCCAGACTACCTGCCTCCTCCACTTTACTTGGCAGCGCATTCCATACCCCCACCACCCTCTGTGTGAAAAAACTCCCTCTAGCATCCAAATTATACCTTACCCCCCTCACCCTAAGCCCGTGACCCAATTTAATTCCTTAGCCATTTCTTTATTTCTTGTTATGAATTCTCCCATTTGTGACTCTCCAGGGCCTGAGATGATTTTTTCAATCTTCTCTCTTTACATATCTATCAAAACTTTTAGTCAGTTTTTATATTCTCCACTACCATCTTTCATACTCCATTTTTCTTTTTTAACCAGTCAGAGAGATGAAGAAGGCATTCGGCAATGTTTGGTTTCATCGGTCAGAACATTGAATACAGGAGTTGAGACGTCTTGCTGAAGTTGTACAAGGCATTGGTAAGGCCACACTTGGAATAATGTGTACAGTTCTGGTCACCATATCATAGAAAGGATATTATTAAACTAGAAAGAGCACAGAAAAGATTTAATAGGATGCTATCGGAACTTGATGGTTTAAGTTATAAGGAGAGGCTGGATAGACTAGGACATTTTCCTCTGCAGCGAAGGAGACTGAGGGGTGATCTTATAGAGATCTATAAAATAATGAGGGGCACAGATCAGCGAGCTAGTCAATATCTTTTCCCAAAAGTACGGGAACCTAAAACTAGAGGGCACAGGTTTAAGGTGAGAGGGGAAAGATATGAAAGTGTCCAGAGGGGCAATTTTTTCACACAGAGGGTGGTGAATGTCTGGAACAAGCTGCCGGAGGTGATAGTAGAGGTGGGTACAATTTTTTTTGAAAAGCATTTAGGCAGTTACATGGATAAAATGGGTGTAGAGGGATATTGGCCAAATGCGGACTATTGGCATTAGCTTAAGGATTTGAAAGAAAAGTGTGGCATGGACAAGTTGGGCTGAAGGGTCTGTTTCCATGCTGTAAAGCTCTATAACTATGTAACGCCAATCCCTTGCTCCTCCTTTGTGAATTTTAAACTGCTCCCAATCCTCGGGCCTACAACTTTTTTTTTTGCCAATTTCAATGCTTTTTCCTTGAAACTAATACTATCTCTAATTTCCCTTGTAAGCCATGATTTGGCCACAATTCCCTTACTGCTCTTGTGCAGAACAGTAATAAGCAACTTCTGAATGTTTACCAATTTGTTCTCTAAATACCTGCCATTTCTGGTTCCCTATCTTTCCTTTCAGTAATGTTTCCCTGTCCATCATGGCCAATTATATTCAATACCTCTGTTAATGAAGGCAAATATCCCATCTGCCACCTTATTTACCTGTCCTGCTGTCTTCAGAGATCTTTGAATATACATCCCAAGGTCCCTCTGATCCTCTATACTATGTAGTGTCCTATCATTCATTGGATCTTGTTAGTCCTCTCAAAATACATCACTTCACAATTTTTAGGGTTAAACTCCATTTGTCGCTGTTCTGTCCATCTGACGACCTGTCTGTTAACCCGTCTATATCTGTTCTTTCCATCTGACGACCTATCTAGATCATCCTGTAATCTAAGACTTTCCTCACCATTTATTATACTGTCAATTTTCATGTCATTTCCAAACTTACTGATCATTCCCCTCTTCACATTCCGATCTGGATCATTAATGTACAATACAAACAGAAAAGGACCCAGCACCAATTAAAGAACAAAGAACAAAGAAAATTACAGCACAGGAACAGGCCCTTCAGCCCTCCAAGCCTGCACCGACCATGCTGCCCGACTGAACTAAAACCCCCTGCCCTTCTAGGGACCATATCCCTCTATTCCCATCCTATTCATGTACTTGTCAAGATGCCCTTAAAAGTCCACTAACGTATCTGCTTCCACTACCTCCCCTGGCAACGAGTTCCAGGCACCCACCACCCTCTGTATAAAAAATCTGCCTCGTACATCTCCTTTAAACCTTGCCCCTCGCACCTTAAACCTGTGCTCCCTAATAATTGACTCCTCCACCCTGGGAAAAAGCTTCTGACTATCCACTCTGTCCATGCCTCTCATAATCTTGTAGACTTCTATCAGGTCTCCCCTCAACCTCCATCGCTCCAGTGAGAACAAACCAAGTCTCCTCATAGCTAATGCCCTCCATACCAGGGAACATCCTGGTAAATCTTTTCTGTACCCTCTCCAAAGCCTCCACATCCTTCTGGTAGTGTGGCGACGAGAATTGAACACTATATTCCAAGTGCGGCCTAACTAAAGTTCTATAAAGCTGCAACATGACTTGCCAATTTTTAAACTCAATGCCCCGGCCAATGAAGGCAAGCATGCTGTATGCCTTCTTGACTACCTTCTCCATCTGCATTGCCACTTTCAGTGACCTGTGTACTGTACACCCAGATCCCTTTGCCTATCAATACTCTTAAGGGTTCTGCCATTTACTGTATATTTTCTATCTGTATTAGACCTTCCAAAATGCATTACCTCACATTTGTCTGGATTAAACTCCATCTGCCATCTCTCCGCCCAAGTCTCCAACTGATCTATATCCTGCTGTATCCTCTGATGGTCCGCAAATCCACCAACCTTTGTGTTGTCTGCAAACTTACTAATCAAACCAATTACATTTTCCTCCAAATCATTTATATATATTACAAACAGCAAAGGTCCCAGCACTGATCCCTGAGGAACACCACTTGTCACAGCCCTCCATTCAGAAATGCACCCTTCCACTGCTACCCTCTGTCTTCTTTGACCGAGCCAGTTTTGTATCCACCTTGCCAGCTCACCTCTGATCCCATGCGACTTCACCTTCTGCACCCGTCTGCCATGAGGGACCTTGTCAAAGGCCTTACTGAAGTCCATGTAGACAACATCCACTGCCCTACCCTCATCAACCATCTTCGTCACTTCTTCGAAAAACTCGATCAAGTTTGTGAGACTCTACCTCCCCTTCACAAAACCATGTTGCCTCTCACTAATACATCCACTTATTTCCAAGTGGGAATAAATCCTGCTCCAAGAATTCTCTCCAATAATTTCCCTACCACTGATGTAAGGCTCACCGGCCTGTAATTACCTGGATTATTTTTGCTACCCTTCTTAAACAAAGGAACAACATTGGCTATTCTCCAATCCTCTGGGACCTCCCTGTAGCCAGTAAGGATACAAAGATTTCTCTCAAGCTCCCAGCAATTTCCTCCCTTGCCTCTCTCAGTATTCTGGGGTATATCCCATCAGGCCCTGGGGACTTGTCTACTTTAATGTTTCTCAAGAACCCATACCCTCCTTTTTGATCTTAACATGACTCAAACTATCTACACATCCTTTCCCAGACTCATCATCCACCAAATCCTTCTCTTTGGTGAATACTGATACAAAGTACTCATTTAATACCGCCCATTTCCTCTGGCTCCAAATAGATTCCCTCCCTTGTCCTTGAGTGGGCCAACCCTCTCCCTGGCTACCCTCTTGCTCTTTATATATGTATAAAAAGCTTGGGATTTTCCTTAATCCTGCTGTCCAATGCTTTTTCATGATCCCTTTAGCCCTTCTTACTCCTTGCTTAAGTTTCTTTCTACTTTCCTTGTATTCCACACTTGCTTTGTGTGTTCCCACTCCTAGCTTTGACAAATGCTTCCTTTTTCTCTTTGACCAGGCTCACAATATCTCTCGTTATCCAAGGTACCCAAAACTTGCCATACTTAACCTTCATCCTTACAGGAATGTGCTGCTCCTGAATCCCTGTCAACTTACACTTGAAAGCCTCCCACGTGCCAGATGTTGATTTGCCCTCAAACATCTGCCCCCCATCTACATTCTTCAGTTCCTGCCTAATTTTGTTATAATTAGCTTTCCCCAATTTAGCATCTTCTTGAGGACACATTTATCTTTATCCATCAGTACCTTAAAGCTTACTGAATTGTGGTCACTGTTCCCAAACTGCTCCCCTACTGAAACATCGACCACCTGGCGGCTCATTCCCCAATACCAGGTCTAGTATGACCCCTTCCCTAGTTGGACAATCTACATGCTGTTTCAGAAGCTCCCCTATTCCCTTGAACTCTAAGCATAATTCCCCTCCTTTGTCCCTGAGAGATCCAATTTTTTTCCCTGACAACTCTTTTGTTCCTAACATATGAATAAAATGCCTTAGGATTCTCCTTAATCCTGTCTACCAGGAACATTTTGTGACCTCTTTTTACCCTTCTAACTCCCCGTTTGAGTTCTTTCCTACTTTCTCTGTATTCCTCCAGAGCTCCACCTATTTTCAGTTGCCTGAACTTAACATACACCTCTCTTTTCTTCTTGATCAGACCCTCAATTTCCCTGGTTATCCACGGCTCTCAAATTCTACCCTTCCTGTCTTTTTCACAGACACATATCTGTCCTGCAGACCCATTGCTCCATAAAAGATTCCCATGTGCCAGATGAGGATTTACCCTCGAACAGCCTCTCCCAATCAACGCCCACCAATTCCTGCCTAATCCGGCTATAGTTAGCCTTCCCCCAATTCAGCAGCCTATCCATAGGGCAACACTCACTTTTCCATTACTATCCTAAAGTTTACAAAATTGTGGTCACTATTTGCCACATGTTCCCCCACTGAAACAGTGACAATCTGACTGGACTCATTCCCCAGTACTAGCTCCTGTATAGCCCTCTCTCTAGCTGGGCTATCTACATATTGTTCCAAAGAACTTTCCTGTAGACATTTTACAAATTGCTCCCTGTCCAGACCCTCAGCCCCAAGCACTTTCCAGTCTATACAAGGGAAATTAAAGTCTCCCACTACAACAACTCTATCTTTTCTGCACCTGTCCAGAATCTCCCTACATAGTGCTGGAAATGTAGCTGTGGAGAGCACTGAGGTACAGGGTTGCAAATTGGGGAGTATTGTAGTAGATAGGGAGGATGTGTTAGAAATTCTCGAGGTTTTGAAGTTGGATAAGTCCCCTGGGCCGGACGGGATTTACCCTAGGATTCTCTGGGAGGCAAGAGAGGAGATTGCAGAGCCTCTGGCTCTGATCTTCAGGTCCTCGTTGGTTACGGGTGTGGTTCCGGAGGACTGGAGGATAGCGAATGTGGTCCCATTGTTTAAGAAGGGGAAGAGAGACCTTCCTGGGAATTATAGGCCAGTGAGTCTTACTTCTGTTGTGGGCAAGGTATTGGAGAGAATTATTAGGGATAGGATTTATAGTTATTTAGAGAGAAATGAATTGATTGGGGATAGTCAGCATGGTTTCGTGAAGGGTAGGTCATGCCTTACTAACCTCATTGAGTTTTTTGAGAAGGTGACCAGAGAGGTGGATGGGGGTAAGGCGGTTGATGTAGTATATATGGACTTTAGTAAGGCTTTTGATAAGGTGGCCCATGGAAGACTTCTACAGAAAATGCAGATGTGTGGAATAGAGGGTGATTTAGCTAATTGGATTAGAAATTGGCTGGCAGATAGAAGACAGAGGGTGGTGGTTGATGGGAGATATTCATCGTGGAGTTCGGTGACGAGTGGTGTGCCTCAGGGGTCTGTTTTGGGGCCCCTGCTGTTTGTAATTTTTATAAATGATCTGGATGAGGGTATTGAGGGATGGATCAGTAAATTTGCAGATGATACTAAAGTTGGTGGAGTGGTAGATAGTGAAGAGGGGTGTTTTAGTTTACAGAGTGACTTGGACAAGTTGCAGAGCTGGGCCGAGAGGTGGCAAATGGAGTTTAATGTGGAAAAGTGTGAGGTAATGCACTTTGGCAGGAACAATAAATGTGTAGAGTATAGGGCTAATGGTAGGGCTCTTAATAGTGTTGAGGAACAGAAGGATCTTGGTGTATGTGTCAATAGATCCCTGAAAGTAGGCAGGTCAAGTGGATAAAGTTGTTAAGAAGGCTTATGGAGTCTTAGCTTTATTGGTAGGGGATTGAATTTAGGAGCCGCAGCATCATGTTGCAGCTGTACAAAAACTCTAGTGCGGCCGCACTTGGAGTATTGTGTGCAGTTCTGGTCGCCACATTATAAGAAAGATTGTGAGGCATTGGAGAGGGTACAGAGGAGGTTTACCAGGATGTTGCCTGGTATGGAGGGCAGGTCCTATGAAGAGAGGTTGAAGGATTTGAGGTTGTTTTCGTTAGAAAGGAGGCGGCTAAGGGGGGATCTTATTGAAACATATAAGATAATTAGAGGTTTGGATAGGGTGGACAGTGATAGCCTTTTTCCTAGGATGGAAAAAGCTAGCACGAGGGGACACAACTTTAAATTAAGGGGTATGAGTTATAGGACGGATATCAGAGGTAGGTTCTTTACTCAAAGAGTGATTAGGGAGTGGAATGCCCTGCCTGCAGCTGTTGTAGATGCGCCAAGTTTGGTGGCGTTTAAGAGGTTAGTTGATAAGTATATGGATGAGAAGGGAATGGTTTAGTTAGGAGGGGCATTGCTTTTTATTTTGGTCGGCACAACATCGAAGGCCGAAGGGCCTGTTCTGTGCTGTATTGTTCTATGTTCTATGTTCTATATCATTCCTCCACTTCCTGTGGGCTGTTGGGTGGCCTGTAGTATACCCCCAGCATAGTGACTGCACCCTTCCTGTTTCTGAGTTCCACCCACAATAACTCATTACACGATCCCTCTAAACTGTCCACCCTCTGTACTGCCGTAATATGTTCCCTAACTAATACTGCTACTCCCCCACCTCGTTTAGTCCCTCCTCTGTCTCGTCTAAAACACATACCCCGGAATATTCAGCTGCCAGTCCTGGCCTTCTTTTAACCAAGTCTCCGTCACCGCAACCACAATCAAATTCCACGTAAGCATTAAGGCTCTAAGTTCATCTGTCTTGCCCACTATGCTCCTTACATTGAAGCAGATGATGCACTCCAGGCCTCCAGGCCCACTGAGGTCATCTTCCTCCAGAATGCTCTTCTTCTTAGATAGCCTTGTCCTGGCCCCAAGCTTGTCCCTGGCCTCTGTGTTTACTGACCTATTGTTTTGATCCCTCCACCACATTAATTTAAACATTCCCAAAACACACTAGCAAAACTCCCAGCCAGGATATTCATGCCCTTCCAGTTTACGTGTAACCCATCCTTCTTGTCCAGGTGCCATCCTCTCTTGAAGACTTCCCAGTGATCCATGAACTTGAAACTCTCCCTCCTGCACCAGTCCTTTAGCCATGTGTTTAATTGTACAACCTCTGTGTTTCTAGCCTCACTAGCACTAGGCACTGGGAGCAGTCCAGAGATTGCTACCCTATAGGCCCTACTTTTTAGCCTAGCACCCAATTCCCTGAATTGCTCCCGTAGGATCCCCCTGCTCTTTCTACCTACGTCATTTTCACCATGTGTACAGTGACATCTGTTTGATTACCTTCCCCACTTAATATGCTTCCTACCCGCTCAGAGATATCCAGTACCCTGGCACCAGGGAGGCAGACTACCATCCTGGATTCTCATCCGCGCTCACAGAACTGCCTGTCTGTGCCTCTAACCATTGCATCCCCCATCATTACTGTTCCCTTAATCCTCCTCTTTCCCTTCTGGGCCACAGAGCCTGACTCCGTGCCAGCGACCTGGTCACCACAGTTTACTCCTGGAGGGTTATCCCCCTCCACAGAATCCAAAACAATCTACCTATTTTGGAGGGGGACAGGCACAGGGGATCCCTCCACTGACTGCTCCCTCCCCTCCCATCTGTCACCCAGCCTTTATTATTATGGGAGACAGTCACTGGGATACTCTCTGGGACGTCACCCAGGCGGGTAAGTGGAGCCGAGTCCATGAAAAAATCAGTTATGATCTTATTGAACGGCAGAGCAGACAAGGGGTCAAACGGTCTACTCCTCTTCCTAGTTCTCAAGTCCAAAAGATCTCCAATTCTCTTTTAATTGATTATCTGATATTTACCTGATTGACACTTTGTTAGACATTGCATTTTGATTTCCTGTCTCTCTCCAGAGAGAATCTGACCCTGTGATTGTTGCTCATGACTGATCAACAACTTTTCACCATTTCCACACTTAGACTTATGAATGCCTGCCACCCACCCTCCCCACATCCCACTCCCCACCCCTATCCTCACCACCTCTACCTTTCCCAACCCTACCCTCTCTACCCTATCCCACCACAATGTACACCCTCCAAACCCCCACTTTTCCCCCAACCGCCCACACCCTGTTACCCCCCACACCACCCCCCTCTCGTTCCCCCCCACACCACCCCCTCTCGTTCCCCCCCACATCACCCCCTCCCTCGTTCCCCCCACACCACCGCCCCCCGTTCCCCCCTTTGTTCCCCCCTCTCGTTCCCCCCGTTCCCCCACCCCCCTCATTCCCCCCGTTCCCCCAACCCCCCGTTCCCCCGACCCCCCTCGTTCCCCCCATTCCCCCAGCCCCCCTCATTCCCCCGCCCCCTCATTCCCCCCCTCGTTTCCCCCCGTCCCCCCACCCCCCCTGTTCCCCCCCATTCCCCACCCCCCCTGTTCCCCACTGTTCCCCCACCCCCCATTCCCCCACAACCCTGTTCCCCCACTCTCCCGTTCCCCCCCTCCCTGTTCCCCCCTGCTCCCCCCGCCCCCCCCCCCTGTCCCCCCTCCCGTCCCCCCGTTCCCCCCCTCTGTCCCCCGTCCCCTGTCCCTCCCTGTTAGCCCCGTTGGCCCCCTCCCCCTTTTCCCCTGTTCCCCCTCCCCTGTCCTCCCCCCCCTCCCCTGTCCCCCCGTTCCCCCCTGCCCCCCCCTCCCCCCCTCCCCCTCCCCCCTCACCCCTCCCCCCACCCCCCCCTGTCCCCCCCCACTGTCCTCCCCCCCCCCCCCCCCCCTCCTCCCCCCTCCCCCCCGTTCCCCCCTCCTCCCCCCTCCGTCCCTCCCCCCCGTCCCTCCCCCCCTCCCCCCCCCCGCCCCCCCCTCCCCCCCCTCGCACCCCCCGTTCCCCCCTCCCCCCCCCGTTCCCCCCCCCCCCCCCCCCCCCCCCCGTTCCCCCCTCCCCCCCCCGTTCCCCCCCCCCCGTTCCCCCCCCCCCCGTTCCCCCCTCCCCCCCCCCGCCCCCCCCCTCCCCCCCCCCCGTTCCCCCCCTCCCCCCCCCCCCGTTCCCCCCCCCCCCCCGTTCCCCCCCCCCCCCCGTTCCCCCCCCCCCCCCCCCGTTTTCCATGACTCTTTGGGTGAGTCTGTTCGGAAGGAATGAGATTTGCTAATTGTTAATTAGTTTGCCATTCCTGGGGGAAGAGATGTTCATTTGGAAAGCAGTGCCAGACCCTGGAACTGTTTGTAATGCTTCTATATTTAATGAGGTTAGTTTATTAATCCTCAACTCACAACCATTCACGCTTCTGCTGCTTACATTTTCTCAGCTGCTGATGAATGTTCAATCCCTCTGCCTGGATGGGAACTGGTCTTGAACCGTAACTGAAACGGAATAGAAGCGGGAAATCGGCCCATATTCCCGTGCTTGCTCTTTGCTAGAATTATCTAATTATTCTGTTCCCAAAGCCTCACTCAAAAATACACTCACACTCCAAGCTTTGGAAAGAATGTGAATGTGGATTTTGGAGAGTTTTATTTGCTAAATTTTCTCCCTGTCGGACGGGAGCTGTTCCTTCCGACTGGAATTTCGGCATAAACTTCCTTTCCAGAGAGTTTCTGAGACTGGAATGGGAGAGTTTGTGGGGTTTGATTTGGGGATTGTTAGTAATAAGTGGAGATTAGGCTGATTCTGGCTCTCGATGCAGGAGGCGGAGACAGTAACAGATAAAACACTTACAGTTTTAATCGGAATCTGATCCACCCAGTCAGATTCCATTCTGCACCCCCCCCCCCCCCCCCCCCGTGTCTGTGAGAGATCCAGAGGTTCGGACTGACTCAGGCGGAGTCAGTGACCAGCTCCTCTCTGCACAGCTGCATCCAGCTGCTGTTTTAGCTTCGCTCCAAAATCAGTTCAGTTTAGCTCTGACATGGTTTGATTTCAGTTTGAATTTAGAATCATTGAAGATTAATTTAATTCGACTCTAACATTTGTTTAGTTTCATTTAAAAACATAAAAATGAAAAGCAGGAGGCGGCCATTCAGCCCTTCAAACCTGCTCTGCTATCCATTACAATTAGAACATAGAACAATACAGCACAGAACAGGCCCCTCGGCCTTCGATGTTGTGCCGACCAAAATAAAAAGCAATGCCCCTCCAAACTAAACCATTCCCTTCTCTTCCATATACTTATCAATTAACCTCTTGAACGCCACCAAACTTGGCGCATCTACAACAGCTGCAGGCAGGGCATTCCACTCCCTAATCACTCTTTGAGTAAAGAACCTACCTCTGATATCCGTCCTATAACTCATACCCCTTAATTTAAAGTTGTGTCCCCTCGTGCTAGCCTTTTCCATCCTAGGAAAAAGGCTATCACTGTCCACCCTATCCAAACCTCTAATTATCTTATATGTTTCAATAAGATCCCCCCTTAGCCGCCTCCTTTCTAACGAAAACAACCTCAAATCCTTCAAATTATGGCTGATCATCGAATTCAATATCCTGATTCCTCCTTCCCCCCCAAATCCCTGGATCCTTTTAACCCCAAAAGCTATATTTAATTCATTCTTGAAATCACACAACGTTTTGACCTCAACTACTCTCTGTGGGAGTGAATTCCACACGTTCCCCACCCTCTGGGTGAAGAAATTTCTTTTCACTTCAGTTCTAAAAGATTTACCCCTTATCTTCAAACTATGATCCCTTAGTTCGGGACTCTCCCACCATTGGGAATATTCTTTCTGAATCTACCCTATCTAACCCTGTTAGAATTTTATGATTTTTTATAGAAACCTAGAAAAACTACAGCACAATACAGGGCCCTCAGCCCACAAAGTTATGCCAAACATGTCCATGCTTTAGAGATTACTAAGTTTACCTATAATCCTCTATCTTACCAAATCCCATATACTTATGTAAAAGTCTCTTAAAAGACCCTAACAAATCCGCCTCCACCACAGACAGCAGCCCATTCCACACACCCACCACTCTCTGTGTGAAAAACTTACCCCTGACATCTCCTCTGTACCTATTTCTCTGCACCTTAAACCTGTGTCCTCTTGTGGCAGCCATTTCAGCCCTGGGAAAGTGTTTCTGACTATCCACTCAATCAATACCTCCCAACATCTTATACAGCTCTACCAGGTCACCTTTTATCTTTCATCTCTCCAATGAGAAAGACCAAGCTCTCTCAACCTATCCTCATAAGGACATGCTCCCCAATTCAGGCAACATTTTTGTAAATCTCCTCTGCACCCTTTCTATGGCTTCCACATCCTTCCTGTAATGAGGTGACCAGGACCGAGCACAGTACTCCAAGTGGGGTCTAACCAGGGTCCTATATAGCTGCAACATTATCTCTCAACATCTAAACTCAATTCCTCGATTGATGAAGGCCTGTACACCATACACCTTCTTAACCACAGCTTCAACTTGCACAGCTGCTTTGAGCATTCTATGAACTCAGACCCCAAGATCTTTCTGATTTTCCACACTGCCAAAAGTCCTACCATTAATATTATGTTCTGCCATCCTATTTGACCTACCAAAATGAACCACTAAATTTGTCTGCATTGAAGTCCATCTGCCACTTCTCCTCCCAGTCTTGCATCCTATCAATGACTCACTGCAACTTCTGACCCTCCACACTATCCACAACACCACCAACCTTTGTGTCATCTGCAAACTTACCAACCCATCCCTCCTCTTCATCTATAAAAATCACAAAGAGTAAGGGTCCCAGAACACACCCCTGGGGCATTCCACTGGTGACCGACCTCCATGCAGAATATGACCCATCTATAACCATTCTTTGCTTTCTGTGGGCAAACCAGTTCTGGATCCACAAAGCAACATCCCCTTGGATCCCACGCCCTCTCACTTTCTCAATAAGCCTTGCATGGTGCACCTTACCAAATGCCTTGCTGAAGTCCATATAAACTACATCTATTGATCTTCCTTTATCAATGGGTTTAGTCACATCTTCAAAAAATTCAGTTGGCTCATAAGGCATGATCTGCCTTTGACAAAGCCATGCTGACTATTCTTAATCATATTATACCTCTCCAAATGTTCATAAATCCTGTCCCTCAGGATCTTCTCCATCAACTTACCGACTACTGAGGTTAGACTCACTGGTCTATAATTTCCAGGGCTATCTCTACTCCCTTTCTTGAATAAAGGAACAACATCCTCAATCCTCCAATCCTCCAGAACTTCTCCCATCTCCATTGATGATGCAAAGATCATCACCAGAGGTTCTGCAGTCTCCTCCCTCAGCTCTCACAGTAGCCTGAGATACATCCCATCCTGTTCCGGCGACTTATCTAACTTGATGCTTTTCAAAAGCTCCAACACATCCTCTTTCTTAATATCTATATGCTCAAGCTTTTCAGTCCACTGCAAGTCTGCACTACAACCACCAAGATCCTTTTCCACTGTGAATACTAAAGTACTTCTGCAGAAAATGCAGATGTATGGGATAGAGGGTGATTTAGCTAATTGGGTTAGGAATTGGCTAGCAGATAGAAGACAGAGGGTGGTGGTTGATGGGAGATATTCATCGTGGAGTTCAGTGACAAGTGGTGTACCTCAGGGGTCTGTTTTGGGGCCCCTGCTGTTTGTAATTTTTATAAATGATCTGGATGAGGGTATTGAAGGATGGATTAGTAAGTTTGCAGATGACATAAAGTCGGTGGAGTGGTAGATAGTGAAGAGGGGTGTTATAGTTTGCAGAGGGACTTGGACAAGTTGCAGAGCTGGGCCGAGAGGTGGCAAATGGAGTTTAATGTGGAAAAGTGTGAGGTAATGCACTTTGGCAGGAATAATAAATGTGTAGAGTATGGGGCTAATGGTAGGACTCTTAATAGTGTTGATGAACAGAGGGATCTTGGTGTATGTGTGCATAGATCCCTGAAAGTAGGCAATCAAGTCGATAAGGTTGTTAAGAAGGCATACGGAGTCTTAGCTTTTATTGGTAGGGGGATTGAATTTCGGAGCCGCAACGTCATGTTGCAAACTGTACAAAACTCTAGTGCGGCCGCACTTGGAGTATTGTGTGCAGTTCTGGTCCCCGCATTATAAGAAAGATGTGGAGGCATTGGAGAGGGTACAGAGGAGGTTTACCAGGATGTTGCCTGGTATGAGGGCAGGTCTTATGAAGAGAGGCTGAGGGATTTGAGGTTGTTTTCGTTAGAAAGGAGGCGGCTAAGAGGGGACCTAATCGAAACATATAAGATGATTAGAGGTTTAGATAGGGTGGACAGTGATAGCCTTTTTCCTAGGATGGAGAAAGCTAGCACGAGGGGACACAGCTTTAAATTAAGGGGTGATAGTTATAGGACGGATGTCAGAGGTAGGTTCTTTACCCAAAGGGTGGTTCGGGAGTGGAATGCTCTGCCTGTAGCAGTTGTGGATGCGCCAAGTTTGGTGGCGTTTAAGAGGTTAGTTGATAAGTATATGGAAGAGAAGGGAATGGTTTAGTTTGGAGGGTCATTGCTTTTTATATTGGTTGGCGCAACATCGAAGGCTGAAGGGCCTGTTCTGTGCTGTAGTGTTCTATGTTCTATGTACTAAAGTAAAGTATTCATTAAGTACCTTTGCTATTTCTACCGGTTCCATACAAACTTTCCCACTGTCACACTTGATAGGTCCTATTCTTTCAAGTCTTAGCCTCTTGCTCTTCACATGCTTGTAGAATGCCTTGGGGTTTTCCTTAATCCTGCCTGCCAAGACCTTCCCATGACCCCTTCTGGTTCTCCTAATTTCCTTCTTAAGATCCTTCCTATTAACCGTATATTCTTCTAGATCTCTAACATTGAGTTTTTTGAGAAAGTGACCAGAGAGGTGGATGGGGGTAAGGCGGTTGATGTAGTATATATGGACTTTAGTAAGGCTTTTGATAAGGTGGCCCATGGAAGACTTCTACAGAAAATGCAGATGTGTGGAATAGAGGGTGATTTAGCTAATTGGATTAGAAATTGGCTGGCAGATAGAAGACAGAGGGTGGTGGTTGATGGGAGATTTTCATCGTGGAGTTCGGTGACGAGTGGTGTGCCTCAGGGGTCTGTTTTGGGGCCCCTGCTGTTTGTAATTTTTATAAATGATCTGGATGAGGGTATTGAGGGATGGATCAGTAAATTTGCAGATGATACTAAAGTTGGTGGTGTGGTAGATAGTGAAGAGGGGTGTTTTAGTTTACAGAGTGACTTGGACAAGTTGCAGAGCTGGGCCGAGAGGTGGCAAATGGAGTTTAATGTGGAAAAGTGTGAGGTAATGCACTTTGGCAGGAACAATAAATGTGTAGAGTATAGGGCTAATGGTAGGGCTCTTAATAGTGTTGAGGAACAGAAGGATCTTGGTGTATGTGTCAATAGATCCCTGAAAGTAGGCAGTCAAGTGGATAAAGTTGTTAAGAAGGCATATGGAGTCTTAGCTTTTATTGGTAGGGTGATTGAATTTAGGAGCCGCAGCATCATGTTGCAACTGTACAAAACTCTAGTGCGGCCGCACTTGGAGTATTGTGTGCAGTTCTGGTCCCCACATTATAAGAAAGATGTGGAGGCATTGGAGAGGGTACAGAGGAGGTTTACCAGGATGTTGCCTGGTATGGAGGGCAGGTCCTATGAAGAGAGGTTGAAGGATTTGAGGTTGTTTTCGTTAGAAAGGAGGCGGCTAAGAGGGGATCTTATTGAAGCATATAAGATGATTAGAGGTTTAGATAGGGTGGACAGTGATAGCCTTTTTCCTAGGATGGAGAAAGCTAGCACGAGGGGACACAGCTTTAAATTAAGGGGTATGAGTTATAGGACGGATATCAGAGGTAGGTTCTTTACTCAAAGAGTGATTAGGGAGTGGAATGCCCTGCCTGCAGCTGTTGTAGATGCGCCAAGTTTGGTGGCGTTTAAGAGGTTAGTTGATAAGTATATGGATGAGAAGGGAATGGTTTAGTTAGGAGGGGCATTGCTTTTTATTTTGGTCGGCACAACATCGAAGGCCGAAGGGCCTGTTCTGTGCTGTATTGTTCTATGTTCTATTACCTAGCTCTCTGAACCTTCTGGAAACATTTTTTTCCTCGTGACTAGATGTATTACAGCCTTTGTGCTACACGATTTTTGTAACCTACCAAAACTTCCCTGTCTCATTGAAACGTTGCTACACAGAACTCCAAATATTCCCTGAAAATTTGCCACATTCCTTTTGTACATTTCCCTGGGAAAACCTCTTTCCAATTTAAGCCTCCAATTTCCTCCCTGATAGTCTCATAATTCCCCTTACTCCAATTAAACACTTTTCTAACTTGTCTGATCCTATCTCTCTTCAACGCTATTGTAAAGGAGATAGAATTATGATCACTATCTTCAAAATGCTCCCCCACTGAGAGATCTGATACCTGAGCAGGTTCATTTCCCAATACCAAATCACGTACAGCCTCTCCTCTTGTAGGCTTATCCACGTGCTGTGTCAAGAAACCCTCCTTAACACACCTAACAAACCTCTCCCCATCTAAACCCCTTACCTTAGGGAGATTCCAACCGATATTTGGGAAATTAAAATCTCCCATCACGACAATTCTGTTGTTCTTACATCTTTCCAGGATCTGCTTCCCAATCTGCTCCTCAACATCCCTGTTACCATTGGGTGACCTATAGAAAACACCCAGTAAAGTTATCGACCCTCCCCCCACCCCCCGACCGTTCCTAACCTCCACCCGTAAACAATCCCTCCATGGCGTCCATCTTTCCATCTTCTCTGCAGCCATGATCCAGATGGGGGATGGGAAAATGAATTGTAGCCCCAATATACAGGAGGATGAGAATAGGAAGATCATAGATAAGGTTTCTAGGTCACAGCAGTGTAGCGGGAGGGTAATTTGAAGTGTGTATACTTCAATGCGAGGAGCATACAGAATAAGGTGGAAGAACTTGCAGCCTGGATTGGTGCCTGGGACTTCGATGTTGTGGCCATTTCAGAGACATGGATGGAGCAGGGACAAGAATGGATGTTGCAGGTTCTGGGGTTCAGATGTTTCAGTCAGAGCAGAGTAGGTGGTAGAAGAGGGGGAGGTGTGCATTGTTAGTCAAAGACTGTATTACGGTGACAGAAAGGACATTTGATGTGGACCTGTCTATTGAGATAGTTTGGGCTGAGATTAGAAGCAGGAGAGGAGAGGTCACCCTGCTGGGAGTTTTTTATAGGCCTCCAAAAAGTTCCAGAGATGTAGAGGAAAGGATTGCAAAGATGATTCTGGATAGGAGTGAAAGTAACAGGGTAGTTGTTATGGGGGACTTTAACTTTGCAAATATTGATTGGAAAAGCTATAGTTCAAGCAAGTTAGAACATAGAACATAGAACATAGAACATTACAGCACAGAACAGGCCCTTCGGCCTTCGATGTTGTGCCGACCAAAATAAAAAGCAATGCCTCTCCAAACTAAACCATTCCCTTCTCTTCCATATACTTATCAACTAACCTCTTAAACGCCACCAACTTGGCGCATCTACAACTGCTGCAGGCAGGGCATTCCACTCCCGAACCACCCTTTGGGTAAAGAACCTACCTCTGATATCCGTCCTATAACTATCACCCCTTAATTTACAGCTGTGTCCCCTCGTGCTAGCTTTCTCCATCCTAGGAAAAAGGCTATCAATGTCCACCCTATCTAAACCTCTAATCATCTTATATGCTTCAATAAGATCCCCTCTTAGCCGCCTCCTTTCTAACGAAAACAACCTCAAATCTCTCAACCTCTCTTCATAGGACCTGCCCTCCATACCAGGCAACATCCTGGTAAACCTCCTCTGTACCCTCTCCAATGCCTCCACATCTTTCTTTATAATGTGGGGACCAGAACTGCACACAATACTCCAAGTGCGGCCGCACTAGAGTTTTGTACAGTTGCAACATGATGCTGCGGCTCCTAAATTCAATCCCCCTACCAATAAAAGCTAAGACTCCATATGCCTTCTTACAGAGGGGTCAGTTTTTGTCCAAGTGTGCAGGAGGGTTTCCTGACTCAGTATGTAGATAGGCCAACAACAGGTGAGGCTATATTGGATTTGGTTCTGGGTAATTGACCAGACCAGGTGTTAGACTTGGAGGTAGGTGAGCACTTTGGTGATAGTGACCACAATTCGGTTACGTTTACATTAGTGATGGAAAGGGATAGGTATATACCGAAGGGTAGAAGTTATAGCTGGGGGAAAGGTAATTATGAGGCTATTAGGCGAGATTTAGGATACATAGGTTGGGGTAGGAAACTGCAGGGGCTGGGAACATCTGAAATATGGAGCTTATTCAAGGAGCAACTACTGCGAGTCCTTGATAAATATGTACCTGTCAGGCAGGGAGGAAACGGTCGAGCGAAGGAACCGTCGTGTACGAAGGAAGTTGAATCTCTGGTGAAGAGGAAGAAGGAGGTTTATGTAAAGATGAGCCGTGACGGCTCAGTTAGGGCATTGGAGAGTTACAAATTAGCCAGGAAGGAGCTAAAGAGAAGAGCTAGAAGGGGACATGAGAAGACTTTGGCTGATAGGATCAAGGAAAACCCTAAAGCTTTTTATAAGTATGTCAAGAATAAGAGATTGGTTAGGACAAGATTAGGGCCAGTCAGAGACAGCAGTGGGAAGTTGTGCGTGGAGCCTGTAGAGATTGGAGAGGCACTGAATGAGTATTTTTCATCAGTATTCATGCAAGAAAGAGTCAGTGTAGTCAAGGAGAATACTGAGATACAGAGTTGTAGACTAGACGGGATTGAGGTATAAAAGGAGGAAGTGTTAGCAATTCTTGAGAATATGAAAATAGAAAAGTCTCCTGGACTGGATGGGATTTATCCTAGAATTCTCTGGGATGCTAGGGAACAGATTGCAGAATCTTTGGCTTTGATCTTCATTTCGTCATTGGCTACAGGTTTAGTGCCGGGAGACTAGCAGATAGCCAATGTTGTTCCCTTGTTCAAGAAGGGGAGTAGAGACTATCCTGGGAATTATAGACTGGTGAGTCTTACTTTTGTTGTGGGCAAAGTTTTGGAAAGAATTATGAGAGATAGGATTTATTATCATCGAGAGAGAAATAAATTGATTACAGATAGTCAACATGGATTTGTACAGAGTACAGAGGAGGTTTACCAGGATGTTGCCTGGTATGGACGGCAGGTCTTATGAAGAGAGGCTGAGGGATTTGAGGTTGTTTTTGTTAGAAAGAAGGCAGCTAAGAGGAGACCTTATTGAAACATATAAGATGATTAGAGGTTTAGATAGGGTGGACAGTGATAGCCTTTTTCCTAGGATGGAGAAAGCTAGCACGAGGGGACACAGCTTTAAATTAAGGGGTGGTAGTTATAGGATAGATGTCAGAGATAGGTTCTTTACCCAGAGGATGGTAAGGGTATGGAATGCCCTGCCTGCTGCATTTGTAGATGCGCCAAGTTTGGTGGCGTTTAAGAGGTTAGTGGATAAGTTTATGGATGAAAAGGGAATGGTTTAGGTTAGAGGGTCATTGCTTTTTCTTAATTGGTCAGCGCAATGTCGAAGGCCAAAGGGCCTGTTCTGCGCTGTGATGTTCTATGTTCTATTTGTGAAGAGAACCCTCCTGTACATCTTCTTAACAACCTTATCAACCTACGTGCCTCACAAATCTTATTGAGTTTTTTGAAAAGGTGACCAAAGAGGTGGATAAGGGTAAGGCAGTTGATGTGGTGTACATGGATTTTAGCGAAGCGTTTGATAAGGTTCCCCATGGTAGGCTACTGCAGAAAATGCAGATGCATGGGATTAAGGGTGATTTAGCAATTTGAATCAGGAATTGGCTAGCTGATAGAAGACAGAGGGTGGTGGTTGATGGGAAATATTCAACCTGGAGTTCAGTTACAAGTGGTGTACCTCAGGGATCTGTTTTGGGGCCACTGCTTTTATAAATGACCTGGATGAGGGTGTAGAGGGATGGGTTAGTAAATTTGGTGATGACACCAAATTCGGAGGAGTTGTAGACAGTGAGGATGGACATTATAGTTTGCAGAGGGCCACAGATAAGTTGCAGAGCTGGGCCGAGAAGTGGCAAATGGAGTTTAATGCGGAAAAGTGTGAGGTGATCCACTTTGGTAAGAGTAACAGGATTACAGAATATAGGGCTAATGGAAGGACTCTTAATAGTGTCGATGAGCAGAGAGATCTCAGTGTACATGTGCATAGGCCAACATTGCATTCGTCTTCTTAATCACCTGCTGCACCTGCAGACTGTGTTTTTGCGATTCGTGCACAAGGACCCCCAGGTCCCTCTGCATCGTCCCATGCTGCAGCTTTTCTCCATTTAATTGGTAATCCTTCCTACCATTATTCCTACCAAAGTGGATAACCTCACACTTGCTAACATTATATTCCATCTGCCGTGAAGTCGTGAGGTCATGTTGCAACAGTACAAAACTCTGATGCGGCCGCACTTGGAGTATTGTGCACAGATTTGGTCATTGCATTATAAGAAAGATGTAGAAGCATTGGAAAGGGTGCAGAGGAGGTTTACCAGGATGTTGCCTGGTATGATGGGTAGGTCTTGTGAGGAAAGGCTAAGGGACTTGAGGTTATTTTCATTAGAGAGAAGGTTAAGAGGTGACCTAATTGAGACATATAAGATGATCAGAGGGTTAGATAGGGTGGATAGTGAGAGCCTTTTTCCTCGGTTGGAGATGGATAACACGAGGGGACATAGCTTTAAATTAAGGGCTGGTAGTTATCGGACAGATGTAAGAGGTGGGTTCTTTACTCAGAGGGTAGTAAGGGCGTGGAATGCCCTGCCTGCAGCAGTTGTGGACTTGCCAACATTAAGGGCATTCAAATGGTCAGTGGATAGGCATATGGATAACATTGGAATAATTTAGGTTAGAGGGTCATTAGATTGGTTCCACTGGTCGGCGCAACATCGAGGGCTGAAGGCCCTGTACTGCGCTGTAATGTTCTATGTTCTATGTGACACTATCCTGATCAACAGTGCCACTCCCTCACCTCTTTTGCCTCCCTCCCTGTCCCTTCTGAAACATCTGAAACCCAGCACTTCAAGTATCCAGTCCTGTCCTTGAGTCACCCAAGTCTCTGTAATGGCCACCACATCACATTCTCAAGTAGTGATCCATACTTTAAGCTCATCCACTATGTTCACAACACTCAGTTCAGGGATAATTCAGGATAGGCAATAGATTCTGGCCCAGCCAGCAATGTCCCTGTCCAGCGAGTGAATTAACCCCACCCTTCCCCCATCCTCAGCTGGCTGATCTCCACCTCGGTTCACTGACTGGCCAATCACTGCCCCCTTTCCACACCCTCACATCCAATCACTCCCCCAGTGATCCCTGATTGTAGAGATCACAGCCCGAATTCGGTCCTGCCCTCCAGGTCCCAACCCCGCCTCTCCAAGCCCCACCCTCTCCTCTTCAGGTCCAACTCCTTCCCTCCAGGCCCTACCCCCACCCCTTCAGGTCCAGCCCCGCTCCCCTTCAGGTCCCCAAGCCTTCTAGTTCGCTCTGTCCCTTGGCACCTCCCTCCAGTCCATTATGTCTAGTCCTCGTTGGCGGGGACCATACGTGATGCTTGAAGGTGAGATCTCCATTGTCAAGACATTTAGGCAAAGCAGCCCAGGCGATTTCCTCCCAGACTGGCTAATAAACCGAGATTTAATTATAATCTTCCCGGGCACAATGTTGATCATGCCAGCTTCACTGTGCCAAAAGTATCGTGAGAGGCAAGAAACCGGGCACAAAGCTGACATTCTGCCTCTCTCTTGATCTCACCAGCTCACCATGCCAATCTACCAGTGAGACAATCTGGTAAAATTACCTCCTTGTTATTTTCTCTAGAGAGTTTTGAATCCAGTTCCCAGAATTTATTTCATAATCTCACATAATTATTCTAATCATTAGTGACTTTGGCACAAATTTCCACTGATGTATCTGACTGATGTATTCTAAGGGATTGAGTTTAGGAGTCAAGCCATAATGCTGCAGCTTTGTAAGACCCTGGTCAAACCCCACTTGGAGTATTGTGCTCAGTCCTGGTCGCCCCACAATAGGAAGGATGTGGAAGCTATTGAGAGGGTGCAGAGGAGATTTACAAGGATGTTGCCTGGATTGGATGGCATGCCTTATGAGGGTAGGTTGAGTGAGTTTGGTCTTTTCTCCCTGGAGAGACGAAGAATGAGAGATGACCTGATAGGGGTTTATAATATATTGAGAGATATAGATCGTGTGAATTCTCAAAGGCTATTTCCCAGGGCTGGAATGGCTGCCACAAGAGGACACAGGTTTAAGATGCTGGGGAGCAGGTACAGAGGAGATGTCAGGGGTAAGTTTTTCACTCAGAGACTGGTGGGTGAGTGGAATCGGCTGCCATCGATTGTGGTGGAGACAAATTTGATAGGGTCTTTTAAGAGACTTCTGGATGAGTACATGGGACTTAGTAGCATTGAGGGTTATAAGTAAGCCTAGTAGGTAGAGATATGATCGACCCAACTTGTGGGTCGAAGGGCCTGTTTGTGCTGTAGTTTTTCTAGGTTCTATCAGTGGAAATTCAATCCCAGTTTTGTTTCTGAGGAACGCTAATCTAACAAAGAAAGAACAAAGAAAATTACAGCACAGGAACAGGCCCTTCAGCCCTCCAAGCTTGCATTGCCCATGCTATCCGATCTAACTAAAACCCCCGACCTTTCTGGGGACCAAATCCCTCTATTCACATTCTATTCATGTACTTGTCACAAGATACCCCTTAAAAGTCACTACCATATCTGCTTCCACTACTTCCCTTGACAATAAGTTCCAGGCACTCACCACTCTCTGCGTAATAAACTTGTCTCAGTTACTTGTGTTCTGAAATCTACACTCTGGGGATGCTGGATATCTTTTACTTCAGCAAGCAAGGCACAAAGAGAGCCGGGCAAATAAAAGGACAATCAGAGATTAGAAAGTGACACTGAGAGATTAAATGAATAAGTAAAGACCTAACAGATGGAGTGGAACGTGGGAGAGTGTGAAATTGCCCATTTTGGCAGGAAGTTTTTTTTAAAAAGCTGATGATCTGAATGGAGAGCTCTGAGATACAGAGTGATCTGTCTGTCCCAATACACCAATCACAAAAAGGCACACAGGTGCAGCAAATAATTAAGAAAGTCAAAAGGATATTATTGTTTATTGTAAGGGGAATTAATTGTAAAAGAAGGAAGGTTATGCTCCAGTTATATAGGAGGCTAATGGGGCAATATCTGGAGTATTGTGTACAGTACTGACCTCTTTATCTAATGAAGGATGTAAATGCATTGGAAGCAGTTCAATAAGCTAATATCTGGAATGGGCAGATTGTCTTCTGTGAAAAGGACAAGCTAGGCTTAAA
Source organism: Sphyrna mokarran (assembly GCA_024679065.1). Taxonomy (NCBI): domain Eukaryota; kingdom Metazoa; phylum Chordata; class Chondrichthyes; order Carcharhiniformes; family Carcharhinidae; genus Sphyrna; species Sphyrna mokarran. The sequence goes on from JAGIQG010000003.1 coordinate 1,184,334, forward strand.
GTTTTGAAATTTATTTATTAGTATCACAAGTAGGCTTACATTAACAGTGCAATGATGTTAATGCAAAAATCCCTTGGTTGCCACACTCTGGCACCTGTTTAGGTACACTGAGGGAGAATTTAGTATGGCCAATGCACCTAACAAGCATCCCTTTTAGAGTGTAGGAGGAAACCGGAGCATCCGGCAAAACCCACACAAACACGGGGAGAATGTGCAAACTCCAACAGACAGTGACCCAAGCCAGGAATTGAACCTGGGTCCCTGGCACTTTGAGGCAGCAACATTAACCACTGTACCATCATGTCACCCTATGACAGGCCCCATCCCAAAAGTTCTATCCAATTCCATCATGGCTTCTCTGCTTTTGTTAATCTATACCTGGATTGATAAAGGCAAGTGTCCCATCTGCCTTTTTCAAGAGGATGTTTCCTTTTGTTAGAGCCTCTCATTTAAAACAGAGATGAGGAGAATAATTTTCTCCCAGAGGTTCATCAATTAGATCTATAAACATAGACAGGGGTCATGGGTAGAAGTGGGAACATCGAGGTGGCGGCGCAGGCTCATTGGGCTGAAGGGCCTGTTTCCCGTGCTGTTTTATTCTTTGTTCTTTGCACTGTTCTTTACTCTTCTTCAAAAGGCAGTGGAACGGCAATCTTTGAATATGTTTAAGCCAGAGATAGAAGCATTCTTGACTAACGAGAGGGTAAAAGATTATCGGGGGTCGGCAGGAACGTGGGATTTATGTTACAATTAGATCAACCATGATCTTATTGAATGGCAAAGTAGGTTTGAGGGACAGAATGGCCTCCTCCTGCTCATAATTCATTTGTCTGTATCTTCATTCAGTAATGGAAAGATTACCTTGCCTTCAAAACAAACTGAATGGGCAGAATGTTCCTGTCTTGCTGCACAGGCCAGGGGAACAGTGTGAGGCTAGTTCAATATTCATATGAACCAATTCCTATCTCTTTCGCGATCTCCAGAAACTATTGATCTGGTTTACTTCGATCTCTGATCTTCCCAGTGAACGTTCCCAAGAGTGGGGATCATATCGAGTCCCAACAATGGGAGCCTGCTGTGAGGATCTCACTGGTGGAACCAGAGGCCTTTGAGGCCTCCCAAGAGGTCAGGGGTGGAGGAGCTGTGCCCCTGGGTAGTGCTAGCTTGGCATTGCCAGACTGGGACTTTAGCAGTACCAGCCTGGTACACTGGCAATGTTCACCAGGCAGTACAAAGAGGCAGAGCCTGAGCAGAGATGCCACATAGGAGGCATGGCCAGATGGAGAAGGGCCAAACAGAACCAGCCATCGGAGGCCAGCGATGTCCAGGAGCCAGCGAGATGGGGAGGGATCGTAGCCAGAAGCTGGGAGGCCAATTACGTCCAGGGGGATGTCAGCCAATTTCCTTGTCTACTAGGAGATCAGTACATGCCCAATAGACCCCTGAGCAGTCTACTGCCAGCCTCTCTAGCTGGTTTAAGCTCTACCCGTTTATCCCCCCAATCTCCCTCCACCTCCATCTGCCTCATCACTACCACCATCCCAATGCTGGTCTGAATCACCTGATGGCCTTTATGTTGTACAGAGCACCAAAAACTCTCGAAACTCAACTCCCCCAAAAAACAGGCAGGAAAATTCCCAATCTCCTGCCCATTGGACACTTTGGTTTTTGGGGGGGGAAAGTTCTGTATGTTGACTAATTACAGAAATGTTGCAAAGTGTGTAAACTTAAATGTTCCAATTTTCTGTCATCATTATTAAAGATGATCCAGGAACAGTAGAATTATAGGTCTGCTTCTAGCTCTGTGGAATTAAAAAGTTCAAATATGACATGAATATTTATCAATTTTCTTGATATTCTCTAATAAAACAGCAGCTTTAATTAGTTGATTAACATGACTATAAAAATCTGTAAAGTTGTCTTTGAAAATAAAAATTCATGTGTTTATTGCATTTCATAATCTCAGAAGCCCCAGAGTCGTTTGTAAGCAACCAAACACTTTTCCTGAACTGTATTTACTACAGGAAGCAGGCAACCGATTCTACAAGCAGCAGTAGGATAACTTTGTTGATGGCATTGAGGGAACTGTTAAATAGGACACAAAAGATAACTTCCCTCCTCTTTTCAAAGGTGATACTGGGATGTTTGAGGGATGGGAGGTTGTTACTGAACAGAGTCACAGGATTCAGCTGATGAACCTTTAACAAAAGTATAAAACATTTATTAAATAAGGAAAGGACATTGTTACATCAATCCTTCATCCTACATATACCTTCACAGGTATGTACAGATTTGTAAGGATAACACAAGGTACAAAACTTGTCTTATACGCTTATGTTTACAGTAAATAGCCCGTCCATGTAAACCAATGAGAAATCTTTGGTCAGACACCCAACACTCTGAAACCAAGTGACAGACTCCACCCAAAATAACTTCTACGATCCAAAGATGTGCAGTTGGGAGGATTGGCCAATGCTAAATCATCCCTTAGTGTCAGAGGGACTAGCTAGTGTAAATGCATGGGGTTATGAGTACAGGGCCTGGATGGGATTGTGGTCAGTGCAGACTCAATGGGCCAAATGGCCTTCTTCTGCACAGCAGGGATTCTAAGATTCTAAGAATTTCTCATAAACTCTCCTTAGATGCTTGTCACACATTGAGCCAACTGGTCTAATTGGAACTCACATGAGGGTTTCTGATCTCCACCATCGAAGAACATATCTAAGTATCTTCTCTCAAATAATATTTTATTTTGGATATCTTCACCAAGGATCCAACTCAAGAGTTTTAGCCTATTCTTCTAATGACCATCTGCCCTGGAGAAACACATACATTCAAGATTCACCTTCCATGCAATCTCTCAAACAGCCAATCATTGCTTCACAGGCTCACATTAAGAAGTCAGTGACTGTTGGGTGTTCCTTGACTCTCTAGTTTCTTGCAAGCCCACCTTATTCCAGACCTGGACCTTGCAGCCTATCTTTTACATTGGAGCTTCTGTTCATCCTTTTAATTTCACTCAATAGGAGCTTTTTCCAGATTCCTGTATTTTCCCTTTAGCTAAAAGGACTTCTTGGGATTTTCTTCTGCTCCTCTCCCTGGTATTAGGAGCTTTCTGTTCTTTGATTTGGGACCTGCTCTCTGCAGTATCCTTCATGCCTGTTCCAACAGTTTATAAGAAAACCACTTCCAACTGAGCTGAGTACTGGCTGAAAATCTTATAATCTCTTCAGTTTTGTTGTCAACACCTTTGTGTCAGATAGAGATTGTCATGGAAGATAATTTTCCTCCTTGTGGATGTCTGGTTGTCCACGCCCATTCTTCACTCGAGGTAATAGGCTTGCAGAGATTTTCTCTGATAGCAAATGTTTGGAGAAGTTTAGGTTGATTAGAAATAGTCAGTATGGTTTTGTAAAAGGCAGGTCATGCCTTACAAGCTTAATTGAGTTCTTCGAAAATGTGACTGAACACATTGACGAAGGAAGAGCAGTGGACGTGGTGTACATGGACTTCAGCAAGGCATTTGACAAGGTCCCACATGCAAGACTTCTTGAGAAGGTGAGAGGCCATGGGATCCAAGGGGCTTTGGCCTTGTGGATCCAGAACTGGCTTGCCTGCAGAAGGCAGAGGGTGGTTGTGGATGGCTCTTTTTCTGCATGGAGGTCGGTCACCAGTGGAGTGCCCCAGGGATCTGTTCTAGGACCCTTGCTGTTTGTCATTTTCATAAATGACCTGGATGAGGAAGTGGAGGGATGGGTGAGTAAGTTCGCCGATGACACGAAGGTCGGTGGTGTTGTGGATGGTCTGGAGGGATGTCAGAAGTTGCAGCATGACATCGACAGGATGCAAGACTGGGCGGAGAAGTGGCAGATGGACTTCAACGCGGATAAATGTGTTGTGGTCCATTTTGGCAGATCCAACGGGATGAATGAGTACACTATCAAAGGTAGGAGTCTTAGCTGTGTGGAAGAGCAGGGGGATCTTGGGGTCCGGGTCCATAAGACTCTCAAATCGGCCTCCCAGGTGGAGGATGTGGTTAAGAAAGCTTACTGTGTACTGGCCTTCATTCATCGAGGGATTGAGTTCAGGAGTCAGGAGGTAATGCTGCAGCTTTATAGGACCCTTGTCAGACCACACTTGGAGTACTGTGCGCAGTTCTGGTCGCCTCACTATAGGAAGGACGTGGAAGCTATTGAAAGGGTGCAGAGGAGATTTACAAGGATGTTGCCTGGATTGGGAGGCATGCCTTATGAAGACAGGTTGAGGGAGCTGGGACTGTTCTCCCTGGAGAGACGAAGGTTGAGAGGCGACCTGATAGAGGTTTACAAGATGTTGAGAGGAATAGATAGGGTGGACTCTCAGAGACTATTTCCCAGGGCTGAAATGGTCGCAATGAGAGGGCACAGATTTAAGGTGCAGGGAAGCAAGTACAGAGGGGATGCTAGGGGAAAGTTTCTCACTCAGACGGTGGTGAGTGAATAGAATCAGCTGCCGTCAGTGGTGGTCGAGGCGAACTCGCTGGGGTTTTTTAAAAGACTTCTGGATGAGTATATGGGATCCAATGGGATTGGGGGTTATAGATAGGTCTATGGCTGGGTAGGTTTTGATGTGTTCGGCGCAACTTGTGGGCCAAAGGGCCTGTTTGTGCTGTAGTGTTCTATGTTCTATGTTTGTTCTGTCTGGAGGCTGATTTGTGAGGTTAGCACATTTCTTTCTAGTGTGATAGCTTCAGTAATTCTGTCTCATTCTAAAGCTCACTTGGTGTTACTCCTGATACGATTTTCATTATTAATTCACATGATATGAACATCGTTGGCAAGGCCAGCATTTATTGTCCATCCCTAATTGCACTTCAGAAGGTGGTGGTAAACTGCCTTCCTGAAACACTGCTACCAATATGGTACGGATGCACTCGCAATGTTATTCAGAGGGAATTCCAGAATTTTGATCCAGCCACAGCAAAGAGCTGTGATGTATTTCTACGTCGGGGTGTGAGGGACTTGGAGGGAAACTTGCAGGTTGTGATTTTCCCAATTCTCTTTCTATATCCTTGATTGAATCAGTTTTATCTCCTGGATTGATCCTGATGGAAGATTAAGGAATTGCCACATGACAAGGTGTCAGCTTGTGTTGGTATAACACCCTGCTTAGATTATAAACCCTCTACATGTCACTGTTCACTCTGTTTTAAACTGAACAATTAGTCAGTTCCATTCCTGACAGTGTAACACACAATGAAGGATTTCTGGAGATAACAATGTGCCTTCACACACTGTGTCATGGTCACTCTCAATAATGTCATTGAGATACATATACATGTCTACATCATGCATGTTAGTGTCATGTAAGTGATTGAAACCTGTACTCAGAGCACAGTCTATGTCCCTGCTTCCCACAAAGCTTCTTTCTGAAGACCAGTGAAGTATTCATTGGTTAGTTGAGAGATGAATAGTGTGAGCTAGTTATTGATTTGACCGTGTTTGAAGCTTCCAGGAATCTGGATAAAATATTCTGACTCGCAAGGAGCGGGGGCTCAAAGGGCTGAAGTTGCCTAATTCTGCTCCAGTTGCATTGTTCCTCTGCTTTCTATTTTCCGTTTTTTGTTATTAAAATAATGGAGAATGGAAGTTAGTGGACCTGGGGAGAACGTATTCTCATCCCAGCCGGAACACTGGCACTGTGCATCAACTGATTTATTCTGTATTGTGCAAAAGTGAAAACCTACTTTAGAACTGAAGGATGGATTGAGGTTGTGATTTAATGGATTAATTATTCCGGTTACATTTTCCCCAGTTTGATGCTAGTCACCAGATTGGTAGATTGCAATATACACACCACGAATATATGGAATAGAACCCAACACCATCCCCTCCTCACCTCCCCCCCCCCCCCCCCCCAGCCCCCGCCGCCCCACTCTCCCGGTGTCCCCTCTCCCTCCGAATATAGATTCATTCACTGTCTCCGCCTCCTGAGATTGAATACGCAGAGAAGCTTTCAACAAAATATTTGCTGAGTTTGGAAATGTGACCCAAAGTGATTGGTACTCAAAGCAGATTTATAATGTTAGAACTGTGGAAAATTAATCATCTACCTTTGGAAAGAGATTGGTATTGTGAAATATTTGAATTATTTCTGTCCATTTATTGCTCGGATCTCCCAGAAAACAAAGGCAAAAAATATTTCACTTTCAAACATAGATTTTATTGCAACAGATTAATGAAAAATAGTACCTCTGCAACCAGAGTGACTCCAGCCAGTCACCATTCATACTGGTCCGGTACTCTACAATTCAAACTCAAAGTCTTCTCTTACAGAAATCAGATAAAATCATCCATCACATAATTTATTTACAGTTTCTGAAATGCCTCATTCTGTGGACAACTCTGAGAGTTAACAGGATGTAAATGTTTTCCAGAAGAAATTCTTACAGCCCGCTTTCCGCTCTCTGTTCGCCAGGTTGGGGTTAATAGATCTCTCCAGCTCCATCCGCACCTCGTTCCGCTCACCCAAGTCATCAGTTTCCAGTGCTTCATTCTCGGCGTTTTCCAGTTCGGACAGGAGTTGGGCAAGGCTGTATTTTGTCAACTCCTAAAGACAAAAACAGGAAATAAATCAGGGCAGAAATACCGGCAATTCCCGCTACAAATAATTCACGCCAATATCTCTACAGTTATGTCAATCCATAAAAAGCTTAGTCAACTCCACTTCTCTGCAGATTTCTAGATTGAAATTCCCAATCCGCAAATAGAGAGAAACCTGACCCCACCCCCACAATTCTCATCCTACAAGGAGAAGATAGACTTTGAAAAGAGCGAAAGAAAATCTCGGAAAGAAGCAACATCCGAAAGTTTTATTGTTGAAGAGGCGCAGAGACATTGGGGAAATGAAGAGTTATTCCTGAACCCGTCACTCCTGCCGGTTACCTCAAACTGCGGGGACTGGACGCTTTTTGTCAACATATCAACAATTCATAACGGATAAAAAAAAACTTTGAAATTCATACCGGTTCAAACAAAATGATTTTGTTGTAAAATTTAGTTCAATCTGCCCCATTCTGAATTGGGTACTGGGAGGATCCTCAGGAAAACTTGGGCGCTGGACGTAATTCTAATAATTGATTCAAAGAGACCCGTGGATTAGAGGTGAGAGAGGAGAGGTGAGTGGAGAGAGAGGGTTAAGGATGAGGACGGGAGCTAAGGTTGGGAGAAAGGGGTTTAGAGATGGAGTGACAGAGACGGTGAGGCGTGGGAGAGGGGGGGTGAGGGGTGGGATGAGAGAGAGGTAGTTAGGGGTGGGGAAAGAGGGGTTTAGGATGGGGAGGAGGGGTTAGGTATGGGAAGAGGGATTTAGGATGTGGAAAGAGGGAGTTGGGATGGGGAGAGGGGAGCAGCAAGTACCCTTGGATTGTAGAAAGTTGAATCTGCTTCTTGTCTGATATCTTTCTTTGGGGGTTGAATATGGATTGGAGAGAAAGAGAATTATTTTTTGTATACATATTTGGATCAAACCCAGTCAGAAATCTTTCTAAACCAGAAAAATGTATTTAACATGAAATAAAACACATTCACTGCTCGGCATTATCATCCGATTAAAAGTGGATCTTCCCAACTAGACAGATTCGAGCCTGTTATTTTCCAGCCCCTGTTTCCATTCTGTATAAACTGTGTAAACAAAAACAAACGTTTTATGAAAGAAGGGTTGATTTGATTGGATTCTTACCGCTTTACCCCGGGTCCCTGAGGCTGCCATGGATCTCTGCAGAATTTCGCGGTACCTGTTGTCTGTGGGAGCTGAGCTAACACTCAGCATTGTCAGGGCGATGGAGAGGAGAGCGAGGGTACACTGAACCCGGCTGCACCACATCTCTGCGCAGAGCCAAGACAACTCGGACAGACAGCGAGAAGGAGAGCGGTTTGCAAAGGCTTTGAAATTGGCGGGATTTCAGCACTGGCTGTGTGGACAGCTCCTTCTGCCTCCTGACTCCGGCAAGATCCTTTTAAAGGAGCTCAGTGAGTGAGCACGCGTTCGGGGGAGGGGTCCCAGGAGATTAGAGGCATTTACGCAAAACCCAGTCACATCCTCCAAACAACTCATTAGCACATGACGAAGATTCAGATAAAATCCATGAAGTCTCAATGTGGACACCTTATCGCCTTTTGGCAGTTGGTCCAGTGATTGGGTTAATGTCGATCACAATGAAAGCAGCGATAATCCTGAATTCTTCTCCCTAATGATTTGATTCTGATTGTTGTCATTTCAATAATGCGACACCTCTCAGGGAGTCCGGCTAATTTCTGTAAATGAAATACCTCTTGGAGCAGGTCATCCATTTATTCTGCCTCTCACAGTCGCTTCCTGTTATTGTGCTTTTTTGTCATGGACCAGAGGAGTCTGGGGTTAATCCATTCTTTAGATGTGTGTGTTAGGGAGTTTGTTGGGGAATACGCAGTTGGGAATGGCTTCAAGAATAAGTTGACTTTGTTGAAAAGCAGCAGAATGGACAGCACTATGGGAAACTGAACGGAACTTTCCAATAAACACTGGCTTATCAATAAAACTCCTTGTCTAATGGATATGTTGCAGGTTGGGGAATATTGAATGAGTGAAGCATAATAAAGTCATGTTTTCTGGGGAAAGACTCCCTGCCCCTCGAATATTTGCTTTTTAATTGGTGATTTTAACAGTGTCTTCTGTTTATGGTCCAAATATCCCATTCCGACATGTTGTCCTCAATAACTAACACTCAGCCCTGTTGTAATTGTCTAATTTGTTAGTTTTACAATGAAACTCCACTGAAATGGCAGAGATTAGAGATTTTCAGACTCGAACTATTCATATTTTAACTTATATCTCCATCTCAGATCAATTCAAGCAATATCCAATAAGAGAAAACCTACATAAAGACAGTTAAACTGGGGCAGAGTGAGCAGTAGCTCAAAACTAAACTGAATTCCAATTTACACTTGCACAGCATATTGGAGGGAAATCTGACTAGTTAATTGGAATTAGGTAATCAACATTTCATTTCTAAACATCAAAGAAAGAATTCAAACTTTGTCGCTAAAATAGCATCGCTGCTCCTTCTGCCTCTGTGACTCTCTCTGTTTCCTCGTTTCTCTCTCTCTCTGTTTCCGTCTCTCTTTCTCTCTACCGCTGTCTCTCCATCTCTATCCCTCTCTGTTTTTCTCTCTCTCTCTGTTTCTATTACTTTCTCTGCCCTTGTCCACTTTCTGTCTCTCAGTCTCTCTCTGTCCCTCTCGTTTCTCTCTCTGTCTCTCTGTCTCTCCCTCTCTCTTTGCCTCTCTGCCCTGTCTCTATTTCTCTTCATCCTTCTCTCAGCCTGTCGTTGTGCCTGTCGGCTTCTATCTCTCTCTCTCTCTCTCTATGTTTCTGTATCAGTGTCTCTCTGTCTCAAAATCTCTCTCCTTTTCCAGTCTCTCTTTCTCTATCTTTGTCTCTCTTTGTCTCTCTTTCTTTGTCTTTCTTTGTCTCTCTCTCTATCTGTCTCACCGCCTTCTTCTCAGTCTCTCTTTTGCTTGTCTCTCTGTCCCTCTCTCTATGTTTCTTGTCTCTCTATCTCTCTATTTCTATCTCCTTGTCTTTCTATATTTCTGTCTCTGTGTCTCACAATCCTTTTTTGTTTATTTGTCTTTTTCTCAGTCTCTCTGTCCTGTCTCTCATTCCGTCTCTCTATCCCCCCCCCCACCCCCACCCCAATCTCTCTCTGATCCTGCATCTCTCTGTTCACGGTATTCAGGATGAGCCAAGTTCTATTTTGATTCTCTTTAGGTATAGTTTGTTGGCAAAAGATCGAATAACGAATAAGTTTATTTCTCCTCCTTGTTTAGCTGAATTGGAGACTGACTGGGATCTCCTGTATTTCTGTGCTGATGTGTTTTGCTCCGAGAGGAAGGTAACAGGTTGTCAAAGGCTCTCGGATAGTGAGTGTTCATGAATACATTAAAGCAGCAGCAATTGTTATTTAGATATTGGTGTGTTTGAACAAGATAAGTAGAAGCTTGTCAGAGTGAATGGATCCTGCCCACTTTCAGGATGGTAAAAGCAGCGAGCTGAACAATACCGTGTGCGCTTTATCTTTAACAAAGGTAAAGGTCCAAAAGCGAGAGCTATTGTGTTGTGTAATTGGGCTGGGAGATTGATAAATTATTGGAATGTGAGAGGGGATTCGGGTCAGTCTGGAGCTGTCTCACGGGACAGGTAACCGGACAAAGGAATTACACATTCATCTCCAATATCAGACACGTCACAACACGGAGCAGTCCCTGAGCTGCAGATTTGGACACGGTTTGTGATTTATTCCCATGGGTTTTTATGCAATAAAGACCTTTCACAATAACCGCTATATTGAACTGGTTCAAATCACGGACAGAAATTCGATTCTAAACCCTCTAGTGAAGCATGGGATTAACAGGATAACCCTTTCAAACAGTTGGTCCAAATACGATGGGCCGAATGGACGGGTGCTGATATCCTTGTCAATAGTGATCTAGATATTGGCGGGAAGGGAATAATTCCAAAATCTGCAGATAATAGTTCAGAATTCAGCAAACCTCAGGGAAATTGAAAAACGGGATTTCAGCGATAGTAATCTCCAGGTTAGTAATATCCAGGTTTAGTAATACCTGGGTTAGTAATCTCCAGATTAGTAACCACTGAGTTAGTAATCACTAGGTTAACAATCTCCGGTTTAGTAATTTCAGGTTTAGTAATCTCCAGGTTTATGATACCTAGGTTAGTAATCTCCGGGTTAGTAATCTCCGGGTTAGTAATCTCCAGGCTATTAATCTCTGGATTAATAATCGCCGGGTTAGTGATCACGGGGTTAGTAATCACTGGGTTTGTGATCTCCAGGTTTGAAATCTCAGGGTTTAGTAACTAGTGGGTTACTGCCGGTGCCACACAATACTGAGTGTAGGATCAGGAGAGAGCAGTTGAAAGTGCGGCTGAAGGGATAGTGCGGAGAAGGGTGTGGGAGGGTGAGAGGCAGAGGGATGGATGAGGGTGCTTTAGATTCCTGGGGCGTTGGGACGGTTTCTGGGGAAGGTGGGATCTATATGAATTAGATAGGTTATTTCCGAACAAGAATGGAACCAATATTCATACAAGAAAGTTTGCTGGTGCTGCTGGGATAGATTTTAACTAACTTGGCAGAGAATTTGGGATCAAATAACTCAGAGAGAAGCTGAGGTGGAGTAAAAGTTAAAATGCCAATAAGTGAGTCTGAAAGGCAGAGAAACATAGGCTAGATAATGAAGTAATGAATCTAGCGAGCTAAATGGGATGTGTTTAACACAAGGATCCCGAGGAATAAGGGACAGAGGCTGAGGTACAGGTAGGTATGTTGTTATCGCTATGATGGAGACTTGGTCCAATACTGGGCAGGATTGGCAACTCCTGACCGTCGGGTATTGAGATGAGATGGACAGAGGGGCAGGTGTGTGTGTGTGTGTGCGGGGGCGGGGGTGGGGGTAAGGAGGGATGATACTCAAGGATCATCAAATGAAGCTTTGAGAGTAGAAGTAAAAAACAGAAAAGAGGCAAAGACATTGCTGGGTGTGTAACATAAACCGCCAAAGAAACAGTCAGAAGAACAGGGAAAGCATCAAATAGCTCATCAAATTTCAGAAATGCGTAGGAATAATAAGGCAGGAATCGTCAAAGATTCAAACAAGTCGAGTGTTAACTGGGATTGTTTTGGTGTGCGAGGTAGAGAGGAAGCAACATTCTTAAACTGCATTGGGAGAAGATTTTTAGCCAATATGCAGAAAGCCCGACAAGGGAGAGGGAGATTCTGCATCTAATATCCGGAAAGGAATCAGGCAGGCGGAAGATGGAGAGAATGACCATAATTGAGTTAGATTTAAGATAATTATGCGAAATGATCAGGATCAGCTGGGAATTAAAGTTAACTTGGAGAAAAGAGCTGATTTTATTCAGACACAATTTGGCCCACTGGGACTGGCGGCAGCAATTTTCAGATAAAACTGTGTCTGAGCAAAGAGTCCTTTAAGGAGGAGATAACAAGAGTATAGGATAAATATATCCCCGAAAAGACAAAGGATGGGAACGAGGACAGAGGAGTCTGGATGTCAAAGGAAATGAAAAAAGGCATCATACCAAAAACGCAATTTGATTAGTTGGAGAAAAAGTTATGTGTCTGGTGAATATTTATTCAGAATTTAAGGGTTATTCCCTTCCTAAAATTTAAAATCATATTTAATAAAATATATTTAAAACACCATAAGTAAGTGAATAATTTAATGAAATAATTATTAAGAATAGCAGGACAGATGATATGTCAAGGCTGCAGCATGTGGGGTATAGAATCCTACAGCGCAGGAGGAGGCCATTTGACTCATGGAGTTGAAGCTACCACAGTCCCAGCCGGTCCCGTCCCCTATCCCTGAGCCACCTGGAGGCTGAGCTGCAGACGCTGCGATAAATCGGAGAGGGGGAGAGAACTGGAAAATAGTCAGGGACAGAGGGTGTGAGAGCAGCTGAGGCAGGTAAGGGGACCCAGAGCGCAGGAGTAGAGGAAAGTTAACCTCTGCAATTGTCCAACAAGTCTGATGCTCTCTGAGTTTGTTTAGATGAGAGTGGGGACCAGCTGGCCGACTGTGGCACTGCGGCATAGGAAACCATTCTAATAGGGGACAGCACACAGAACGTAGCGGTAGTGAGGGACAGTGCAATGAGGGACAGTGCAGTGAGGGACAGCATAGAAGGAGAGATAGTGTTGTGGGGGACAGTGCAATGTTGGGGGAGACAGTGTGGGGGAGGACAGTATAGGGGAGGACAGCGTAGGAGAGGACAGTGCAGTGAGGGGGATTGACATTGTTTCTACAGCAAGGAGTGAGAGTCCAGACGGCTGAGTGTCCAGTGTCAGGATTCAGGACATCTGCTGTGAGATGGAGAGGGAAGCGGTGGGGAGTGGGGGGGGGGATGAGTGAGGATCCTGTTATGAGGATCCCATGTCAGCACTAATGACATATATAGAATGAGGAAAGAGTTTCTGATTGAAGAACTGGGCACTAAATTAAAGAACACAATCTCCAGGGTTATAATCTGTGGATCATTATCTGAGCCACATGCAAATTGGCAAAGATTACATAAAATTAGAGAGATGAATATATGGAAACATCTGAAGAAACTAGAAGCTTGAGAAAGCCATTCGGCCCTTCCAGCCTACTCCACTGTTCATTTTAATCATGCTTGATTATCCAGTTCAATATCCTGATTCTCCTTCCCCCCCCCATATCCCTTAATCCCTTTAGCCCCCAAAGGCTATATCTCATTCCTTCTTAAAAACACACAATGTTTTGACCTCAACTACTTTCTGTGGGAGTGAATTCCATACATTCACCACTCTCTGGGTGAAGAATTTCTTCTCATCTCAGTTCTAAAAGATTTCCCCCTTATCCTCAAACTCTGACTCCTGGTTCTGGAGTCCCCGCCTTGATGACAGATAATTTGTGAATGATAGAGTGTGAGAGGGAGGGTAGAAAATGTATATCACTCAATGAGTCAATATGAACAGACAGAGAGAAAGAGATTGATGTAGGATTAAGAAGCAACTGAAAAGGCAGTATCTCACTGAAATGAAAAGGGTACAATTGACACTCGGTTCTTAATGCACGGAACCAGCTCATGTAACGGCAGCAAAAAGGACCTGAATAGAGTCACTGCGAAACAGACAAAGCTCAGGTTGCACCAGTGACCAATGGTAATGGATTGGGCAGTTTAGCTGAAGCAGCCGGTAGATGGCGGGAATGAGAGTATAACCGGGGCAGGAGTGATCCACTTCACAAAATAACACCATCCCTTCTGCACCGCTTGACCAGTGAACCAATATCCATTACCCGAGGCACGGCCGCTTCCATTTCCCTTCATAGAGGCACCATTGTCAGGGACAGGCAGCAGGTTAACACAGAACCCCAGAGCAATTCTTTAGTCATTGTCACAGACTTGAGACTCGACACAGCCTGACTAAAAACAGAAGCAGAAGCTGATATTTGTGCGTTTGGAAGATTGACCCTCATTTCACTAAAGCTAACGGGAAAGGAACTGTCTAGAACCAGCATCCCTGTCAGCTCTGAGACATGATGTGGAGATGCCGGTGGTGGATTGGGGTAAACACAGTAAGGAGTCTCACAAACACCAGGTTAAAATCCTTCCCTATCAGAACCTTCCACATACCCAACGGAGGAACACCGTTTCTGAAAGTTTGTGGGATTATTATCAAATAAACTGGTTGGCCTCTAGCCTGGTGTTGTGAGACTTCTTACTGAACTCTGAGACATGAGAGAGGACCCACAGGGTGGGCAGTGAAAAAAAGAACATCCAATCATTTTTACCAATAGCTTGTGGTCCATTTGAGAATGTCTTCAGGCCGGTAATTAGAAAAGAGGATCTGGCGGGGGGGAGGTCAGAATGTCCAACAATGACTGGGGATTGGAGAAAAGGATGTGAACTTTCTGCTCCAGCAGACAGCAGCCAGACTCAGCAATGGGCAGTGAGGGGATGATCCTGGCCTGAGACAGGGAGGCAGGAAGGGTGAAAGGTAGCAGAGAGTCCAATGAATCTGCTTGGAAACCACAATCAGGGCAGTGTCTGGGAAAAGCTGGGGAGGGAGAGGGAAGAACTGTCAGCGCCCTCCATCCCACACCCCCCTCCCCCCCACCCCTTCCCCCACACCCACCCCCCACCCCTCTATCCCACACCCCCCACCCCCAACCACCCGCAACCCTCCCCCCCCACCCGCACCCCTCCCCCCCACGCCCCACCCTTCCCCCCCACGCCCCTCCCCCACCCCACCCCTACCCCTCCCCCACACCCCTCCCCCCACTCCTCCCCATCCACTCTCCCATCCCCACCTCTCCCCCCACACCGCCTACCCTCCCCCCACCCCTCCCCCACCATCCCACACCCCTTCCCCCCAATCCACATCCCCCATCCCTCCCCCCCCACACCCCACACCCCTCCCTCCCACACCCCCCACCCTTCTCCCAATGTAAAGAGATAGAATCACAACCATTCAAAACAGACAGAGTGGTTATCTCTGGACTCTTGCCTGTGCCACGGGATAGTTTAGAGAAGAACAGAGAGAGGGAATGTTTGAACTCGTGGCTGTGGGGATGGTGCAGGAGGGAGGGGTTCAGGTTCTTGAACAATTGGGGCTCATTCTGGAGTAGGTGGGACCTCAACAAGAGAGATGGTCTACACCTGAACCAGAAGGGAACCAATATCTTGGGGGGAAAATTTGCAAAGGCTATGCAGGGGGGTTTAAACTGATTCGGGGGTGGGGGGGATCCTGAGTAGTTTGGATGTTAAGAGGGACGAGAATAGGGGAGTCATAGATGGGAACTGTAAAGCACAGCAGCGTACGGGTGGAGTAGGTCATGGTTTGAAATGCGTATACTTTAATGCAAGAAGTATTCGCAATAAGGTGGAGGAACTTGCAGCTTGGATCAGTACCTGGAACCTCGATGTTGTGGCCATTTCAGAGACTTGGATAGAGCAGGGGCAGGAATGGTTGTTTCAGGTTCCGGGGTTCAAATGTTTCAGTCAGAGTAGAGAAGGAGGTAGAAGGGGGGGAGGAGTGGCATTATTAGTCAAAGACTGTATCACAGTGACAGAAAAGAAGTTTGATGAGGACTTGTCTGTTGAGGTAGTACGGGCTGAGATTAGAAACAGGAGAGGAGAGGTCACCCTGTTGGGAGTCTTTTATAGACCTCCTAAAAGTTCTAGAGAGATAGAGGAAAGGATTGCAAAGTCGATCCTGGACAGGAGTGAAAGCAATAGGGTAATTGTTATGGGGGACTTTAACTTTACGAATATTGATTGGAATAGCTATAGCTCTAGCTCGTTAGAGGGGTCAGTTTTTATACAAAGTGTGCAGGAAGGTTTTTTGACTCAGTCTGTAGATAGGCCAACTAGAGGTGAGGCTACATTAGATTTGGTGCTCGGCAATGAGCCAGACCAGGTGTTAGACTTGGAAGTTGGTGAACATTTTGGTGATAGTGACTACAATTCAGTTATGTTCACCTTAGTGATGGATAGGGATAGGCACGAACCTGGGGGCAGTAGTTATAGCTGGGGGAAGGGTAATTATGAGGCCATAAGGAGGGAATTAGGGTGCATAGATTGGACTAGGAAACTACAGGGACTGGGAACATCTGAAATGTGGAGCTTATTCAAGCAGCAGCTACTGCAAGTCCTTGATAAGTATGTCCCTGTCAGGCAAGGAGGAAATGGTCGAGTAAGGGAACCATGGTGTACTAAAAAAGTTAATTCGTTGGTTAAAAGGAAAAAGGAGGCTTATGTCAGGATGAGGCTTGAAGGCTCAGTTAGTGCACTGGAAAGTTATAGATTAGCCAGGAAGGAGCTAAAGAGTGATTTCAGAAGAGCTAAAAGAGGACACGAGATGACTTTGGCTGATAGGATCAAGGAGAATCCTAAAGCTTTCTTTAGATATGTTAAGAATAGAAGATTGGTTAGGGCAAGATTAGGGCCAGTCAGAGACAGCAGTGGGAAGTTGTGCGTGGAGCCTGAAGAGATTGGAGAGGCACTGAACAAATATTTCTCTTCGGTATTCACGCAGGGAGATGTAAATGTAGTTGTGGAGAACACTGGGATACAGGGTTGCAAACTGGAAAGTATTGAAGTAGATAAGGAGGATGTGCTAGATATTCTTGAGGGTTTGAAGTTAGATAAGTCCCCTGGGCTGGACGGGATTTACCCTAGGATTCTCTGGGAGGCGAGAGAGGCGATTGCAGAGCCTCTGGCTCTGATCTTCAGGTCATCGTTGGTTACGGGTATAGTTCCGGAAGACTGGAGGATAGCGAATGTGGTCCCATTGTTCAAGAAGGGGAATAGAGACCTTCCAGGGAATTATAGGCCAGTGAGTCTTACTTCTGTTGTGGGTAAAGTATTGGAGAGAATTATTAGGGATAGGATTTATAGTTATTTAGAGAGAAATGAATTGATTGGGGATAGTCCGCATGGTTTTGTGAAGGGTAGGTCGTGCCTTACTAACCTTATTGAGTTTTTTGAAAAAGTGACCAAAGAGGTGGATGGGGGTAAGGCAGTTGATGTGGTATATATGGACTTTAGTAAGGAGTTCGATAAGGTGGCCCATGGAAGGCTTCTGTAGAAAATGCAGATGTATGGGATTGAGGGTGATTTAGCTAATTGGATTAGGAATTGGCTAGCAGATAGAAGACAGAGTGTGGTGGTTGATGGGAGATATTCATCGTGGAGTTCGGTTACTAGTGGTGTACCTCAGGGATCTGTTTTGGGGCCCCTGCTGTTTGTAATTTTTATAAATGATCTGGATGAGGGTATTGAAGGATGGATTAGTAAATTTGCGATGACACCAAAGTCGGAGGAGTGGTAGATAGTGAAGAGGGGTGTTCTAGTTTGCAGAGAGACTTGGACAAGTTGCAGAGGTGGGCCGAGAGGTGGCAAATGGAGTTTAATGTGGAAAAGTGTGAGGTAATGCACTTTGGCAGGAATAATAAATGTGTAGAGTGTAGGGCTAATGGTAGGATTCTTAATAGTGTTGATGAACAGAGGGATCTTGGTGTATATGTGCATAGATCCCTGAAAGTAGGCAGTCAAGTCGAGAAGGTTGTTAAGAAGGCATATGGAGTCTTAGCTTTTATTGGTAGGGGGATTGAATTTCGGAGCCGCAACGTCATGTTGCAACTGTACAAAACTCTAGTGCGGCCGCACTTGGAGTATTGTGTGCAGTTCTGGTCCCCACATTATAAGAAAGATGTGGAGGCATTGGAGAGGGTACAAAGGAGGTTTACCAGGATGTTGCCTGGTATGGAGGGCAGGTCTTATGAAGAGAGGATGAGGGGTTTGAGGTTGTTTTCGTTAGAAAGAAGGCGACTAAGAGACCTTATTGAAACATATAAGATGATTAGAAGTTTAGATAGGGTGGACAGTGATAGCCTTTTTTTCTAGAATGGAGAAAGCTAGCACGAGGGGACATAGCTTTAAATTAAGGGGTGGTAGTTATAGGACGGGTGTCAGAGGTAGGTTCTTTACCCAGAGGGTGATAAGGGTATGGAATGCCCTGCCTGCTGCAGTTGTAGATGCGCCAAGTTTGGTGGCATTTAAGAGGTTAGTAGATAAGTTTATGGATGAAAAGGGGATGGTTTAGGTTAGAGGGTCATTGCTTTTTCTTAATTGGTCGGCGCAACATCGAAGGCCGAAGGACCTGTTCTGCGCTGTAATGTTCTATGTTCTATCCCATCAGGGACAATATTACAACTGCGATCATTATTCCAGAGAGTTCCGAGAGCCATCCACCCACTGAGCCAAGATCAGGGACCCGGTCAAAGTGACCTGTCCCCCACCTCCCACAGGAAAGGGTCTTGGGGCAAGGGGCAGGTGTCTGTCTACATGGCCCAGTGGAGGAGGCAGATTAGCCCACCCTGTGCCCTCAGTGCCTGGGTTTAAACCCTCCTGCATGGTGGAGAGACACTGAGACAGGATAACCCGCATCCCTGGGGTATGACTTTGGGTCCCACACCCCCTTGAACTGGATCCATCTCGGCCCGTTCGCCTGAGTTGGTTTCTCCGGCCATTCACAACCGGGGGTCGAAACTAACCCCTTTTTTGAGCAGTGGAGACTAGCGAACTGAAACAGGTTTAATACAGGGCAGGTCAGAGACTGACCCAAGGATAGAGAGAGAGAAAGAAAGAGAGATTTGTGAGAAAGGAACACAGCATAACAGGAAGAGTGTAGATAAAAACAAACTACTGGAATCTGAAACAAAGGGAAAATGCTGGAAAATCTCAGCAGGTCTGACAGCATCTCTAAGGAGAGAAAAGAGTTGATGTTTCCAGTCCAAACAACCCTATCAATCCCCTTCATAATCTTGTACACCTCTATCAGATCTCCTCTAAGTCTACGTCTTTCTGAGGAAAACAGTTCCAATTTGCCTAATCTCTCCTCGTAACTCAGACATTCCATACCAGGCAGCATCCTGGTAAACCTCCTCTGCACTCTCTCCAGAGTCTCCACGACCTTCCGGTAGTAGGGTGACCAGAACTGGACGCAGTATTCCAAATGAGGTCTAACCAATGTTTTATACATCTGGAACATTAAAGGCCAGCTCTTGTACTCTATACCCCTTCCTATAAAGGCTAACATACTATATGCTTTCTTCACAACCTTCTCCACTTGCTCTGCCACCTTCAGAGACTTGTGCACCTGCACCCCCAGGTCCCTCTATGTTTCTATACTCTTAATAGGTCTACCCTTTATCATATACCTCCCCCCAACATTCTTTCTCCTGAAATGCATCACCTCACATTTATCAGGATTGAATTCCATCCGCCATCTATCTGCCCAAGCTACCAGCCTATTTATGTCCTGCTGCATCGCCTGACAATGCTCCTCACTATCCGCAAGTCTAGCCATCTTTGTATCGTCTGCAAACTTGCTGATCACTCCACTTACTCCCTCTTCCAACTCATTTATATATGTTACAAATAGAAGAGGTCCCAGTACTGAGCCCTGCGGCACACCACTAGTGACCGACCTCCAGCTAGAAAAACACCCTTCCACTATTACTCTCTGTCTCTTATTACTTAAGCCAGTTACCTATCCATCTAGCTACCTGTCCTTGTATCCCATGAGCCTTGACCTTCTCAACTAACCTCCCATGAGGAACTTTGTCAAACGCCTTACTGAAATTCACTAGAACATTCCCTGGAACAGCAAGATGGTCTTATGAGGAGCAAATTGGGCCTGTATTCTCTATGCTGGAGGTGGGAGGGGATGACTTAATTAAAACTTCCAAAATCTTATAAGAAAAGACAGTGTGAGTTTGATAGGATGTTCCCCAGCTGCTGAGTCTAGAGCAAGGGGACATCATCTGAGAATAAGGGTCAGATCATTTATCTCTGAGTTGAAGAGAGATTTCATTCCTCAGATATCACTTTGTAATCCTTTACCCAGAGGGTGGGGAAAGCTGAATCATTGAGCAGAAATTGTTCACCGTCTGGAAACTGATGACGTTAAGGGATGTGGAGATGGCACAGGACAATGGTGCAGTGGTGGATGATTAACCATGATCCAACTGAATGATGAAACAGGATTGATGAGCTGGTTCCTGCTCCGATGTTCTATGTCCCTATTCCCTAATGTTCTTCCTGAGGGAGATGACGGCCTCTGAGAATGAAGTGTTCTGGTAATTCTGATTCTCCACAATGTCCTGAATGCAGAATCCAGCTCAGCAACTTGGAATGGGAGTTTCCTAAGCTGCAGACTCCGTCTGTTGATAGTGTTGTCTGGGATTCCCCCATGCTGCCACAGCACCAGCCTTCCATTTCAGCACAACATTATTTATCAATGAGTTAATTAGTTAATAACTAACACAGTTAAGAACTTAAGAAATAAGAGCAGGAGTCGGCCACCTAGCCCCTCGAGCCTGCCCCGCCATTCAATAAGATCATGGCTGATCTGAAGTGGATCAGTTCCACTTTCCCACCTTCTCCCCATAACCCTTAATTCTCTTGAGTTGTAGTCATCTCGCTTGGAGGCAAAGGAAGAAAATCTACTGGAGGCTGAAAGGATATAGAAAAGGTCACCCCTCTTTATTCCTCTGCACAGAATTTCCACCTGAAACAAATTGCCAGTTGCATAGTCTGTTTATGCCTCACTCCATCATAGCGTACTCTCCATGTATCCAATCCTCATGCTGTACTGTATCTCGAAGCAGACCCACATCTAGCTATTTATATTTAAATACCAGGAGAGGATTTTTAGATTTCCTTTTTTGATTCCAATGACCATTCTATTCTAATGTTCTCTCTTTTCCAGTTTGATTTCCTTTCACTTCTCTCAACTTATTGGATC
This sequence comes from Sphyrna mokarran, assembly GCA_024679065.1. Classification (NCBI taxonomy): domain Eukaryota; kingdom Metazoa; phylum Chordata; class Chondrichthyes; order Carcharhiniformes; family Carcharhinidae; genus Sphyrna; species Sphyrna mokarran. The sequence continues at coordinate 1,205,230 of JAGIQG010000003.1, forward strand.
GATCCTGGTTCTGACTTGATGAACTCACTTGACATGTATCATACAGTCTTGTTTTAGTTTTATCCATAAAACCATAAGATGTAGGAGCAGAAGTAGGCTATTCGGCCCATCGAGTCTGCTCCCCCATTCAATGTGATCATGACTGATCTGATGATGTCAGATTGCAGCAAAGGGAACTGAAGGTTTGCTAATGAGGACATGCTGATGTAATAATCCTCAACTCCAAGTGCTGGTGTTCATAATTTATCATTGAAAATGTACTAATTGCCTATTTACAACACGCTGGCTGATAGAGATATAGATTCATAAAAAAAGTCCTATTCCCACATAGCACGGTTAAAATCAACATTTACCACATATGCTGATAGAAACACACAATGTCCTAAAATGTAACCCAGCCAATAAATTTTGAAGTTCAAATTATTTTAATGCTTAACTGCACTCAATCTGCACAGCATGATCCCACAAATGCCACAAATTGATAAACGTGAGGTGATGCATTTTGGGGGAAATAATGTAGGGGTGGAGTTAAAGGGTAGACCTATTGAGAGTATAGAAATGCAGAGGGACCTGGGGGTGCAGGTGCACAAGTCTCTGAAGGTGGCATAGCAGGTGGAGAAGGTTGTGAAGAAACTATATGGTATGTTAGCCTTTATAGAAAGGGGTATAGAGTACAAGAACTGGCCTTTAATGTTGCAGTTGTATAAAACGCTGATTAGACCTCATTTGGAATACTGCGTCCAGTTCTGTTCACCTTACTACCGGAAGGACGTGGAGACTCTGGAGAGAGTGCAGGGGAGGTTTACCAGGATGCTGCCTGGTATGGAAGGTCTGAGTTACGAGGAGAGGTTAGGCAAATTGGGGCTGTTTTCTTTAGAAAGACGTAGACTAAGAGGAGATCTAATAGAGGTGTACAAGATTATGAGGGTATAGATAGAGTAAACAGGGTTAAGCTTTTTCCTAGGATGGACTCGAACAGCACAAGGGGTCACGGGCTTAGGGTGAGGGGGGTAAAGTATAATTTGGATGCTAGAGGGAGTTTTTTCACATAGAGGGTTGTGGGGGTATGGAATGCACTGCCAAGTAAGGTGGTGGAGGCAGGTACTCTGGAGTTATTTAAGAGATACTTAGATGGGCACATGAACAGAATGGGGATGAAGGGGTATAGAAAACTAATTTAAAATAGGGATCATGAACCTTGGGAGTTCCAAAGAACAAAGAACAAAACAGCACGGGAAACAGGCCCTTCGTCCCAACGAGCCCGCGCTGCCACCCCGATGTTCCCATCACTACCCATGATCCTTGTCTATGTTTATAGATCTATGGATTAAAAACCAAATTTGAGACAATTTAGGGAGAATTTGTTCTGCCAATCAGCTTAGGAGCACATCTTTGGGATGTGGGAGGAAACCGGAGCACCCAGAGAAAACCCACACAAGCACGGGGAGAATGCGCAAACTCCCACAGACACAAGCCCAAATCCATGTATCTGCACAGCACAGCGATAGTCACTGAGCTGTCGTGTTGCCCATCAACTGGTCCAGGTCAAGCGTACACTAACGACGTGAAGCACTAGGATACTCTTGAAAAAAATCCAAGAGCAGCCCTCTCATGACCCATCGCGTGTATGTCCCTTGTTAGACAACAAGGCAGACCAAAGTACCTGTAGATAAAACAAATACATCAATATCATCATCTATTTACACACTTCCAGGGAACTCCCAAAGCTCATGATCCCTATTTTAAATTTCTCCATTCCCATTCTGTTCATGTGCCCATCTAAGTATTTCTTAAATAACTCCAGAGTACCTGCCTCCACCACTTTACTTGGCAGTGCATTCCATACCCCCACCACCCTCTATGTGAAAAAACTCCCTCTAGCATCCAAATTATACCTTATCCCCTCACCCTAAGCCCATGACCCCTCGTGCTATTTGAGTCCATCCTAGGAAAAAGCTTAACCCTGTTTACTCTATCTATACCCCTCATAATCTTGTACACTTCTATTAGATCTCCTCTAAGTCTACGTCTTTCTAAGGAAAACAGCCCCAATTTGTCTAACCTCTCCTCGTAACTCAGACCTTCCATACCAGGCAGCATCCTGGTAAACCTCCTCTGCACTCTCTCCAGACTCTCCACGTCCTTCCGGTAGTAAGGCAACCAGAACTGAACGCAGTATTCCAAATGAGGTCTAACCAACGTTTTATACAACTGCAACATTTAAGGCCAGCTCTTGTACTCTACACCTCTTCCTATAAAGGCTAGCATACCATGTGCTTTCTTCACAACCTTTTCCATCTGCTCTGCCACCTTCAGAGACTTGTGCACCTGCACCCCCAGGTCCCTCTGCATTTCTATACTCTTAATAGGTCTACCCTTTATCATATACCTCCCTCCTCCAATATTTCTCCTGAAATGCATCACCTCACATTTATCAGGATTGAATTCCATCTGCCATCTATCTGCCCAAGCTACCAGCCTATCTATGTCCTGCTGCATCGCCTGACAATGCTCCTCACTATCTGCAAGTCCAGTCATCTTTGTATCGTCTGCAAACTTGCTGATCACTCCACATACTCCCTCTTCCAAGTCATTTATATATATTACAAATAGAAGAGGTCCCAGTACCGAGCCCTGCGGCACACCACTAGTGACCGACCTCCAGCTAGAAAAACACCCTTCCACTATTACTCTCTGTCTCCTATTACTAAGCCAGTTACTTATCCATCTAGCTACCTGTCCTTGTATCCCATGAGTCTTGACCTTCTCAACTAACCTCCCATGAGGGACTTTGTCAAACGCCTTACTGAAATCCATATAGACGACATCAACGGCTCGCCCTTCATCGACCGTTTTCGTCACCTCCTCAAAAAAGTCTACCAAATTCGTAAGGCACGACCTCTCCTTCACAAAGCCATGCTGCGTATCCCTAATCAGATCGCAACACTTTAAGTGCTGATACATCCTATTTCTAAGAATCCCCTCCAACAGCTTCCCTACCACTGAGAATTCCCTGTACCTAGGAATTCCCTGGGAATTGTGTAAATTGTGATGATACTGATGTATTTCTGTTTTATCCTACAGGTAATTCGGTCTGCCTTGTTGTCTAACAAGGGGCATACACGCGATGGGTCATGAGATGGCTGCTCTTGGATTTTCGAGAGTATCCTAGTGCTTCACGTCATTAGTGTACGCTTGAACTGGACCATTTGATGGGCAAAACGACAGCTCAGTGACTATTGCTGTGCTGTGCAGATATATGGATTTGGGCCTGTGTCTGTGGGAGTTTGCTCATTCTCCCCGTGCTTGAGTGGGTTTTCTCCGTGTGCTTCGGTTTCCTCCCATACCCCAAAGATGTGCTCTTAGACTAATTGGCAAAACAAATTCTCCCTAAGAGAAGGGAAGAGAAGGGAATGGTTTAGTTTGGAGGGTCATTGCTTTTTTCATAATTGGTCGGCGCAACATCAAAGGCCGAAGGGCCTGTTCTGTGCTGTGATGTTCTATGTTAAACTGTCTCGCAAATTTGGTTCCAATAAACATAGATAGACAGGGATCATGGGTAGAAGTGGGAACATCGAGGTGGCAGTACGGGCTCGTTGGGCCGAAGGGCCTGTTTCCCATGCTATTTTGTTCTTTGTTTTTTGTTAAATTACAAATGAGTCAATTTCTACTTAATCTGTTCTTGGGCATATTATTGGAGGAAGGTTGGTTGATCCCAGGACATCAGGAAAACTCTCTGCTCTCCTTCGATAGTTGCTGTGGACTTGCCCAGCTGAATTAATAGGCTGGACCTATCAGAGAAATGGCACCTCTGACAATGAGACTCTCCCTCAGTACTGCACAGATTAGTTACAATAAAATTCTTTTACATGTAGAATCCCAGAATGAGCAGTAAAGTCACAATGCCTGGATTCTCAGAACCACAGATTGCTGTACCACCATGTGTGTGTTCATCTGCCCTGCCCATCAGGCCTCTTGCATTGAAATAAAATGCAGTTTAATCTGCACTTCCCTTCCACTCTGCTCTGCTTTCTCAGGCCATCTGTCCTGTCATGTTTTGTACACTCTCCCTGTGTTTTATTTTTCTTTGCTGTTCTGATGAGAGCCTTAGACAGGAATCCAACCACAGTGTAGGGTCTGCCTGTTTAATATCTTTATAAACAGGTATATAATGTTGCTACTGTGACAAAATATCACACCCAATATCACTGCAGTATAATGTCAAACCAATTAAATATCTGTTTGTGTGTGTGAGTGTCTGTGCGTGTGTATGTGTGTGTGTGTGTGTGTGTGATTGTATATATGTGTGTGTGTCTGTCTGTCTGTCTGTATGTGAACGTGTGTGTGTGTGTGTGTGTGTGTGAGATTGTATATATGTGTGTGCGTCTGTCTGTATGTGAACTTGTGTGAGTGTGTGTTTGTGTCTGTGTCTATGTGTGAGTGTGTGTGTATGTGACTGCGTGTGTGTATGTATACGTGTGTGTGTGTGTGTGTGTGTGTGTGTGTGTGTGTGTGTGTGTGTGAGAATCCTGGCTGCAGTTGAGGTCGGAAAATCCCTGTGTTTATTTTATCCAAAGTTAGCGCTCACAAAAATAACATAAAAGATCTGTGAAATGGAAGTTCTAAAGGATGTGTAAACAGTAGGTATAAAGATGATGGTGGAAAATATATTAAAAGAGTTTTGTGAAGTTTTACAATGTGGGTTGCTTGATTCACTGAACTTTTAAAAGTGAGCAAATAATTCAAGCGGACATCAGAGTGTCAAAATGCATTCAAACAAGTTAAGAATTGTGTTGCCAACTGCACCAGTTTAACAACATTTAATCGTACCCAGCTGTTTAAGTTGGTTATTGGTGTGAGTAGTGTGGGTATTTGGGCCGTTTTGATGAAATGAGCATGGATAAACCAATGGAGTCTTTTTCACACAAGTTAAATATCCATCAACAAAACTGAGAGAGAAAAAATCAGATGTCAACAGTGAAACAGCTTGAAAGTTATGTTGCAAATTACTTGTCAGGAATAATTGTCTACACATCACTGAAGACTTTGAAAAAGTTTTAAAACTGAAATGCTGGATTTTTCAGATAACGTTATTACAATCACTGAATTTACAGATTAGACTTGTGATTGGGTGAAAAAGATCCAATTGTGATCGTGATCAAGACTTTAAACTTTAAGAAAAAGTGGACACTTGAAAGATGAAAAAGAAAAATAAATTATATTAAGATATATTGAGGGGAGATTTGATAGAGGTGAATAAAATTATGATGGGAATAGATAGAGTGAATGCAAACGGGCTTTTTCCACTGAGGCTAGGGGGGAATAAAACTAGAGGGCATGGGTTAAGGGTGAAGAGAGAAAAGTTTAAAGGGAATATTAAGGGAGGATTCTTCACACAGAGAGTGGTGGGAGTGTGAAATGAGCTGCCGGATAAAATGGTAAATGCGGGGTCACTTTTAATATTTAAGAAAAGCTTGGACAGGTACGTGGATGAGAGGGGTGTGGAGGGATATGGTTCAAGTGCAGCTCAGTGGGACTAGGCAGAAAAATGGTTCGGTACGGACAAGAAGGGCCAAAAGACTTGTTTCTGAGCTGTAATTTTCTATGGTTCTATGGTTCTATATTATTTTGATTATTAATTATAGAATTGATTATATCAATTCTGCTGATATTGTAAATATGTGTATGTTATTATGTTAATGCATGCATCATATGATGTAATAGCTTAATGTAGATGGATAAATTAATGCAAAATGTGTTGAGAAAATAAAGCTGTATTTTTAGAATTTTCCAGTACAGACAAAGGGGTGAGGAAAATAAATATCTTAATATTTATTTTTCCTATATTCTGGTCATAACAGGAAAAAAGCCTGTTTGGGTGTGACTAAATTAACAGAATTGGAAGCAGTAGATCATGGTCAAAACATCATGAAGGAGGTGTGAAGGCAAGCATTTGAAGCGGATAAGAACAAAGTGTCAGGAAAGCAGCTCAAATGGAAATATGCATGAGGAAGATAAATGGAGTGATTTGAAGGTAGCTATAGCATTTAAAAGGAATATATACAATTGGGAAATTATACATCAATGAGGATCGATGTTAAGTTTATACAGCAGCAATAAGGTAGGTCATAGAGTCACAGAGGTTTACAGCATGGAACCAGGTCCTTCAGCCCAACTTGTCTATGTCACCTTTTTTTAAACCCCAAAGCTAATCCCAATTGCCTGCATTTGGCTCATATCCCTCTATACCCATCTTATCTGTGTAACTGTCTAAATGCTGTTTAAAAGACAAAATTGTACCTGCCTCTACTATTACCTCTGGCAGCTTGTTCCAGACGCTCACCACCCTCTGTGTCAAAACATTGCCCCTCTGGACACTTTTGTATCTCCCCTCTCACCCTATGCCCTCTAGATTTTGACTCCCCTATCTTTGCCTGTTCTTCTATGTTTCTATATTTGTATAGCACCAGGAACACAACACACTTTCCCAGAGTCACATATAGTGCCACAGAATCACCTGTAATGAAGAGAAAGAGTTGATCAATTCTGGGAAGTGCATCCTCTAAAGGATTATGGAAAGAATAGAGCAGAGAATCAATGGGGAAAACATGCTTAAAGTGTGACTAAAGAATTTGGTGTGAGATTATGTGACCTTGGACAAGATGTGAAGTTCAGGCATTGGACTGGGGTGGGCACAATAAATAGTTAGGGTATCGTTGCAGCTAGGCAGGATTCTGACTTAGAGGCGTTCAGTCATAATCCAACGGATGGTAGCGTCGCACCATTGGCTCCTCAGCCAAGCACATACACCAAATGTCCGAACCTGCGGTTCCTCTCGTACTGAGCAGGATTACTATTGCAACAACCACCGACGCCGTCGGCTATCCCTGGCCATAGTGATCGTGGTGTAGTCTCACAGCATCAGGTTAAAATCCAACAGGTTCATTTGGTAGCACAAGCTTTCATAGCATTGTCCCTTCATCAGATGAATATTACCTGTGTTGGACTTTAAGCTGATGTTGGACAAGGCAATATGTGGGAATTAAAGGCAGGTCTGTCAATTTATTTAAACCAAAATCTCTTTGGAAATGCTTGAATGTGTGAATATATTAATATATTTTAATTAACATATTTTCAGTATTTTTTCTGTATTTTGATAAATGTTTAACTTTAATACTAAAATCATCAGAATTAGTCTGAGATGTTTCTTATTTTGACTTCAGATAACTCTCATAATACACAAATTGCAGACTCATTGTGGCAGCTGATTAAAGATTCACTTTCGGATGTGGACAGCCTGAGACTTATAATCTGCTGTGCATCGAACATATCCAAACTGAAAACACCTGCAGGAAATCTCACTGCCTGCAAAAGCTTGAACTCTGAGTTTAAGACCTCGAGCAGTGGCTGAATCCTCAGTTACGCACTCACAAGGCAGAGAAATACACAGAGAGCATGTTTAGGGAGGTGGTGAGATTGTGGATTAGAAATGTATAGGCAGAGAGGGAATGGCAGACTGCTTGGCTGGATAAGAGAACCGGGCAGGTAGTGCAAGTGTTCCCTCAGATGATCTCACTCACTAACCAGTTTTCCATTTTAGATGCTGGTGATGGCAATGGTTCCTCAGGGGCATACAGCCAAGCCAGGTCTGCAACACCATCAGTTATTCAGCTGAACTGGAAGGTAGGAAGAAGAGTGAAGGAGCAATAGTCACAGGGGATTCAGTAATAGGGAATCAGACAGATGCTTCTATGGCACTAAATTGACTCCAGGAGAGTGAGTTACCTCCCTGGTGCCATAGAAACATAGAAGATAGGAGCAGGAGGAGGCCATTCAGCCCTTTGAGTCTGTTCACCATTCATAGAACATAGAACACTACAGCACAGAACAGGCCCTTCGGCCTTCGATGTTGCGCCGACCAATATAAAAAGAAATGCCCCTCCAAACTAAACCATTCCCTTCTCTTCCATATACTTATCAACTAACCTCTTAAACGCCACCAAACTTGGCGCATCTACAACTGCTGCAGGCAGGGCATTCCACTCCCGAACCACCCTTTGGGTAAAGAACCTACCTCTGATATCCGTCCTATAACTATCACCCCTTAATTAAAAGCTGTGTCCCCTCGTGCTAGCTTTCTCCATCCTAGGAAAAAGGCTATCACTGTCCACCCTATCTAAACCTCTAATCATCTTATATGTTTCGATTAGGTCCCCTCTTAGCCGCCTCCTTTCTAACGAAAATAACCTCAAATCCCTCAGCCTCTCTTCATAAGACCTGCCCTCCGTACCAGGCAACATCCTGGTAAACCTCCTCTGTACCCTCTCCAAAGCCTCCACATCTTTCTTATAATGTGGGGACCAGAACTGCACACAATACTCCAAGTGCGGCTGCACTAGAGTTTTGCGGCCGCACTGCAATCATCCATGATTCAATATGATCATGGATGATCATCCACATCAATAGTTTAATCCTGCTTTCTCCCCACAACCTTTGATCCATTCGCTCCAAAAGAAACATATGACATGGTCAAGGGTATCACAGGGTAGCTGTAGGGCATTCTATGTTCAATGTTCTATGTTCTATTCTTTAAGAGGAGAATGAACAGCCAGAGGTTATGGGCCATATTTATAGCAATGATATAGTTATGAAAAGTCCTGGAAGCATTTTTTAGAGAGTTAGAAAATAAATTAAAGAGTAGGACCTCAAGAGCAATAATCTCAGAATTACTCCCAGTGCCACATGCTAGTGAATTTAGGAATGGGATTGTGTGGTTGAACACATTGCTGGTTGGAGAGTTAATGTAGGGATGGCAGCAGATTTGTGAGATTTTGGGATCGGTTCTGGGGCAGTTTATAAAATAATGAGAGGCCTAGATCAGTTAGACAGTCAATATCACTTTGTAAAGGTAGGGGAGTGTAAAACCAGAGGGCACAGGCTTCAGTTGAGAGGGGGGAGATACAATAGGGGACAGGGGGCAATACTTACACACAGAAGGTGCTGACTGTCTGGAACGAGCTGCCAGAGGTAGTGATAGTGATGGGTACAATAAGACCACTAAACCTTTCTTTTACTGGGTCACGAACCACTGGTAATAATGCCAATACTTTCTCCCCACAAACAAAACTATGACTTTTATCCACTTCCATTATCATCACATGCTGTGCTTTTTTTAAATGCTGTTTAATTAATTTACCAACACTAGTTATCCTCTTCCTAAAGTTTGACATGTAATCCAACAATGTCATCTCAGAACACTGACTCACCAATTTCTCTTTATCAACTTAAGTGGTTCTCGACTGAAAATGAATTTGAATGGATTGAATTCAGTTCATCCCTCAGGTACAACACTATTTGCAAAAAGTACAAATAGAATTCCTTTATCTCAATCCTCTGTTTAATCCTGACTATAGGCCTCAACATTGTCTTTATAGAACAAAGAACAAAACAGCACAGGAAACAGGCCCTTCGGCTCAACGAGCCCACAATAGTTCACAGTTCTAAAGCTTCCTATAATTCTGGATGATGTGCAGTTGATTTAAATTGCTTTATCCCTAAGCATTCCATAACGTCACAGAACAACTTCAGCTTAAAATTTGAAACCTCTTCTCCAACAAAATAGTCACAACATCATGCCGTATGCCTTCTTGACTGCAATTGATTACAATTACAGGCCAATCAGTTCAACATCAGTAATGGGCTGACTCTGGAAAAAATATTTTAGGATACAATAATAGTCACATGGAAAAATGTGAATTGATTAGGAAGAGTCACTTTGGATTTCTAAAAGGGAAACGGTGTTTAACTAATTTGCTGTAGTTTTTTGTGAGGAGGTAACAGGGAAATGTAAGGGAATGTTGTTTGTGTGATCTACAGGAACTTTCGGAAGACATTCAATGCAGTGTCACCAAACAGACTTGTGGGAAAAGCTATAGCTTTTGGGGAGCACTCAGATCAAAGGTTTGAGATGCGTCTATTTTAACACAAGGAGTGTTGTGAAAAAAGTGGATGAGCTTAGAGCATGGATCAGTACTTGGGAATGTGATGTGGTGGCCATTACAGAGACTCAGATGACTCAGTGTCAGGACTGGGTACTTCAAGAGCCTGGTTTCAAATGTTTCAGAAGGGACAGGGAGGGAGGCAAAAGAGGTGGGGAAGTGGCAGTGTTGATCAGGGACAGTGTCACGGCTGTAGAAAAGGTGGATGCCGTGGAGGGATTGTATATGGAGTCTTTGTGGATGGAGATTAGGAACAGGAAGGGGTCAATAATTTACTAAGTGTTTTCTATATGCAGCCCAATAGTAACAGGGATGTTGAGGAGCAGATTGGGAAGCAGATCCTGGAAAGGTATAATAATAAGAGAGTTGTTGTGATGAGAGATTTTAATTCCCAAATATTGATTGGAATCTCCCCAAGGTTTAGATGGGGAGGAGTTTGTTAGGTGTGTTCAGGAGGGTTTCCTGACACAGTACGTGTATAAACCTGCAAGAGAAAAGGCTGTACGTGATTTGGTATTGGGAAATGAACCTGGTGGTCAGGTATCAGATCTCTCAGTGGGAGAGTATTTTGGAGATAGTGATCATTCTATCTCCTTTACAATAGCACTGGAGAGAGATAGGATCAGACAAGTTAGAAAAGTGTTTAATTGGTGAAAGGGGAATTATGAGGCTATCAGACAGGAAATTAGAGGCATAAATTGGAAAGAGATTTTCCCAGGGAAATGTACAGAAGAAATGTGGCAAATTTTCAGGGAATATTTGTCTGAGGTTCTGCACAGCAACGTTCCAATGAGACAGGGAAGTTGTGGTAGGTTTAGGAAATCCCCAAGGCATTCTACAAGTATGCGAAGAGCAAGAGGATAAGACATGAAAGAATAGGACCTATCAAGTGTGATGATGGGAAAGTTTGTATGGAACCAGAAGAAATAGCAAAGGTACTTAATGAATACTTTACTTCAGTATTCACTATGGAAAAGGATCTTGGTGGTTGTAGTGCAGACTTGCAGCGGACTGAAAAGCTTGAGCATATAGATATTGAGAAAGAGGATGTGTTGGAGCATTTGAAAAGCATCAAGTTAGATAAGTCACTGGGACCAGATGAGATGTACCCCAGGCTACTGTGGGAGGCAACAGAGGAGATTGCTGAGCCTCTGGCAATGATCTTTGCATCATCAATGGAGATGGGAGAGGTTCCAGAGGATTGGAGGATTGAGGATGTTGTTCCTTTATTCAAAAAAGGAGAAAATTCAGTGGTTGGTAAGTCGATGTAGAAGATCCTTAGAGGCAGGATTTATGAACATTTGGAAAGGCACAGTGTGATTAATAATAGTCAGCATGGCTTTGTCAAAAGCAGATCATGCCTTACAAGCCTGATTGAATTTTTTGAAAATGTGTCTAAACATGCTGATAAAGGAAGAGCAGGAGATGTGGTTTAAATGGACTTCAGCAAGGTGTTTGATAAGGTGCCCCATGCAAGGTTCATTGAGAAAGTGAGGAGGCATGGGGTCCAAGGGAGTATTTTTTTGTGGATCCAGAACTGGCTTGCCCACAGAAAGCAAAGAGTGGTTGTAGATGGATCTTTTTCTACACGGAGGTTGGTCACCAGTGGAGTGCCCCAGGGATCTGTTCTGGCACCCTTCCTGTTTGTAATTTTCATAAATGACCTGGATGAGGAAGTGGAGGGATGGGTTACTAAGTTTGCCAATGACACAAAGGTCAGAGGTGTTGTGGATAGTTTGGAGGGATGTCAGAAGTTGCAGTGAGACATTGAGAGGATACAAGAGTGAGTGAAGAAATGGCAGGTGGTAGGACGCGGGAACTGTGGTGCACGAAGGACGTGGTGAACATAGTTAGGAAGAAAAGAAAGGTGTATAAAAGATTCAGAGAGCTAGGGGATGTTAGGGATCTAGAGAAGTATAAGGTGTGTAGAAGGGAGCTTAGAAAGGAAATTAGGAGAGCCAGAAGGGGTCATGAGAAGGACTTGGCAGGTAAGATTAAGGAGAATCCCAAGGCCTTCTACAAATATGTGAAAAGTAAAAGGATGAGAAGAGAAGGGATAGGACCTATAAAAGGTGAAGGGGGAAAAGTCTGTATGAATCTGGAAGAAATGGCAGAGGTGCTTAATGAGTACTTTGCCTCGGTATTCATGGTGGAAAGTGAACTGGGAGGTTGTGCTGCAGGTTTGAGGCAAATGGAAAAGATTGAGTATGTGGATGTTAGGAAAGAGGATGTGTTAGACCTGTTAAATTCTATCAAGATAGACAAGTTGCCGGGACCGGATGGGATGTACCCCAGGTTATTGTGGGAGCCCAAATAAGTGTTGGTGATTCATTTTGACATGTCAAATAGGATGGCAGAATATTAAGGGTAAGACTCCTGGCAGTGTGGAAGATCAGAAGGATCTTGGGGTCCGGGTTCATAGAATGCTCAAATCGGCTTCGCAGGTGCAGGATGTGGTGAAGAAGGATACGGTGTACTGGCCTTCATCAATCGAAGAATTGAGTTTAGGAGTCGGGAGGTAACGTTGCAGCTTTATAAGACCCTAGTCAGACCCCACTTGGAGTATGGTGCTCAGTTCTGATTGCCTCATTACAGAAAGAATGTGGAAGCCATAGAAAGGGTGCAGAGGAGATTTACAAGGATGTTGCCTGGATTGGGTGGCATGCCCTATGAGGAAACTTCAAGACAGCTTGATCTTTTCTCTCTGGAGACAAAGAATAAGGGGTGACCTGATAGAGGTGTATAAGATGCTGACAGGTATTGATCAAGTGGATTTTTGGAGGTTTTTTCCCAGGGCTGAAATGGTTGCCACAAGAGGACACAGGTTTAAGGTGCTGGGGAGTAGGTACAGAGATGTCAGGGGTAAGTTTTTCATTCAGAGGGTGGTGGGTGCATGGAATCAGCTGCCGGCGGTATTGGTGGAGGTGGGTTTGATAGTGGAGTCTTTAGGAATTTTCAGGCGGTTATTGGATAGGCACAATAACACATCACAATGATAGGGAATGGGATAGCTTGATCTTGGGTTTGGACGTAGCTTGGCACAGTATTGAGGATTGAAGGGCCTTTACTGTGCTGTACTGATCTATGTTCTATATGAAATGAAGCAATCTTTCAGAACTGGCTCTGTGGACAGCTCCCTAATCTCTGCTCATTTAAACCCGCTCTGACAACCTGATCATTCAGTAAGAAGTCTCACGACACCAGGTTAAAATCCAACCAGTTTATTTGATAGTAAACCCACAAGCTTTCAGAAATGCTGTACCTTTGCCAGGTGTGTGGAAAGTTTCTAAAACACTTAACCTGATGTTGTGAGACTTCTTACTGTGTTTACCCCAGTCCAACGCCGGCATCTCCACATCATGACTAACCTGATCACACGTCAGGAGGAGACGTTCCTGAAAACTCCCATCTATTAACAAGGCATTTGTCCTTTTCATCTTCATCAATTACCTAAAGTGAGGAAAAACACTGACTTAATAATTGCTCTTCCCTACATTAGTCTTTTAGACTTTGAATTAGAGACATCTGATGATAGGCTTGAACAAAGTCATCCCTCATTCTTCTAAACTCCAGTGAATAAAAGCCCAGTCCATTTCCTCACAAAACAATTCGTCCACCCCAGGAGTTAGCTTGGTAAATATTCATTGAGTCTTCCCTTTGGTGAGCAAACCAACACTGCAGACAGAGAAGGAGGACTTGGGGCATCTTGGTCTCAGTTCCTTTTTGGGGTTTCTATAGAAGATTGGCAATGCTCCATGATTAGCTAGGGAAGGGTATTTTGGGCATAGGGTATACTTTGAAAGTATCAGAGCATTTTATGTTGGAGTATTGCCCAAAAATCAAAAGGTGTGATCTTACTGACCCTTCACACCACGCTCCCACGGCAGCAAAGTCAGAGAATTTGATGCTCTGCCAGATCTATATTCTCCCCAGCGGGATGGGAATATCCTGCCAGTATGATTGGAAAGTCATTTCAATATGGATGCAAATGTTCTCCTAATGCAGAGTTCTGGGACACCCCATAAATACCTTTCTACCCAAGATTCTGATGAACCTGCATGCTCAGGAACTTGCACTTCGGAAGAAATTTCCAATGAATGATTCTAAGGATCAGTGTGGATTTACAACAGATAATGATCAGAATTTGAAGCAAAACTGTTGATGCAGAAAAACGGAGACCAAAACATGACACTGAGAATTCAACAGTCAAAAGCAAAATGTCAATTTTCTAAACCATTACACAGACTTGACTCGCTCAATTTAACAAAACAGGTTTGGAAAAGATGCTCTGAAGCTCACCTGCTCCAGTTAATGAATTTCCCTTCATTTCATTAAGCAATATTGCATTTGAGTTTAAATCTAGCATCCCTCCATTAAACATTTAGCTGGTTGACCTAAAATTAAACATCATTTCCCACCAGAAGAAACAGAGTTCATGCTCCAGCAGCAGAGAGGCACGTCAGGCAATTAAAAAAACATGCACAATTATACATTACAGGCACCAAAAATTCCTAAATCACATTGCTAAATACTTCCTGAAGGTGCTGACTCTCATTGGGATACAGTTCCTGAAGGTGCTGACTCTCATTGGGATACAGTTCCTGAAGGTACTGACTCTCACTGGGATACAGTTCCTGAAGGTGCTGATTCCCACTGGGATACAGTTCCTGAAGGTGCTGATTCTCAGTGGGATATAGTTCCTGAAGGTGCTGATTCGCACTGGGATACAGTTCCTGAAGGTGCTGACTCTCACTGGGATAGTTACTCAAGGTGCTGACTCTCACTGGGATACAGTTCCTGAAGGTGCTGACTCTCACTGGGATACAGTTCCTGAAGGTGCTGACTCTCACTGGGATACATTTCCTGAAGGTGCTGACTCTCACTGGGATACAGTTCCTGAAGGTGCTGACTCTCACTGGGATACAGTTCCCGAAGGTACTGACTCTCATGGGGATACAGTTCCTGAAGGTGCTGACTCTCACTGGGATACAGTTCCTGAAGGTGCTGACTCTCACCGGGATACATAGAACATAGAACATTACAGCACAGAACAGGCCCTTCGGCCTTCAATGTTACGCCAACCAATATAAAAAGCAATGCCCCTCCAAACTAAACCATTCCCTTCTCTTCCATATACTTATCAACTAACCTCTTAAACACCACCAAACTTGGCGCATCTACAACTGCTGCAGGCAGGGCATTCCACTCCCGAACCACCCTTTGGGTAAAGAACCTACCTCTGATATCCATCCTATAACTATCACCCCTTAATTTAAAGCTGTGTCCCCGTGCTAGCATTCTCCATCCTAGGAAAAAGGCTATCACTGTCCACCCTATCTAAACCTCTAATCATCTTATATGTTTCGATTAGGTCCCCTCTTAGCCGCCTCCTTTCTAACGAAAACAACCTCAAATCCCTCAGCCTCTCTCATAAGACCATACAGTTCCTGAAGGTGCTGATTCTCACTGGGATACAGTTCCTGAAGGTGCTGACTCTCACTGGGATACAGTTCCTGAAGGTGCTGATTCTCACTGGGATACAGTTCCTGAAGGTGCTGATTCTCACTGGGATACAGTTCCTGAAGGTGCTGATTCTCACTGGGATACAGTTCCTGAAGGTGCTGACTCTCACTGGGATACAGTTCCTGAAGGTGCTGACTCTCACTGGGATACAGTTCCTGAAGGTGCTGATTCTCACTGGGATACAGTTCCTGAAGATGCTGACTCTCACTGGGATACAGTTATAGAACACAGAACATAGAACATAGAACATTACAGCACAGAACAGGCCCTTCGGCCTTCGATGTTGTGCCGACCAATATAAAAAGCAAAGCCCCTCCAAACTAAACCATTCCCTTCTCTTCCATGTACTTATCAACTAACCTCTTAAACGCCACCAAACTTGGCGCATCTACAACAGCTGCAGGCAGGGCATTCCACTCCCTAATCACTCTTTGAGTAAAGAACCTACCTCTGATATCCGTCCTATAACTCATACCCCTTAATTTAAAGCTGTGTCCCCTCGTGCTAGCTTTCTCCATCCTAGAAAAAGGCTATCACTGTCCACCCTATCTAAACCTCTAATCATCTTATATGCTTCAATAAGATCCCCTCTTAGCCGCCTCCTTTCTAACGAAAACAACTCAAATCCTTCAACCTCTCTTCATAGGACCTGCCCTCCATACCAGGCAACATCCTGGTAAACCTCCTCTGTACCCTCCCCAATGCCTCCACATCTTTCTTATAATGTGGCGACCAGAACTGCACACAATACTCCAAGTGCGGCCGCACTAGAGTTTTGTACAGTTGCAACATGATGCTGCGGCTCCTAATTCAATCCCCCTACCAATAAAAGCTAAGACTCCATATGCCTTCTTAACAACTTTATCCACTTGACTGCCTACTTTCAGGGATCTATTGACACATACACCAAGATCCTACTGTTCCTCAACACTATTAAGAGCCCTACCATTAGCCCTATACTCTACACATTTATTGTTCCTGCCAAAGTACATTACCTCACACTTTTCCACATTAAACTCCATTTGCCACCTCTCGGCCCAGCTCTGCAACTTGTCCAAGTCACTCTGTAAACTATAACACCCCTCTTCACTATACAGTTCCTGAAGGTGCTGATTCTCACTGGGATACAGTTCCTGAAGGTGCTGATTCTCACTGGGATACAGTTCCTGAAGGTGCTGACTCTCACTGGGATACAGTTCCTGAAGGTGCTGACTCTCACTGGGATACAATTCCTGAAGGTGCTGTTTCTCACTGGGATACAGTTCCTGAAGGTGCTGACTCTCACTGGGATACAGTTCCTGAAGGTGCTGACTCTCACAGGGATACAGTCCCTGAAGGTGCTGATTCTCACTGGGATACAGTCCCTGAACATAGAACATAGAACATTACAGCGCAGAACAGGCCCTTCGGCCCTCAATGTTGCGCCAACCAATTAGGGAAAAGCAATGACCCTCTAACCTAAACCATTCCCTTTTCATCCATAAACTTATCTACTAACCTCTTAAACGCCACCAAACTTGGCGCATCTACAACTGCAGCAGGCAGGGCATTCCATACCCTTACCACCCTCTGGGTAAAGAACCTACCTCTGACATCTGTCCTAAAACCACCACCCCTTAATTTAAAGCTATGTCCCCTCGTGCTAGCTTTCTCCATCCTAGGAAAAAGGCTTTCACTGTCCACCCTATCTAAACCTCTAATCATCTTATATGTTTCAATAAGGTCTCCTCTTAGCCGCCTTCTTTCTAACGAAAACAACCTCAAATCCCTCAGCCTCTCTTCATAAGACCTGCCCTCCATACCAGGCAACATCCTGGTAAACCTCCTCTGTACCCTCTCCAATGCCTCCACATCTTTCTTATAATGCGGGACCAGAACTGCACACAATACTCCAAGTGCGGCCGCACTAGAGTTTTGTACAGTTGCAACATGACGTTGCGGCTCCGAAATTCAATCCCCCTACCAATAAAAGCTAAGACTCCATATGCTTCTTAACAACCTTATCGACTTGACTGCCAACTTTCAGGGATCTATGCACAAATACACCAAGATCCCTCTGTTCATCAACACTATTAAGAGTCCTACCATTAGCCCTATACTCTACACATTTATTATTCCTGCCAAAGTGAATTACCTCACACTTTTCCACATTAAACTCCATTTGCCACCTCTCGGCCCAGCTCTGCAACTTGTCCAAGTCTCTCTGCAAACTATAACACCCCTCTTCACTATCTACCACTCCTCCGACTTTGGTGCTGACTCTCACTGGGATACAGTTCCTGAAGGTGCTGACTCTCACTGCTTCATTGTACCGAGTTCTCTGTTCCATTTCATTGAGTTCTCTCTGTTCCATCGTACCAAGTTCGACTACAAAATAGTAGTAGAGATGTGGAGGAGGAAATGCCAAAGCATGTTATTCAATAGATGGGGAGGTCACAGGGTAGTTATCATGGGTGACTTTAACTTTCCAAATATTGATTGGAACCTTTAAAGGTCGAATAGTTTGATGGAGCAGTTTTTTTACATTGTGTGCGGAAGTGTTTCCTGACACAATATGTGGATAAGCCGACAAGAGGTGGGGCCACATTGGACTTGGGTACTGGGTAATGAACCAGGCCAAGTGTTAGATTTTTTTTGTGGGAGAGCATTGTGGAGATAGTGACCACAATTCAGTGTCTTTCATTATTGTAATGGGGAGGGATAGGGT
The DNA here is from genome assembly GCA_024679065.1 of Sphyrna mokarran. Lineage (NCBI taxonomy): Eukaryota > Metazoa > Chordata > Chondrichthyes > Carcharhiniformes > Carcharhinidae > Sphyrna > Sphyrna mokarran. The sequence continues at coordinate 1,223,458 of JAGIQG010000003.1, forward strand.
CACACAGCAGGGCAAGGTTTATAATTGGGGCAGGGGTAATTATGATGCCATTAGGCAAGAATTAGGGAGCATAAGATGGGAACAGGAACTGGCAGGTATGGGTACAAATGAAAAGTGGAGCTTGTTCAAGGAACAAATACTGTGTGTCCTTCATATGTATGTCCCTGTCAGGCAGGAAGGAAATGGCCAAGTGAGGGAACCATGGTTCAGAAAGGGGGTTCAATGTCTTGTCAAGAGGAAAAAGGAAGCGTAAGGATGAGAAAACAAGGTTCAGTTGGGTCGCTTGAGGGTCACAAGGTAGCAAGGAATGAGCTAAGAAAAGGACTCAGGAGAGTTAGAAGGGGGCATGAGAAGTCCTTGGTGGGTCGGATCAAGGAAAACCCCGAGGCTTTTTACTCTTATATGAAAAATAAAAGAATGAACAGGGTGAGGTTAGGGCCAGTCAAGGATAGTAATGGGAACTTGTGCCTGGAGTCAGAAAAAATGGGAGAGATGATAAATGAATATTTTTCATCAGTGTTCATGAAGGAGAGAGGCTATGTTTTTAAGGTTGAGCGTGTGATACAGAAAATATAGAACATAGAACAGTACAGCACAGTACAGCCCTTCAGCTGTCAATGTTGTGCCAAGCTATGTCCAACCCCAAGATCAAGCTATCCCACTCCCTATAATTCTGGTGTGCTCCATGTGCCTATCCAATAACAGGCTGATACGTTGGAGGAGGTAGATGTTCTGGGGAAAGATGTATTAGCAATTTTGAAAAACCTGATGGTGGATAAGTCCCTGAGTCAGATGGGATACATCCTAGGATACTTTGGGATGAGAGTGCAGAGCCTTTAGCTTTGATATTTGGGACCTCACTGTCCACAGGCATTATGTGAGAGGACTGGAGAGTGGCGAATGTTGTTCCTCTGTTCAAGAAAGGAAATAGGAATGAGCCTGGTAATTATAGGCCAGTTAGTGTTACTTCAGTGGTCGGTAAGTTAAGGGAAAGGGTCCTGGGAGATAGGATTTATGAACATTTGGAAAAGTGCAGCTTAATCTGGGATAATTAGCACACTTTTGTGAGGGGTAAATCTTGCCTCACAAATTTGATTGAATTCTTTGAGGAGGTAACTAAGTGTGTAGACGAAGGTAAAGCAGTTGATGTCGTACACATGGATTTTGTGTATATCCCTCCTATGTCTCCCACCATGAACCTTATAGTTATGCCCCCTAGTAACAGCTACATCCACCCAAGGAAATAATCTCTGCACGTCCACTCTATCAAACCCCCTCATCATCTTATAAACCTCTGTTAAGTTGCCTCTCATCCTCCTCCGCTCTAAGAGAAAAGCCCCAGCTCCCTCACCCTTTTTTCATCAGACCTACCCTCCAAACCAGGCAGCATCCTGGTAAATCTCCTCTGCACTCTCTCCAATGCTTCCACATCCTTCTTATAGTGAGGTGACCAGAACTGAACACAATATTCCAAATGTGGTCTCCAGTCTTGTCCCCTCCTTAGCCACGTTTCAGTAATTGCTACAATATCCCAGTCCCATGTTCCCATCAATGCTCTGACTTCATCTGCCTTGCCCATCAGGCCTCTTGCATTGAAATAAGTGCAGTTTAATCTAGATTTGCTCTCTGCCCTGCTTTCTCAGTCCATCTGTCCTGTCATGTTTTGTACACTCTCTGTTTTACTTCTCTGAGTCTTACTGGACCTATTCACTGAGCTCTCCACAGTCTCTGTACTCTGTATTTGGCCCTTTTTAATTTTGTCTTTAGTTTCTTTGCCTTCCACTTTTCCCTTACTGTTTTTGTTTCTGTCCCCATTTATTTCCCTCTGACTTCCTCCATTGGTTCCCACCCCCTTCCACATTAGTTTAAATCCTCCCCAATAGCACTAACAAACACTCTTCCTGGGACATAGGTTCCAGTCCTCTCAGGTGCAGACTGTCCAATTTGTATCGGTCCCACCTCCTTCAGAACCAGTTCCAACGTCCCAGGAATTTCAATTCATCCCTCTTGCACCATTGTAAGGATCTGTTTTGGAGCCATTGCTATTTGTCATTTTTATAAATGATCTGGACGAGAGCATAAAAGGATGGGCTAGTAAATTTGAGGATGACACTAAAGTTGGTGGAGTTATGGACAGTGCGGAAGGATGTTGCAAGTTACAGAAGGACATAGATAAGCTGCAGAGCCAGGCTGAGAGGTGGCAAATGGAGTTTTATGCGGAAAAGTGTGAGATGATTCACTTCGGAAGGAATAACAGAATACAGAGTACTGGGCTAATGGTAAAATACTCGGTAGTGTGGATGAGCAGAGAGATCTCTGTGTCGATGCACATAGCTCCCTGAGAGTTGACCCCAGATTGATAAGGTTGTTAAGAAAGTGTATGGTGTGTTAGATTTGATTGGCAGAGAGATTGAGTTTTGAAGCCATGAGGTTATATTGCAGCTGTACAAAACTCTGGTGCACACTTGGAGTATTGTGTACAGTTCTGGTCGCCACATTATAAGAAAGATGTGGAAGCATTGGAAAGGGTGCAGAGGAGGTTTACCAGGATGTTGCCTGGTATGGTGGGAAGGTCTTATGAGGAAAGGCTGAGGGACCTGAGGTTGTTTTCGTTAGAGAGAAGAAGGTTAAGAGGTGACTTGATTGAGGCATACAAGATGATCAGAGGATTAGATAGGCTGGACAGTGAGGGCCGTTTTCCTCGGATATTCATGGCTAACATGAGGGGACGTAGCTTTAAATTGAGGAGTGATAAATATAAGACAGACGTTAGAAGTAGGTTCTTTACTCAGAGAGTAGTAAGGGTGTGGAACGCCCTGCCTGCAACAGTAGTGGATTCACCAACATTAAGGGCGTTTAAATGGTCATTGGATAAACATATGGATGATATTGGAATAGTGTAGGTTAGATGGGTTTAGGTTAGTTTCACAGGTCAGTGCAACATTAAGGCTGAAGGGTCTGTACTGTGCTGTAATGTTCTATGTTCTATCTCTCAAGCCACATATTCATCTTAGCTGTTCAGACATTCCTATGTCTGAAAGACTGTTGGTTAGGTGAACTGACCATGCTAAATTCTCCCAGAGTGTGGCAACAGGGACATTTTCACAGTAACTCCTTTGCAGTGTTAATGTCAGCCTATTTATAACCAATAAATAAACTTCACATTTTACTTTTGCTCTGAGTAGCACACGGCACTGGTAGAAATCCTGAGATTATTACTTTTGAGGTCCAACTTTTTAATTGACATCAGGACATTGAATTCAGGGATTAGCCATGATCAAGGTGAATGGTGGAGCAGGTTTGAAGGGCTGAGTGGCCTCCTCCTGTTTCTAATTTGATGTGAATGTGCTGAAACAATGAGGGGATAATTGGGAGAAATTATATTCCAGTCATAGAGGAGGTAAAGTGGACAGATTTCCACCCACTGTTTTCAGCAGGTACAAAATCCAGCAAGAGTGAGAATCTGACAAGTTTCCCAAAATAATATTTCATGCAATGGGATGTCCCGTTAAGAATGTACCCACAACCTAGCACATCCCACCAATGATGTGATGGGATTCCTGCAAAGAATGGTCAGGAACCTGACCATCAAACATTGAATGTCCCTGGTGGTCTCTCTGCAGTATTATTACCCACTGTAAGGATTTGCAGCTACCCCCCACTCCCTCGTCCCACCAGTGTGACTTCACGTTGGGGCAATTTGCAGCAGGTCCTTACAAATGGGTAGCTGGTGAATGGGTACCTGCATGGTGAATCCCCGGATGGCAGGATAGGGGTGGGATAGAGGGAGAATTCCCTGTTCATGGGATGGGAGGGCCTCATGTTCACAGGGTCAGGGTCCCACTTCCTTGTGGGATGGTTTCCCTATGGGAAGGATCAGCACTTGTGAAGACCTGTGTTGTCATAGAGTTGTTCTCTGAAGATTCCCAACCCTGAACCCCGAACCTTATCTCCTGCAAAAAAATCACCAAATTCCACATAAAGGAGTTGAATGTATCTGGGAATTCCAATGAGGAATCAAAATATGAAAATTCTGAAGTATCCCTGCAGTAATCGGAATGGAAAATAGGAAGGTGTTGAAAAAAACCAGATAAGATACTATATTACCTCCGAAAGAAGTGACAGGGTGACATCTGTTAGCTTTTAATGAATTAATATTATAAAGAATGGCTGAGAGAGATTCTTTAGCTCTGCAGGGAACGCTCCAGCTATTGGATGACTTGGGATATTCAGGCTCTGGCCAAAAAGCAGAAGTAAGTTCATGATATGCATCTTAAATGATATCCTTATTGACATATCCAGAAATAGAACATAGAACATAGAACATAGAACATTACAGCACAGAACAGGCCCTTCGGCCTTCGATGTTGCGCCGACCAATATAAAAAGCAATGCCCCTCCAAACTAAACCATTCCCTTCTCTTCCAGATACTTATCAACTAACCTCTTAAACGCCACCAAACTTGGCGCATCTACAACTGCTGCAGGCAGGGCATTCCACTCCCGAACCACCCTTTGGGTAAAGAACCTGCCTCTGATATCCATCCTATAACTCTCACCCCTTAATTTAAAGCTGTGTCCCCTCGTGCTAGCTTTTTCCATCCTAGGAAAAAGGCTATCACTGTCCACCCTATCTAAACCTCTAATCATCTTATATGTTTCGATTAGGTCCCCTCTTAGCCGCCTCCTTTCTAACGAAAACAACCTCAATTCCCTCAGCCTCTCTTCATAAGACCTGCCCTCCATACCAGGCAACATCCTGGTAAACCTCCTCTGTACCCTCTCCAGTGCCTCCACATCTTTCTTATAATGCGGGGACCAGAACTGCACACAATACTCCAAGTGCGCCGCACTAGAGTTTTGTACAGTTGCAACATGACGTTGCGGCTCCGAAATTCAATCCCCCTACCAATAAAAGCTAAGACTCCATATGCCTTTTTAACAACCTTCTCGACTTGACTGCCTACTTTCAGGGATCTATGCACATACACACCAAGATCCCTCTGTTCATCTAGACTACTAGGAATCCTACCATTTGCCCTATACTCTACACATTTATTATTTCTGCCATAGTGCATTACCTCACACTTTTCCACATTAAACTCCTTTTGCCACCTCTCGGCCCAGCTCTGCAACTTGTCCAAGTCCCTCTGCAAACTATAACACCCCTCTTCACTATCTACCACTCCACCGACTTTAGTGTCATCTGCAAATTTACTAATCCATCCTTCAATACCCTCATCCATATCATTTATAAAAATTACAAACAGCAGGGGCCCCAAAACAGACCCCTGAGGTACACCACTTGTCACCGAACTCCACGATGAATATCTCCCATCAACCACCACTCTGTCTTCTATCTGCTAGCCAATTCCTAATCCAATTAGCTAAATCACCCTCTATCCCATACATCTGCATTTTCTGCAGAAGTCTTCCATGGGCCACCTTATCAAACGCCTTACGAAAGTCCATATATACCACATCAACCGCCTTACCCCCATCCACCTCCTTAGTCACTTTTTCAAAAAACTCAATGAGGTTAGTAAGGCACGACCTACCCTTCACAAAATATTCACATGAGTAAGGGAAGAGGTTAAATTCATGTTGCATAATTGTATCATTGAACCATTTCAGAGTAGCTGGAGCAGAGGGGATAGAACTACAATTTTGTATTAAGTATAGGAAAGTTAAATCTGTGATAAAAACAGGTTCACACCCAATTTCATGGTTGGAAGATTGATGAAACATAAAATACAAATGTGATGATGAGGTAAATTGAGAAAAATACAATAAGTTATAATAAAGTAGATGTGCTCAAATTCAGAGTCTACCGATACATTCTCAAATATCTTGAAGCTACTATAAATCTTGTTACATTTTCAGTTATTTGTAAAACAAAACACAAAGGATGGAATTTTACTGACACGTCTGCCTGAGGTTCGTACAGTCCCACCTAACGCCAATGGAGAATACTGTTCTCTAAGCCTGGCCCATCCTCCAGAACCAGGGCAGGAGTGTCACTAAAGATCCATTCTGCCTGAGGCAAAATGGATTAATTCACCTGAACATATTTGGCAATTTAGAAACTTAAAATGTTATAATTCTCAATTTTTGCAAAAATACAAATACATCTTCAGAAGTTAGCAGATAAAAGTTAAATCTCTGCAGTTTCGAAAAGGCATGAAGTACAAATTTTCCACTGGACATGAAATCAAATTAAGTCAAATCCAGATTCCCCCTTTCCTCCCTTGTCCTTTGATCTCTTTAGCCTCAAGAACTATCTTTAATTTCTCCTTGAAAACACATAACATTTTGGCCTCAACAACTTTCTCTGGGAATGAATTCCACACATTCACCATTCTCTAGGTGAAGAAATTTCTCCTCACCTCAGTTTCAAAGGCCGTATTTTTATTGATTCATAATCCTAAACACATTACCACCTGCGACATCTTTGTTCTTTAACTGAGGGTAATATGACAACAGAATAAAATTCTCACATGTATTTCAAATCCCGCCTAGCCTTGCTTCAAATTTCCATTTTTAACTGCTTTCCATAAATACACAGTTAGAAACTAACATTGTATTCCAAGCTATCTAAAAACAAATTAATTGCCTGCTTAAATGGCGAATTTTTCTTCAGAAACTGGAAGGACAGGAAGTGAGCAGAGAAAACCCAGCACATAACCGTGTCACTTTACATAATATAAAAATTTCTGTTATTCTATTTTTTACACCTTTGCTCCAATTCCTTTTCTCTATCCATTTTTCTCCTTTTCGTTGATTCCAGTTTCTGCAACTCAGTTCTGAACAAAGTTTCACAGAAATTTTAAAAGAGTTCATTTTTCTGTTAGTGAAATATTTTGTAAAGTTTAAATTGAATCACAGGCAAACTCCAGACATCATTATCATTATGTTTACAGAACAAGTTGTACAGAAACTCACAGCAGGTCACATTGGAGGAATTAATTTCCAAACTAATTCTACAAATTTTTCCCAGGGAGCTAAACAAAACTCTTACTCGGCATCAACCCAAAAGAATTATTTGTTATCTTTTATCACCACCGTGTCCTTTTCACATCGCAGACATGGCCATTCCACCCTCTGCATTGGTGGAATAGCCTCTCGTGATGTTGCCAGCCCTGGTTTGCTGCTGTAATCAGTCTCATGCCTGGGAAGGACTCGAGGCTGATTTAATATTTAGTAACTGATTTTAATATTATTAGTCTGCCCAGAAATCATTGATGATCCTCACAAATAGACACCAGATGTAATGGCCTTGGCAGTGGGACTGGAGGCCATGGAAACTCCCAGGTGATCAGTGACAGGGCTGGGCAATGTCCTTTGAGCCTGGCACTGCCAGCCTGGCAAGCTGACAGTGTCCACTGGATACCCTGGCAGTGTTGACTAGTCACTGGGCAGTGCCAAGGTAGCAGAACTTGCAAAGGCAGCACTTCATAGAACATTACAGCGCAGAACAGACCCTTCGGCCTTCGATGTTGCGCCGACCAATTAAGAAAAAGCAATGACCCTCTAACCTAAACCATTCCCTTTTCATCCATAAACTTATCTACTAACCTCTTAACGCCACCAAACTTGGCGCATCTACAACTGACGCAGGCAAGGCATTCCATACCCTTACCACCCTCTGTGTAAAGAACCTACCTCTGACATCTGTCCTAAAACCACCACCCCTTAATTTAAAGCTATGTCCCCTCGTGCTAGCTTTCTCCATCCTAGGAAAAAGGCTATCACTGTCCACCCTATCTAAACCTCTCATCATCTTATATGTTTCAATAAGGTCTCCTCTTAGCCGCCTTCTTTCCAATGAAAACAACCTCAAATCCCTCAGCCTCTCCTCATAAGACCTGCCCTCCATACCAGGCAACATCCTGGTAAACCTCCTCTGTACCCCCTCCAATGCCTCCACATCTTTCTTATAATGCGGGGACCAGAACTGTACACAATACTCCAAGTGCGGCCGCACTAGAGTTTTGTACAGTTGCAACATGACGTTGCGGCTCCGAAATTCAATCCCCCAACCAATAAAAGCTAAAACTCTGTATGCCTTCTTAATAACCTTATCGACTTGATTGCCAACTTTCAGGGATCTAGGCACATATACACCAAGATCCCTCTGTTCATCAACACTATTAAGAGTTCATGGTGGCATCTAACAGGGACTATGGTCTGATGGGGGTGGGGTCTGATTTTTTGGGAGGGTTGGGGACTTATGGGCGGGGTCTAATGTGGCGAGGTCTGATGGGGCGGGGTCTGATTATTTGAAGTCTGATGGGGCAGGGTCTGATGGGACAGCGAGCCTGGATGATCCTACCATCACCACTGTTTTGTTACAGGAATTTTGCAGCTATCCAACAATATTGTACCTCACTCCCTGTAACTGACCGGATATCTCTGAGGTTTGTAGTTTAAGATCTTTATTCAAACTGTAGCAATGATGTCTGCCGGCCACTAGGGGCTCTCAGAACACCACGGTAACTACACTCTTTGGCAAGACTACCAGGATTAACCAATCAAAGATGTATATTTGTTTACTGAAATGATCCATGTCCATTCACAGCTAATAATCAGGATTCCATTATCCATAAAATGAATATAGTTGACCAAATACAATTTGAGCACATCTACCTCATTATAACTTATTGTATTCTTCTCAATTTACCTCCTAACTTCAGACAAAAGCAGATCCAAGTGTTTGGTGTACTGACTCCACAACTCTCTGTTCCTTGTTTTTACTGGACTCTCTACACAAGTTGAAGCTGTGTAATGGCCAATAGAATCTTTGTATGTGTATTGTGTGACCAGGGCCTTGCTTATATTTGAAAATTGTATTGTCCTTGAATGTTTTCTCCAGGCCTCCAATACCAAAGCCTTTGGTTTCTCTGAGCATCTCTGTCTTTGAGAATTTAGCAGCCAGCAGTAATTGTTAAATTTGTACAAACTCTTGGATATGTTCAGATGAATTAACCAATTTGTGCCCCTAGGGGGATGGATCTTTTGACACTTCTCTCCCCTGGCTACTTTCTCCCTGTTCACTCTCCCACCTTCTATTCTTCTGGGCTTTATGGAGGTGAGGGAGAAATGGTTTGATCTAAAAAAGGTTTTACACGAATATTGCACTGATTATTGAAATCAGGATTAACTCGTTGCATTCAGATAAAATAATGGATCAAAAAATAAGTAACACCCAGAGCTTGCAAAAATGCAGCCACTCCCACACTCACATAGAACATAGAACATAGAACATAGAACAATACAGCACAGAACAGGCCCTTCGGCCTTCGATGTTGTGCCGACCAAAATAAAAAGCAATGCCCCTCCTAACTAAACCATTCCCTTCTCATCCATATACTTATCAACTAACCTCTTAAACGCCACCAAACTTGGCGCATCTACAACAGCTGCAGGCAGGACATTCCACTCCCTAATCACTCTTTGAGTAAAGAACCTACCTCTGATATCCGTCCTATAACTCATACCCCTTAATTTAAAGCTGTGTCCCCTCGTGCTAGCTTTCTCCATCCTAGGAAAAAGGCTATCACTGTCCACCCTATCTAAACCTCTAATCATCTTATATGCTTCAATAAGATCCCCTCTTAGCCGCCTCCTTTCTAACGAAAACAACCTCAAATCCTTCAACCTCTCTTCATAGGACCTGCCCTCCATACCAGGCAACATCCTGGTAAACCTCCTCTGTACCCTCTCCAATGCCTCCACATCTTTCTTATAATGTGGCGACCAGAACTGCACACAATACTCCAAGTGCGGCCGCACTAGAGTTTTGTACAGCTGCAACATGATGCTGCGGCTCCTAAATTCAATCCCCCTACCAATAAAAGCTAAGACTCCATAAGCCTTCTTAACAACTTTATCCACTTGACTGCCTACTTTCAGGGATCTATTGACACATACACCAAGATCCTTCTGTTCCTCAACACTATTAAGAGCCCTACCATTAGCCCTATACTCTACACATTTATTTAATCATATAACACCCTCTTGCCAATCCCACTCAAACCCTCCATAATCAGACTAGTGAAACCTCCTCATGAGAAGCGGCAGAATCTTCTTAAAGATTTTATAAATCAAAGTATTGAGTATGATTTGGAATGTTATGGTGAACTTGTATAAGACATTAGTGAGGCCAAATTTAGGTATTATGTGCAGTTTTTGTAATTTAATTACTGGAAGGATATTAATAAGGTTGGAAGAGTACAGAGAAGGTTTATAAGGATGTTGCCAGGACTTGAGAAGCTGAGTTACAGAGAAAGGTTGCATAGATTAGGACTTTATTCCCTAGAGCCCTTGTTTTCGTTAGAAAGGAGGCGGCTAAGAGGGGATCTTATTGAAGCATATAAGATGATTAGAGGTTTAGATAGGGTGGACAGTGATAGCCTTTTTCCTAGGATGGAGAAAGCTAGCACGAGGGGACACAGCTTTAAATTAAGGGGTATGAGTTATAGGACGGATATCAGAGGTAGGTTCTTTACTCAAAGAGTGATTAGGGAGTGGAATGCCCTGCCTGCAGCTGTTGTAGATGCGCCAAGTTTGGTGGCGTTTAAGAGGTTAATTGATAAGTATATGGAAGAGAAGGGAATGGTTTAGTTTGGAGGGGCATTGCTTTTTATTTTGGTCGGCACAACATCGAAGGCCGAAGGGCCTGTTCTGTGCTGTAATGTTCTATGTTCTATATGTTCTAGAGCGTAGAAGAATGAGGGGAGATTTGATAGAGGTGTATAAGATTTTGATGGGTATAGATAGAGTGAATGCAAGCAGGCTTTTTCCACTGAGGCTCGGGGAGAAAAAAACTAGAGGGCATGGGTTAAAGGTGAAGGGGGAAAAGTTTAAAGGGAACATTCAGGAGGGCTTCTTCACACAGAGAGCGGTGGGAGTGTGGAATGAGCTGCCGGATAAAGTGGTAAATGTGGGGTCACTTTTAACATTTAAGAAAAACTTGGACGGGTACGTGGATGAGAGGGGTGTGGAGGGATATGGTTCAGGTGCAGGTCAGTGGGACTAGGCAGAAAAATGGTTCGGTACGGACAAGAAGGGCCAAAAGGCCTGTTTCTGAGCTGTAATTTTCTATGGTTCTAAAAGACCTAAGTTGCCTTGAACTAGCGCGCACTGCCTGAAAGATTCAGAAGAAAATGTCAAAAGAGAAGTGGGTGACATGGAAGGGTGAATCCCATTCCTCCCACCATGAGAATCAGAGCAGGGAGGGGGCAGATGATGGGAAGCTCCATCAATCTCGGGTGAGATTTTGTAGTTTCAGGGCAAGCGGAAAATCCTGTGGTGTTTTGGGAATGAGCTAGGAAGTGGGAGTAACTGAAATGCTGATTCCAAGCAATGGCACGTTGACAATGAGACAAATACCCTCCTTGTGCTTTATAATGCAATAAATTGAAGGAAAATGCAATGTAAAAACTTCCATTACTACAGGTTCAGATACAATGCGAATACAATGTTGTTAAAATCAAATCAGAAAGAGCAGGCAGAGGAACAATTAAACAAAATATGGAACATTCTATTGCCTTTAATGTGTCTAAATAATAAAAATGGCCTGGATTCTCTACACCTGCTGTGTTACATTCACATTTTATGAGACCATGAATTTTTAAATGGTTTGTGAAATCACACAGAAAATATTCTTTAAATGATTTCCACCCAGTGAATTAAAACAAAACCTAATCATTTTGGAAAACTAAAGTGCTTTCATACCACACTTCCTGAGGGTTCGAATTAGTCAAAGCATAATTTTTTAAAAAATGATCTTGTAAAATCCAATTCAGCTGAACAGTAACTGAGCTTCAGCCCATCGAGAACACTCAGTATGTGATGACAATGTGACACCCATACAAGAAACATGTCACCTCATGTTCACATCTGGTGAGAAGGAAGGTTTATATCAGATGTTACATCAGCGCCTTACCGATTCACAGCATCCTTTCCCCTGCAAACAGTCCCTCTCAAAAAATCTGAGTTTCAAATATAAAACAAAGCCATCTGACACAAGTTTTTACTCCTCTTGAGCTCAGTTCAGCTGGTGATGGATTATCTCCTACCTCTCTCAGTGCAATTACTTTAAAGAAATCAAGCAATTGTATCCTAAATGTGACACTAAAGGATTCTTCCTAGAATATTAGGGTGCTAAATCATCCAGCCACATGTTCTCAGTGGATGAAAATGGGGAGGTGATGGCCCATTGGTATTATCACTAGGCTATTAATCCAGAAACTCAGTTAATATTCTGAGGATCTGAATTCGAATCTCACTGCGGCAGATGGTGAAATTGGAATTCAATAAAAAATATCTGGAATTAAGAATCTGCTGATGATCATGGAACCATTGTTAATCGTCAGAAAAACCCTTCTGCATAGCTAATGTCCTTTAGGGAAGGAAATCTGCTATCCTTATCCGATTTGGCCTGCATGTGACTCCACAGCTACAACAACGTGGTTGGCTATCAAATGGCCTTGGGCAACTTGAGATGGACAATAAATGCTGACCAGTGAGTGACACCCAGGACCCAGGAATGAATTTTAAAAACTTCTGTGGAGAGTAACTCACTTATGCAAGGTGATGCATTTTGGTAGCTTGAACCAGGGCAGGATTTACTCAGTTAATGGTAGGGTGTTGGGGAGAGTTACAGAACAAACCGATCTTGGGATACAGGTTCATAGCTCCTTGAAAGTGGAGTCACAGGTGGACAGAGTGGAGAAGAAGGCATTCAGCATGCCTGGTTTTAATTGGTCAGAACATTGAATACAGGAGTTGGGATGTCTTATTGAAGTTGAATAAGATATTGGTAAGGCTGTATATAATTCTGGTCACCCTTTTATAGCAAGGATATTATTAAACTAGAAAGAGTGCAGAAAAGATTTACTAGGATGCTACTGTGACTTGATGGATTGAATTATAAGGAGAGGCTGGATAGACTGGGACATTTTTCTTTGAAGCGTAGGAGGCTGAGGGGTGATCTTTTCGAGGTCTATAAAATAATGAGGGGCACAGATCAGCTAAATAGTCAATATCTTTTCCCAAAAATAGGGGAGTCTAAAACTAAAGGGCACAGGTTTATGGTGAGAGGGGAGAGATACAAAAGTGTCCAGAGGGGCAGTTTTTTCACACAGAGGGTGGTGAATGTCTGGAACAAACTACCAGAGATATTTAAAGAGATGGGTACAATTTTGTCTTGTAAAAGCATTTAAGTAGTTACATGGGTATAGAGGGATATGGGCCAAACATGGGCAATTGGGGGTTTAAAATAGAAAGCGCGGCATGGAACAAGTTGGGTCGAAGGGCCTGTTTCCATGCTGCAAACTCCTCAGAATCTATGATTCTAAGTCTCTAACCATTCAACTCATTCCCAATTAAAAATCTGTCTAACTCCTCCTTAAGTTTACTCACTGTCCCAGCATCCACTGCACTTTGGGGTAGATTCACATCTCTGTGGGAGAACTAGTTTCTCCTCAACTCTGTTTTAAATTTGCTATCCCTTAACCTAAGATTATGACCTCTTGCCCTAGAGTAGCCCACAAGAGGAAGCATCCGCTCTGCGTCTACTTTATCCATGTCCTTTATCATCTCGTGTACCTCCCCTCATTTTTCTAAATTCCAGTGAGTATAGGTTCAAACTGTTCAATCTCTTTTTATGCAACAAGTCCCTTATCTCTGGAATCAATCTAGTGAATGTCCTCTGAACTGCCTCCAATGCCACTACATCTTTCCTCAAATATGGAGACCAAAACTGTGCACGATACTCCAGGTGCGGCCTCACCAATGCCTTGTACAGTTGTACAATGCCTTGTACAGTTCCTTACCTTTATATTCTATTCCTTTAGCTATAAATGCCAACGTTCCATTCACTTTCTTTACCATCTGCTGTACCTGCATGCTAGCTTTCTGTGACTCATGAATGAAGACACCCAGATTCTTCTGCATCAGAGCACCCCAAATTCTCTCCCCATTTAAATAATAAGTTCACATTTTTCTGACCAAAACACATGACCTCGCACTTATTCACATTAAACTCCATCTGCCACATTTTAGCCCAGTCTCCTAACCTATTTATATCCATTTATAAGGTTCTTATTTCCTCATTGCAATTTAATTTTTGTGTCATTGCAAATTTGAAGATAAAGCCTTTAATCCCTGTATCCAGGTCATTAATATAGATTGTAAATAGCTGGGGTCCTAACGACCAAAGCCAGTGGCTCCCCACTAGTTACTTCCTGCCATCCAGAAAAAACCCATTTATTCTGACTCTCTGTATTTTGTCCATCAGCCAGTCACCTATCCAAGCTAATAAATTATCCCTAATCCCATGTAATTCAACTCTGTTTCATCTGCATTCCTGAAAGCAGAAGGCACTGTCTTCAAGGAGAGATGTGGTCACACATAAGAACATAAGAAATAGGAGCAGGAGCAGGCCGTCCAGCCCCTCGAGCCTGCCCCACCATTCAATAAGATCATGGCTGATCTGTAGTGGTTCAGTACCACTTTCCCGCTTTCTCCCTGTAACCCTTAATTCCCTTGTCAATTAAAAACCTATCCACTCTCGACTTGAACATATTCAGTGAGGAAGCCTCCACCATCTCATCAGGCAGAGAATTCCAAAGATTCACCACCCTTTGTGTGAAGAAATTCCTCCTCAACTCTGATCTGAACCGCACCCTCCTCCCCCGCCCACCCCCCCTGCCCCCCAGCCCTGCAATCTTGAGGCTGTGCCCTGTAGTCCTGCTATCTTTGTTAAGCAGGAAGAGTCTCTCAACCTCTACCCTATCCATCCCCTTCATTATCTTATACATCTCTATAAGATCCCCTCTCAGCCTTCTAAACTCCAAAAAGTACAAACCTAGCCTATTCAGTTTCTCCTCATAATCCAATGCCCCCATGTCCGGTATCAGCTCAGTGAACCTTCTCTACACCCCCTCCAAGGCCAATATATCCTTCCTCGAATGCGGTGACCAAAACTGCACACAGTATTCCAGCTGCGGCCTCACCAGTACCCGATACAGCTGCAACAGAACCTCCCTACTTTTATATTCTATCCTCTAGCTATAAAGGCCAACATTGCATTCGTCTTCTCAATCAACTGCTGCACCTGCATACTGTGTTTTTGCGATTCGTGCACAAGGACCCCCAGGTCCCTCTGCACCATCGCATGCTGCAGCTTTTCTCCATTTAAATAGTAATCCTTCTTACCATTATTCCTACCAAAGTGGATAACCTCACACTTACTAACATTATACTCCATCTGCCAGATCCTCACCCACTCACTCAACCTGTCCAGATCCCTCTGCAGGCTTTTCACACCCTCCACGCAATTTGCTTTTCCACTCATCTTCATGTCATCAGCAAATTTCGTCACCCTGCACTCAGCCCCTTCCTCCCGATCATCTGTGTAAATGGTAAATGTTCTCACATTGTGAGTCTGTGAGTGTGTGTGTGTTTGAGCCTGTGTGTGTGTGTCTGAGACTGTGAGTGTGTGTGAATCTGTGTGTGTATGTGTGTGTGCATGTATGTGTGTGTGTGGTGTGTGTCTGTGTGTGTGAGTGAGATTGTGAGTCTGTGTGTGTGTGTGTGAGTGAGAGTCTGTGTGTGTGTGTGTGTGTGTGTGTGTGTGAGTGAGAGTGAGAGTCTGTGTGTGTGTGTGAGTAAGAGTCTGTGTGTGTGTGTCTGTGTGTGAGTGAGAGTGTGAGTCTGTGTGTGTGTGTCAGTGTGTGAGTGTGTGTGTGTGAGAGAGAGTATGAGTCTGTGTGTGTGTGTCAGTGTGTGAGTGTGTTTGTGTGTGTGTGTGTGAGAGAGAGTATGAGTCTGTGTGTGTGTGTCAGTGTGTGAGTGTGTGTGTGTGTGAGAGAGAGTATGAGTCTGTGTGTGTGTGTCAGTGTGTGAGTGTGTTTGTGGTGTGTGTGTGAGAGAGAGTATGAGTCTGTGTGTGTGTGAGTGTGAGTCTGTGTGTGTATGTATGTGTGTGTGTGTGTGTGTGTGTGTGTGTGTGAGAGAGTATGAGTCTGTGTGTGTGTCAGTGTGTGAGTGTGTGTCTGTGTGAGAGAGTATGAGTCTGTGTGTGTGAGTCTGTGTGTGTATGTATGTGTGGTGTGTGTGTTGTCTGTGTGGTATGTTATGTGTGTGTGTGTGTCTGTGTGTGGTGTGTGTGTGTGTGTCTGTGTGTGTGTGTGTGTGTATGTATGTGTGTGTGTGTGTGTGTGTGTATGTATGTGTGTGTGTGTGTCTGTGTGTGTGTGTTTTGCTTTCAGCCATGTTTCTTTCTGGGATTCAGAATTATTCAGGATTTGCCATCGGCTGGATCCTTAATAATTGTTAAACTAGAGAGTTTAAAGTAGAATGGTTGGGTGGGTGCTGGGAATCAAACTGAAGTGATTAGGAGAGAGGAGGTTAGCTCACAAATAGAGAAAGCTTGTCGACAGCGGGAGAGGGAGGATAGGCAGGTGATGGAAAAGGGGAGCGCTCAGACCGAAGGTTTGAGATGCGTCTATTTTTAACACAAGGAGTGTTGTGAACAAAGTGGATGAGCTTAGAGCATGGATCACTACTTGGGAATGTGATGTGGTGGCCATTACAGAGACATGGGATATCTCAGGGACAGGACTGGGTACTTCAAGAGCCTGGTTTCAAATGTTTCAGAAGGGACAGGGAGGGAGGCAAAAGAGGTGGGGGAGTGGCAGTGTTGATGAGGGACAGTGTCATGGCTGGAGAGAAGATGAACTCCATGGAGAAATTGTATACGGATTCTCTGTGCGTGGAGTTACGAACAGGAAGGGGTCAATAACTTTACTGGGTGTTTTCTATCGGCCGCACAATAGTAACTGGGATGTTGGGGAGCAGATTGGGAAGCAGATCCTGGAAAGATGTAAAAATAACAGGATTAGAACACTACAGCACAAACAGGCTCTTCGGCCCATAGAATTGTCATGATGGGAGATCTTAATTTCCCAAATATTGATTGGAATCTCCCAAGGGTAAGGGGTTTCGATGGTGAGGAGTTTGTTAGGTGTGTTCAGAAGGGTTTCCTGACACAGTACATGGACAAGCCTACAAGAGGAGAGGCTGTACGTGATCTGATATTGAGAAATGAACCTGCTCAGGTGTCAGATCTCTCAGTGGGGGAGCATTTTGGAGATAGTGATCATAATCCTATCTCCTTTATAATAGCGTTGGAGAGAGATAGGATCAGACAAGTTAGAAAAGTGTTTAATTGGAGTAAGAGGAATTATGAGTCTATCAGGCAGGATGTTGCAGTTGTATAAAACATTGGTTAGACCTCATTTGGAATACTGCGTCCAGTTCTGGTCACCTTACTACCGGAAGGATGTGGAGACTCTGGAGAGAGTGCAGAGGAGGTTTTCCAGGATGCTGCCTGGTATGGAAGGTCTGAGTTACGAGGAGAGGTTAGGCAAATTGGGACTGTTTTCCTTAAAAAGATGTAGACTTAGAGGAGATCAAGATTATGAGGGGTATAGAGTAAACAGGGTTAAGCTTTTTTCTAGGATGGACTTGAATAGCACGAGGGGTCAAGGGCTTAGGGTGAGGGGAGTAAGGTATAATTTGGATGCGAGAGGGAGTTTTTTCACACAGAGGATGGTGGGGGTATGGAATGCGCTGCCAAGTAAAGTGGTGGAGGCAGGTACTCTGGAGTTATTTGAGAAATACTTAGATGGGCACATGAACAGAATGGGAATGGAGGGGTATAGAAAACTGATTTAAAATAGGGATTATGAGCCTTGGGAGTTCCCTGGGAAATGTGTAAGTTGTCGATGATATTGATGTGTTTGTTTTATCCTACAGGTACTGCAGTCCACTTTGTTGTCTAACAAGGGGCATACACGCGATGGGTCGTGAGAGGGCTGTTCTTGGATTTTTCGAGAGTATCCTAGTGCTTCACATCGTTAGTGTACGCTTGATCTGGAACATTTGATGGGCAACACGACAGCTCAGTGATTATCGCTGTGCTGTGCAGATACATGGATTTGGGCCTGTGTCTGTGGGAGTTTTTGCATCCTCCCTATGCTTGCGTGGGTTTTCTCCGGGTGCTCCGGTTTCCTCCCACATCCTAAAGATGTACTCTTAGACTGATTGGCAGAACAAATTCTCCTTAAGACAGGAAAGAATAGGACCTATCAAGTGTGACAGTGGGAAAGTTTGTATGGAACCGGAAGAAATAGCAAAGCTATTTAATGAATACTTTACTTCAGTATTCACAGTGGAAAAGGATCTTGGTGGTTGTAGTGCAGACTTGCAGTGGACTGAAAAGCTTGAGTATGTAGATATTAAGAAAGAGGGAGCTTTTGAAAAGCATCAAGTTAGATAAGTCGCCAGAACAGGATGGGATGTATCTCAGGCTACTGTGAGAGCTGAGGGAGGAGACTGCAGAACCTCTGGTGATGATCTTTGCATCATCAATGAAGATAGGAGAGGTTCCAGAGGATTGGAAGATTGCAGATGTGGTTCCTTTTTTCAAGGAAGGGAGTAGAGATAGCCCTGGAAATTATAGACCAGTGAGTCTAACCTCAGGCGTTCATAAGTTGATGGAGAAGATCCTGAGGGACAGGATTTATGAACATTTGGAGAGGTATAATATAACTAAGAATAGTCAGCATGGCTTTGTCAAAGGCAGATCATGCCTTACAAGCCTGATTGAATTTTTTGAAGATGTGACTAAACCCATTGATGAAGGAAGATCAATAGATGTAGTTTATATGGACTTCAACAAGGCATTTGATAAGGTGCACCATGCAAGGCTTATTGAGAAAGTGAGGGGGCGTGGGATCCAAGGGGACGTTGTTTTGTGGATCCAGAATGGGCTTGCCCGCAGAAGGCAAAGAGTGGTTATAGATGGTCTTTTTCTGCATGGAGGTCGGTCACCAGTGGAGTGCCCCAGAGATCTGTTCTGGGACTCTTGCTGTTTGTGACTTTTATAAATGACCTGGATGAGGAAATGGAAGGATGGGTTGGTAAGTTTGGCGATGACTCAAAGATTTGGAGGTGTTATGGATAGTGTGAAGGGATGTCAGAGGTTGCAGCGTGACAAAGATTAGATGCAAGACTGGGCGGAGAAGTGGCAGATGGTATTCAACCCAGATAAGTGTGAAGTGGTTCATTTTGGCAAATCAAATAGGATGGCAAAATGTAATATTAATGGTAGGATTCTTGGCAGTGTGGAATCTCAGAAGGATCTTGGCATTCGAGTTCATAGGATGCTCAAATCGGCCTCACAGGTGGAGGATGTGGTTAAGAAGGAGTATGGTGTACTGGCCTTCACAATCAAAGAATTGACTTTAGGAGTCGAGAGATAATATCACAGCTATATAGGACCCTGATCAGACCCCATTTGGATTACTGTGCTCAGTTCTGGTCGCCTCATTACAGGAAGGATGTGGAAGCCATAGAAAGGGTGCAGAGGACATTTACAAAGATGTTGCCTGGATTGGGGAGCATGTCCTTATGAAGATAGGTTGAGTGAACTTGGAGAGACAAAGGATGAGAGATGACCTGATAGAGGTGTATAAAATGTTGAGAGGTATAGGTCAGGTAGATTCTCAGAAGCTTTTTCCCAGGGCTGAAATGGCTGCCACAAGAGGACACAGGTTTAGGGTGCTGGGGAATAGGGACAGAGGAGATGTTGTAAGGAGAGATTTTAATTTCACAAATATTGATTGGAATCTCCCTAGGGTAAGAAGTTTAAATGAAGAGGAGTTTGTTAGATGTGTTCAGGAGGGTTTCCTGACACTACGTGAATAAGCCTACAAGAGGAGAGGCTGTACTTGATTTGGTATTGGGTAATGAACCTGGACAGGTGTCAGATCTCTCAGGGGGTGGTGGGTGTGTGGAATGGGCTGCTGTCGGTGGTGGAGGTGGATTTGTTAGGATCTTTTAAGAGACTTTTAGATAAGTACATGGGATTTGGTAAAACAGAGGGTTATAGGTAAACCTAGTAATCTCTAAGATAGGGACATGTTCAGCACAGCTTTGTGGGCTGAGAGGTCTGTATTGTGCTGTAGTTTTTCTATGTTTCTACGTTACATCAGCCTCACGTGGTCCTGATTCGATGAGGGAGTGTCTGCAGTAAGTGTCCTTGTTGAGATGAGGTGCTAACTGGGAGAAGGGGACACCTCGACCTGCCCTGCTTCCCATTGGGGCAGAATCTACATCTGCTAGGCTGACCAATAGGTGGGGACACTGCGCCATCTGATGGTGAGAAAGCTCAGGCCCACACAACCACACTTCAATCATAGCTAGAAACAGACACAGAAAATAGGAGCAGGGGAGGCCAATTGGCCCTTCCAACCTGTTCCACATTTCATTATGATCATAACTGACCATCCAACTCAATAGCCTAATCCCACTGCCCCCCAATATCTTCTGATCCCCTTCACTCCCAGTGTTATTTCTAACTGCTTCTTGAAAACATACAATGTTTTGGCCTCAGCTACTTTCTGTGATAGCAAATCCCACAGGCTTACCACACTCTGGGTGAAGAAATTCTCATATTTGTCCTAAATGGTGTACCCTGTATCCAAAGACTATGACCCTTGTTCTGGGCTCCCCCACCATCGGGAACATCCTCCCTGCACCTTTCCTCTCCAGCCCTGATAGAATTTTATACATTTCTGTACAATCCCCAGCATTCCTCTAAACGCCAGTGAATGTAGTCCTAACTGACTCAATCTCTCTTCATTTCTGCCTTCCCAGGAATCAATCTGGTCAACGTCACATTTATCCAAATTATACTGCATCTGCCCATTCACAAAGCCTGTCCAAATCACACTGAAGGATCTCTGTATCCTCCTCACAGCTCACCCTCCACCCAGTTTTGTATCATCTGACAAAGATGGAGCTCAGTGGTGCAGCAATGAGCCTCTCTCACTTTTGGTTGTATCTATCTCAGGGACCAGTCTCTTGACATGGCACAGTGCACCCCCTTCACCCGCACACTCGCCGAGATCACTGATGCCAATTCCAAATGGTGATTCCTGGCACCCAGTGGAGGATTTCAGAATTCTATTGTTTTAGACACTGTGCAGGGCAGTAATGGGAAAGGAATGAGAATGTGTAGAAGCTAAAGCCTGCTCTTTATTAGCAGTGACACATGCATCACAGTGTGTGTAGCCCATAATGTCCCAGATCTTTTGTGATGATTTTAAATAATAAAGCAAACTAAAAGTACACTTAACTAAGACAAAAGCTATCCACAATATCATAAAATTGAATTCAATAAAAAATATCTGGAATTAAGAATCTACCTGAAATCATTGTTGATTGTTGGAAAAACCCATTTGGCTCACTAACGTCCTTCAGAGAAGAAAATCTGCCATCTTTACACGGTCTGGCCTACAAGTGACTCCAAAGCTACAACAATGTTGGTGATTCTCAACTGCCGTCTGAAATGGCCAGCAATAAATGCTGACCAGCCAGTAATGCCCATATCCCACAAGTGAATTTAAAAAAGCTCTAAATAATCTTCGCTACATTCAAAACTGATTTGCCCCAAATGTTCCACAACATGTTATAAAACAACAGTGTAAAATTCCTGTAAGTTACCACACTGGGCAGTTATATTGCTTTAGGGTTGCTTCTGAATATGCTTTTCCAGACATGCTCTTTTCATGGACACTGCTTTCTGGGAGTTAAACAACTATTTCTGCTGTTAAATGACATTTAATAAACGGCTTTACTCGCATAGATTTAATCATCTCCTTCCAAAAGTTTTCACCTTTGATTTTCATTTATCAGAACTAATCTCTTCAGAAGTCAAACTTAATTATCTTGATTTTGTGAATGTAATATTTGGAATGTAAATACAAGCTACACTCACTTTAGAACGTAAAACATAGAACATAGAACACTACAGAACAAACAGGCCCTTTGGCCCACAAGTTGTGCCCATCATATCTATACTTACCAGGCCATAGAACTATCTGTAACTCCCAATCCTATTAAATCCCATGTACTCATCCAGAAGCCTTTTAAAAGACCCCAGCGAGTTTGCCTCCACCACCACTGACGGCAGCCGATTCCATTCACTCACCACCCTCTGAATGAAAAACTTATCTCTAACATCTCTAATAAGAGATCTACAACTACAAGATCTACATCTACATCTACATCTACAACTTTAGTAAGGCATTTGATAAGGTGGCCCATGGAAGACTTCTGCAGAAAATGCAGATGTGTGGGATAGAAGGTGATTCAGCTAATTGGGTTAGGAATTGGCTAGCGGATAGAAGACAGAGGGTGGTGGTTGATGGGAGATATTCATCGTGGAGTTCGGTGACAAGTGGTGTACCTCAGGGATCTGTTTTGGGGCCCCTGCTGTTTGTAATTTTTATAAATGATCTGGATGAGGGTATTGAAGGATGGATTAGTAAATTTGCAGATGACACTAAAGTCGGTGGAGTGGTAGATAGTGAAGAGGGGTGTTATAGTTTGCAGAGAGACTTGGACAAGTTGCAGAGCTGGGCCGAGAGGTGGCAAATGGAGTTTAATGTGGAAAAGTGTGAGGTAATGCACTATGGCAGAAATAATAAATGTGTAGAGTATAGGGCAAATGGTAGGATTCTTAGTAGTCTAGATGAACAGAGGGATCTTGGTGTGTATGTGCATAGATCCCTGAAAGTAGGCAGTCAAGTCGAGAAGGTTGTTAAGAAGGCATATGGAGTCTTAGCTTTTATTGGTAGGGGGATTGAATTTCAGAGCCGCAACGTCATGTTGCAACTGTACAAAACTCTAGTGCGGCCGCACTTGGAGTATTGTGTGCAGTTCTGGTCCCCACATTATAAGAAAGATGTGGAGGCATTGGAGAGGGTACAGAGGAGGTTTACCAGGATGTTGCCTGGTATGGAGGGCAGGTCTTATGAAGAGAGGCTGAGGGATTTGAGGTTGTTTTCGTTAGAAAGGAGGCGGCTAAGAGGGGACCTAATCGAAACATATAAGATGATTAGAGGTTTAGATAGGGTGGACAGTGATAGCCTTTTTCCTAGGATGGAGAAAGCTAGCACGAGGGGACACAGCTTTAAATTAAGGGGTGATAGTTATAGGACGGATATCAGAGGTAGGTTCTTTACCCAAAGGGTGGTTCGGGAGTGGAATGCCCTGCCTGCAGCAGTTGTGGATGCGCCAAGTTTGGTGGCGTTTAAGAGGTTAGTTGATAAGTATATGGGAGAGAAGGGAATGGTTTAGTTTGGAGGGGCATTGCTTTTTATATTGGTCGGCGCAACGCTTTTTATATTGGTCGGCACAACATCGAAGGCCGAAGGGCCTGTTCTGTGCTGTAGTGTTCTATGTTCTATGTTCTATAACATGTCCTCTGTACTTGCCCCCCACCACCTTAAACCTGTGTCCTCTCGTAGCGACCATTTCAGCCCTGGGAAATAGCCTCCGAGAATCCACTCTATTCCTCTCAACATCTTATAAACCTCTATCAGGTCGCCTCTCAACCTTCATCTCTCCAGGGAGAAGAGACCTAGCTCTCTCAACCTATCTTCATAAGGCCTGCCTCCCAATCCAGGCAACATCCTTGTAAATCTCCTCTGCACTCTCTCAATAGCTTCCACATCCTTCCTATAGTGAGGTGACCAGAAATGCACACAGTACTCCAAGTGGGGTCTGACAAGGGTCTTATAAAGTTGCAGCATTACCTCCCGACTCCTAAACTCAATCCTTCGATTAACGAAGGCCAGTATACCATATGCCTTCTTAACCACATCCTCCACTTGCGGGGCAGATTTAAGAGTGCTATGGACCCGGACCCCAAGATCCTTCTGCTCCTTAACACTGCCAAGACTCCTACCTTGATATTATACTCCTTCATCCCATTGGTCCTGCCAAAATGGACCACCACACATTTATCCGCGTTGAAGTCCATCTGCCACTTCTCCGCCCAGTCTTGCATTCTATCTATGTCTTGCTGCAACTTCAGACATCCCTCCAGACTATCCACAACACCACCAACCTTCGTATCGTGGCGAACCTACTAACCCATCCCTCCACTTCCTCATCCAAGTCATTTATGAAAATGACAAACAGCAAGGGTCCTAGAACAGATCCCTGGGGCACTCCACTGGTAACTGACCTCCATGCAGAAAAAGAGCCATCCACAACCACCCTCTGCCTTCTGCAGGCAAGCCAGTTCTGGATCCACAAGGCCAAAGCCCCTTGGATCCCATGCCCTCTCACCTTCTCAAGAAGTCTTGCATGAGGGGCCTTATCAAATGCCTTGCTGAAATCCATGTAAACCACGTCCACTGCTCTTCCTTCGTCAATGTGTTCAGTCACATTTTCGAAGAACTCAACTAGGCTCGTAAGGCACGATCTGCCCTTAACAAAACCGTGTTGACTCTTTCTGATCACATTGAACTTCTCTAAATGCTCATAAATCCCATCTCTCAGAATCCTCTCCATCAACTTACTGACCACTGAGGTCAGACTCACTGGTCGGTAATTGCCCGGGCTATCCCTGTTCCCCTTCTTGAAAATAGGCGCCACATCCGCAATCCTCCAATCTTCTGGAACCTCTCCTGTCTCCATCAACGACGCAAAGATCATCGCCAGGGGCTCTGCACTCACTTCCCTCACCTCCCACAGTAACCTGGGGTACATCCCATCCGGACCCGGTGACTTATCTACCTTGATGGAATTTAACAGTTCCAACACCTCCTCTTTCTAAATGTTCACATACTCAATCTTTTCAATTTGCCGCAATCCTGTAGTACAACCCCCCAGATCACTTTCCACTGTGAATACTGAGGCAAAGTACTTATTAAGCACCTCTGCCATTTCTTCTGGTTCCACACAGACTTTTCCCCCTTCACCTTTTATAGGTCCTATCCTTTCTCTTCTCATCCTTTTACTTTTCACATGTTTGTAGAAGGCCTTGGGATTCTTCTTAATCCTACCCGCCAAAGCCTTCTCGTGACCCCTTCTGGCTCTTCTAATTTCCTTTTTAAGCTCTCTTCTATAAGTCTTATATGCCTCTAGATCCTTAACATCCCCTAGTTCCCTGAACCTATTGTACAACTTTCTTTTCTTCCTAACTAGGTTCATCACAACCTTTGTGCACCACGGTTCTCTCGACCTACCAAAACCTCCTTGTCTCACTGGAACGTTGTCTGGAACTCCAGACAAACATTCCTTGAAAATCCGCCACCTCCCTTCAGTACTTTTCCCCAAGAACACCTCCTTCCAGTTTACTCTTCCAATTTCCTGCCTAATGATTTCATATTTCCCCCTACTCCAGATAAACACCTTCCTATCCTGCTTGATCCTATCTCTTTCCAATGCTATCGTGAAGGAGATAGAATTATGATATCCATTCCCGAGATACTCTCCTACTGAGTGATCCGACACCTGTCCTGGTTCATTAACCAGCACCAGGTCAAGTACAGCCTCTCTTGTGGGCTTATCCATGTACTGTGTCAGGAAGCCCTCCTGAACACACCTAACAAACTCCTCACCATCCGAACCCCTTACCCTGGGGACATTCCGGTCGATGTTTGGGAAATTAATTTATGACCCTTTCTTCACACTTTGTCTCTTCTTCTGAGCCTTTAACACTTTGTTCAAATCTCTTCATGTTTTGATTCCCATTGTTACCAACTTGCCTTGGCTGAGTATGGGTTTGCAGGTTTTCAGCTCCGGCTGGCCCAGATTATTGCCACTTTCCCGGCACCTCCCACTTTCTGGAATTCACCGTTTTCAAGACTCTCCTCATCAGACAGATTGTGCAGCTGCTCCGTGACATCACTGGGTAAGAATCTTTCGCCAGGTCAAGCGTTTAACTGTTGTTTAAATACATATTTATATCAAAAAATAGGTGTGACGTTCCTGGTTCTATGCAGCAGCACATTGTGGAGTATGTAATAAACTGTACTGAACATGTGACACTCTGCAGACTGCACTGGAGATAGCGGCAGGTCTGTCTTTAGGAGCTTGGACAACACTCAACTCACAGCACCAGCTTCGCTGCATCTTCCCTCTGAGGCCAAACATCATCATCAACAACTTGCTTAGCAGAGACACTACGACACTGAGGAGTCAGCGCCAGATCCTGTGTGGTCCTTTGAAGATTTCTGGGATCTGTTCCCGATTCAAGCTGTATGAGTCATGGATACTTGCTGACTATCTGACTCAAATCTGCATGATAATTCTCTTCTAGTCACAGACCAGCTTTACATTGAGTGAGTGTCAGCCTTCCCAGTTCAAGTGTTGTAGTGCTTGATGCCAGAAAGATTTTATAGAACATAGAACACTACAGCAGAAACAGGCCCTTCGGCCCACAAGTTGCACCGATCATACCCATACCTACCAGGCCATAGAACTATCT
Source organism: Sphyrna mokarran (assembly GCA_024679065.1). NCBI lineage: Eukaryota > Metazoa > Chordata > Chondrichthyes > Carcharhiniformes > Carcharhinidae > Sphyrna > Sphyrna mokarran. The sequence continues at coordinate 1,249,817 of JAGIQG010000003.1, forward strand.
GTAACTCCCAATCCCATTAAATCCCATGTACTCATCCAGAAGTCTTTTAAAAGACCCCAGTGAGTTCGCCTCTACCACCACTGACGGCAGCCGATTCCACTCACTCACCACCCTCTAAGTGAAAAACGTACCTCTAACATCTCCTCTGTACTTGTCCCCTAGCACCTTAAACCTGTGTCCTCTCGTAGCGACCATTTCAGCCCTGGGAAATAGCCTCCAAGAATCCACTCTATCTATTCCTCTCAACATCTTATAAACCTCTATCAGGTCGCCTCTCAACCTTCGTCTCTCCAAGGAGAAGAGACCCAGCTCCCTCAACCTATCTTCGTAAGGCCTGCCTCCCAATCCAGGCAACATCCTTGTAAATCTCCTCTGCACCCTTTCAATACCTTCCACATCCTTCCTATAGTGAGGTGACCAGAACTGAGCACAGTACTCCAAGTGGGGTCTGACAAGGGTCTTATAAAGCTGCATCATTACCTCCCGACTCCTAAACTCGATTAATGAAAGCCAGTACACCATATGCCTTCTTGACCACATCCTCCACCTGCAAGGCTGATCTAAGATCCTTCTGCTCCCTAACATTGCTAAGATTCCTATCCTTGATATTATATTCCTTCATCCCATTGGTCCTGCCAAAATGGACCACTACACATTTATCTGGATTGAAGTCCATCTGCCATTTCTCTGCCCAGTCTTGCATCCTATCTATGTCTTGCTGCAACTTCTGACATCCCTCCAGACTATCCACAACACTACCAACCTTCGTATTGTCGGCGATAACCACCTTGTTGCAGTGAGAGGTTCCCTGTATCTGTGGCACCAGGGAGGTAGCGCTCTACCTGGTTTTCACAATGACACTTACAGATTTCTGATGTTCCAGCTGAGGGAGACTGCCTCCTTATCCTATCCCAAATCAGAGTGTATATCACACTGACCTCAAATCATTGAGAAAACTACTTGGAGAAGAGAAAGCATTCCTCCCAATCTATTATTTCTAAGACACTTACTGCTATTACCCCACTTGTGTTAAGGGTACAGCTTCTAACCATTCCCCCAACACTCACATTGCTTTTCTTTTACTGCAGGGATCCCCAAACAGCCAATCATCTCTCTACTTTCCCAAAACATCGCTCCTTCAATTTTCATTTGCTGAATTCTTCCTCTCCAGCAGATTCTTCATTCCCAGACTGACGCCCAGGAGTCCGGCTAATTTGATTTGAGAAAGATTCTAGGACAGTCCCAGCTCTCTCTGTCCCTGTCCAATCCCAGCTCTCTCTGTCCCTGTCCAATCCAAGCTCTCTCTGTCCCTGTCCAATCCCAGCTCTCTCTGTCACTGTCCAATCCCAGCTCTCTCTGTCACTGTCCAATCCCAGCTCTCTCTGTCCCTGTCCAATCCCAGCTCTCTCTGTCCCTGTCCAATCCCAGCTCTCTCTGTCCCTGTCCAATCCCAGCTCTCTCTGTCCCTGTCCAATCCCATCTCTCTCTGTCCCTGTCCAATCCCAGCTCTCTCTGTCCCTGTCCAATGCAAGCTCTCTCTGTCCCTGTCCAATCCCAGCTCTCTCTGTCTCTGTCCAATCCCAGCTCTCTCTGTCTCTGTCCAATCCCAGCTCTCTCTGTCCCTCTCTATCCAATCCCAGCTCTCTCTGTCTCTGTCCAATCCCAGCTCTCTCTGTCTCTGTCCAATCCCAGCTCTCTCTGTCCCTCTCTGTCCAATCCCAGCTCTCTCTGTCCCTGTCCAATCCCAGTTCTCTCTGTCCTTCTCTGTCCAATCCCAGCTCTCTCTGTTGGTGTCCAATCCTAAATCTTTCTTTCAAAGAACAAAGAAAATTACAGCACAGGAACAGGCCCTTCGGCCCTCCAAGCCTACACATGACTGAACTAAAACCCCCTCTCCTTCCGGAGACCATATCCCTCTATTCCCATCCTATTCATGTATTTATCAAGATGCCCCTTAAAACTCACCATTGTATCTGTTTCCACTCCCTCCTCCGGCAGCGAGTTCCAGGTACCCACCACCCTCTGTGTAAAAAATCTGCCTTGTACATCTCCTTTAAATCTTGCCCCTCGCACCTTAAACCTGTGCTGCTGAGTAATTGACTCTTCCACACCCTGGAAAAAGCTTCTGACTATCCATTCTGTCCATGCTCCTCGTAATGTTGCAGACTTTTATCAGGTCACCCCTCAGCCCCTCCTTTCCTTCCCTGTCCAGTTTCTGTCTCTCCCTGAAGCTGCAGTTTTTTGTCACTAGATGTCAGTATTTGCCACTGAAAGCCATCATTGGTTGTTGAGCTGCTATCGAGTGCAGTTTTTCTCAATTACACCGCGTACCTCAATGAGGCAAATAATTCCATAACAAACCCAGGTTTAGTCAGCTGAATCAATTGCTCATAAACATCACATTTACTCTGATTATGATCTTACTTGAGAGGTTTGCAAGAAAGTGTTCAACTAGTTAAATAAGGATTAAAAGCATTAATGTTCAAATTCACCACAGATTATACTGTCTTTGACAATGAGTGTAGATATATTATCAAAATCTGATTGATTCAATTTGATTTGATTTATTATTGTCATTAGCATACAGTGAAAAGTATTGTTCCTTGCACACTATACAAAGCATACTATTCATAGAGAAGGAAAGGAAAGGGTGCAAGATGTATTGTTACATAGAACATAGAACATAGAACATTACAGCACAGAACAGGCCCTTCGGCCTTCGATGTTGTGCCGACCAATATAAAAAGCAATGCCCCTCCAAACTAAACCATTCCCTTCTCTTCCATATACTTATCAACTAACCTCTTAAACGCCACCAACTTGGCGCATCTACAACAGCTGCAGGCAGGGCATTCCACTCCCTAATCACTCTTTGAGTAAAGAGCCTACCTCTGATATCCGTCCTATAACTCATACCCCTTAATTTAAAGCTGTGTCCCCTCGTGCTAGCAAATTTTTCAATTCGAGCTCACACTCCATCAGATGTTGGGGCAGATTTTTGTGTTTTGATCTTTAAGACGCTTCAAGTGCTGAATGTCTTTATTCACAAGGGATGGATGTTTTACAGTCATTGCTAGGGTATAGAGAAAAATCAACATAATGCAAAGCAGGTCCATTCAAAAGTCTGATGGCAGCAGGGAAGAAGCTGTTCTTGAGTCAGTTGGTACGTGATCTCAAACTTTTGTATCCTTTTCCCAATGGAAAAAGGTGGAAGAGAGAACGTCCAGGATGCTTGTGTTCCTTAATTATGTTGGCTGCTTTGTCGAGGCAGGGGAACGGGTAGATGGAGCCAATGGATGGGACACTGGCTAATTCTAACTATTCACAGTCCTAACCCTGTTCTATTCACAGCAACTCACAATCTAAATATCAGAGAATGAAATCCAATCAGTCTTTTTTGCAGTATCAGCTCCTCACAATATTTTTCACAAGCTTTTGGTAAGATTTCAGTTATGGCATAGAACTTCTTTGAATTTGCTACAAGCTCAGCACCAGGTAACATCCTTCTGCAGCTTTTTTCAATTCGAGCTCACACTCCATCAGATGTTGGGGCAGATTTTTGTGTTTTGATCTTTAAGACGCTTCAAGTGCTGAATGTCTTTATTCACAAGGGATGGATGTTTTATCTACAAATGGCATTTTATCTTACAGCGTGTACCAGCTTCTCCCTGCGGATGTGAAGTTTACATAGAACATAGAACATTACAGCGCAGAACAGGCCCTTCGGCCCTCAATGTTGCGCTGACCAATTAAGAAAAAGCAATGACCCTCTAACCTAAACCATTCCCTTTTCGTCCATAAACTTATCTACTAACCTCTTAAACGCCCCCAAACTTGGCGCATCTAGGAAAAGGGTAAAGTACAGCTCCTGTTGATGAAAGTCCAAAAAGCAGAAATTGCTCATTGTATCAACTCTCAATAACTCTTTTTTTGTCCTGGGGGTTTAGATCTTTCGTCAATGATTGAAGATGTAGAGGAATCAAACTTACCCATTTCTTTAGAAATCAGGAGATATGAAAGAGATCTGGCAAAGCAATGTGGACACAGTTAAACTAACTCTGCCTGGTCACTCCTTTTATCTTGCTGTACTATCAATAAAAAAAGTATACTTGGTTTCTATGGTGACCAGTAAAAACTATCACACCATCTCATTTCTTTGTCCATCTATGTCAAGAATGTTCATGTTTTAGAATCAAAAGACCCATGCTTTACTTTTATAGTTATTTTTATTGAATTCAAATTTCAGCTTTGGCAGCGGTGGGATTCAAAATCCCCAAACATTAGCTCAGTTTCTGGATTAATAATCTAGCTGAGAGGATAACCTAGTCACATTATCACCAGACTATAACCCAGAAACTGAAAGTTATCATTATGGGATTCTCTAGCGCTGTCTGGGAACAAGCTGAGGAGGGCAGTATAGAAACCTGATGGTCTCTGGCACATTTCCCACGTAAGGATTTGGCTGAACGCACTGCCCTTTCTGCCAGGCCATTGGACTCTGGGTATCAGGGCCTAACTGTGATGTGCTCAAAGTCCAATGTCTGTGCAATGCCCCTGAACTCTCTGGAAACAAGCTGAGGAGAGTTATCTAGCGCTGTGCACTGCGGGATTCTGTGGGCGATGCTGTGTCTCTTGAGCTTGTTTATAACAGATTTTCTCTTCACATCTCTTCAGATGGTGAATTTCAATCCAATCAGAGTACAAGTCAAGTCATAGAACATAGAACATAGAACATTACAGCGCAGAACAGGCCCTTCGGCCTTCGATGTTGCGCCGACCAATTAGGAAAAAGCAATGACCCTCTAACCTAAACCATTCCCTTTTCGTCCATAAACTTATCTACTAACCTCTTAAACGCCACCAAACTTGGCGCATCTACAACTGCAGCAGGCAGGCATTCCATACCCTTACCACCCTCTGGGTAAAGAACCTACCTCTGACATCTGTCCTAAAACCACCACCCTTTAATTTAAAGCTATGTCCCCTCGTGCTAGCTTTCTCCATCCTAGGAAAAAGGCTATCACTGTCCACCCTATCTAAACCTCTAATCATCTTATATGTTTCAATAAGGTCTCCGCTTAGCCGCCTTCTTTCTAACGAAAACAACCTCAAATCCCTCAGCCTCTCTTCATAAGACCTGCCGTCCATACCAGGCAACATCCTGGTAAACCTCCTCTGTACCCTCTCCAATGCCTCCACATCTTTCTTATAATGTGGGGACCAGAACTGCACACAATACTCCAAGTGCGGCCGCACTAGAGTTTTGTACAGATGCAACATGACGTTGCGGCTCCGAAATTCAATCCCCCTACCAATAAAAGCTAAGACCCCGTATGCCTTCTTAACAACCTTATCGACTTGATTGCCAACTTTCAGGGATCTATGCACATATACACCAAGATCCCTCTGTTCATCAACACTATTAAGAGTCCTACCATTAGCCCTATACTCTACACATTTGTTATTCCTGCCAAAGTGAATTACCTCACACTTTTTCACATTAAACTCCATTTGCCACCTCTCGGCCCAGCTCTGCAACTTGTTCAAGTCTCTCTGCAAACTATAACACCCCTCTTCACTATCTACCACTCCTCCGACTTTTGTGTCATCCGCAAATTTACTAATCCATCCTTCAATACCCTCATCCAGATCATTTATAAAAATTACAAACAGCAGGGGCCCCAAAACAGATCCCTGAGGTACACCACTTGTAACCTACTGTAAGTCGGACTGAATGCTGCTCCATTTGAACATAGAACATAGAACATAGAACATTACAGCACAGAACAGACTCTTCGGCCTTCGATGTTGCGCCGACCAATATAAAAAGCAATGCCCCTCCAAACTAAACCATTCCCTTCTCTTCCATATACTTATCAACTAACCTCTTAAACGCCACCAAACTTGGCGCATCTACAACTGCTGCAGGCAGGGCATTCCACTCCCGAACCACCCTTTGGGTAAAGAACCTACCTCTGATATCCGTCCTATAACTATCACCCCTTAATTTAAAGCTGTGTCCCCTCGTGCTAGCTTTTTCATCCTAGGAAAAAGGCTATCACTATCCACCCTATCTAAACCTCTAATCATCTTATATATTCGATTAGGTCCCCTCTTAGCCACCTCCTTTCTAACGAATACAACCTCAAATCCCTCAGCCTCTCTTCATAAGACCTGCCCTCCATACCAGGCAACATCCTGGTAAACCTCCTCTGTACCCTCTCCAAAGCCTCCACATCTTTCTTATAATGCGGGGACCAGAACTGCACACAATACTCCAAGTGCGGCCGCACTAGAGTTTTGTACAGTTGCAACATGACGTTGCGGCTCCGAAATTCAATCCCTCTACCAATAAAAGCCAAGACTCCATATGCCTTCCTAACAACCTTCTCGACCTGACTGCCTACTTTCAGGGATCTATGCACATACACACCAAGATCCCTCTGTTCATCTAGACTACTAAGAATCCTACCATTTGCCCTATACTCTACACATTTATTTTTTCTGCCATAGTGCATTACCTCACACTTTTCCACATTAAACTCCATTTGCCACCTCTCGGCCCAGCTCTGCAACTTGTCCAAGTCCCTCTGTAAACTATAACACCCCTCTTCACTATCTACCACAAGATGTCAGTCACGCTGAGGGAACTGGGCTGGGGAGGTTGGGGGGAGGGGGCTCGTATAGGTGAAGCACTTCCTTGCTTTGATGTGGTTTGAGTGCATTGCATGGTGCACACCTGGATACTTCTCACTCCATGTCTGCCAGAGATTCTTTTGTCCTGTAACAAGTTACCTCCAGCCTTGAGTGGGGAGTTGCTGGATGTAATATCTCTCCAAAGAGATGGGGATGACAAAGTCACTGGTCACGTCTTGTACAGTTAGCTCTTCACACATAGAGAAGAGTGTGTGGAGAATAGAGGGAAGCTGCTTTAAGGCCTTGGTCAGTCTTTCATGATGACCAGATGGAGGTTTCCCGGTAAGGCATCACTGAGTTCTCTGGTTCAGCGAGGTGATAAGACCTGTGTCATCAGAATGTCAATGTCCTCCTCACGACCTGCCTGGTCAGTGGCTGCGTGAGGAAAGGAGGTTCTGTAAAGAGCATCAGAAAGGTACCACTTCTTTCTATGTTTGTAGATGACTCTGAGATTGTACCATTGTAACATGGGCATCACGCACAGTGTGAAGGAGCTTTTTAAAAATAGTGAAGAGTGGCTAATGATCAGTTGTGGGACAACCGTATACAAAGCCATGAAATATCTGACAAGCGAAGACTAGAGTGAGGAGTTCCTTAACAAACTGTGCACGAATCTCAGTGTCAAGGAGGGCCCAGGGAGCAAAGGCTCTTTGTCTCCTGTCCTGGATACACCAAGTCTGTGTGGGAGGAATCTGCTGATTGGTGTATGGGTACCTGACCTTTAAAGTATTGTAGCACTTTGGGTGGCTCTGGGAGTGCCTGCTTGAACTGGTTAAACACAACAGAGCTTTGATTTTGATTTAATTTGATTTGATTTATTATTGTCAGAAGTATTAGCATATAGTGAAAAGTATTGTTTTTTGCATGCTATACAGACAAAGCATACTGTTCATAGACAAGGGAATGAGAGATTGCAGAATGTACAGTCTCTGTTACAGTCATAGCGAGGGCGTAGAGATAGATCAATTTAACACAAGGTAGGTCCATTCAAAAGTCTGACAGCAGCAGGGAAGAAGCTGTTCTTGAGTCTGTTGACACATGACCTCAGACTTTGTATCTTTTTCCCAATGGAAGAAGATGGAAGAGACAATATCCGGGTGCGTGGGAGGTCCTTAATTATGCTGCTGCTTTGTGAGGCAGCTGGAAGTGTAGACAGAGTCAATGAATGGGAGGTTGGTTTGCGTGATGATTGGGATACATTATGACCTCTTGTAGTTCCTTGCGGTCTTGGACAGAGCAGGAGCTCACACCGAGCTGTGAAACAGTCAGAAAGAATGCTTTCTATGGTGCATCTGTAAAAGTTGGTGAGAGTCATAGTGGGCATGCCAAATTTCCTTAGTCTTCTGAGAAAGTAGAGGTATTAGTGGTCTTTCTTAACTATAGTGTCGACACAGGGGGACCAGGACAGGTTGTTTGTGACCTGGACACCTAAAAACTTGAAGCTCTGGACCCTTTCTACTTCGTTCCCATTGGTGTAGACAAGAACATGTTCTCCTTTACACTTCCTGAAGTCAATGACAATCTCCTTTGTTTTGTTGACATTGAGGGAGAGATTATTGTTGCTGCACCAGTTCACCAGATTCTCGATCTCATTCCTGTACTCTGTCTCATCATCGTTTGAGATCCAACCCACTACAGTGGTATCATCACCAAACTTGAAAATTGAATTGGACAGGAATTTGGCCACACAGTCAGAAGTATATAAGGAGTATAGTAGGGGGGCTGAGAGCACCGGTGTTGAGGATGATTGTGGGGGAGGTGTTGTTGCCTATCCTTACTGATTGTGGTCTGTGAGTTAGGAAGTTCAGGATCCAGTCACTGATGGAGGAGCAGAGGCCCAGACCATGGAATTTAGAGATGAGTTTCATGGGAATAATCGTGTTAAAGGCTGAGCTTTAGTCAATAAATGGGAGTCTGATGTAGGTGTCCTTGCCAACACCATCCAACATCTTAGTTAAGAATTTGACAAAGGAGCCCAGTGGCCCCATTGTAGGAAAGAACAAACTCAGAATGATTATTTGTCATACCAAGTAAGTGCTATACAGGGCGCTTTTCCATAGAAATGGCCGTTGTCCAGTTTCCATTGTTTTAGCTGGATCAGCCTTCACAGATGTGAGGAAATGACCCACACAGGGAACCTGGTTGATCCTGAATTTGTGTTTTGCAGGGTTAAGCTTAAGCTGTATGGTCCCGATTTTGTCGATGAGACAAATACACACATCATGTTCTTGCATAGTAAGAATCAGCTGTCAGCAACAATGATCTCACAGGGTTACATAGAACATAGAACACTACAGTACAAACAGGCCCTTCGGCCCACAAGTTGTTCCGAAACACTATCCATCAGAGTCAGGTTTTATGAAAAACCAATCATGTTTGGCTAATTTGCTAGAATTCTTTGAGGATATTACAAGCAAAGTGGATAATGGAGATCCTGTAGTTGTAGTATATCTGGACTTCCAGAAGGAATTTGATAAGGCACAGAACAAAAGGTTAATTCACAAGGTTAGATCACATGGGATTAGGGTAATTTATAAGCTTGGATAGGTGACTGGCTGATGGACAAAAGACAGAGTCGGGACAAATAGTTTTTTTTTTCTGGATGGCAGGAAGTAACTAGTGGGGAGCCACAGGCTTCAGTCGTTAGGACCCCAGCTATTTACAATTTATATTAATGACCTGGACACAGGAATTAAAGGCTCTTTCTTCAAATTTGCAATGACACAAAAATAGGCGGGACACTAAATTGCAATGAGGAAATAAGAACCTTATAAATGGATATAAATAGAACATAGAACATTACAGCGCAGAACAGGCCCTTCGGCCTTCGATGTTGCGCCGACCAATTAGGAAAAAGCAATGACCCTCTAACCTAAACCGTTCCCTTTTCGTCCATAAACTTATCTACTAACCTTTTAAACACCACCAAACTTGGCGCATCTACAACTGCAGCAGGCAGGGCATTCCATACCCTTACCACCCTCTGGGTAAAGAACCTACCTCTGACATCCGTCCTATAACTACTACCCCTTAATTTAAAGCTATTTCCCCTCGTGCTAGCTTTCTCCATCCTAGGAAAAAGGCTATCACTGTCCACCCTATCTAAACCTCTAATCATCTTATATGTTTCAATAAGGTCTCCTCTTAGCCACCTTCTTTCTAACGAGAACAACCTCAAATCCCTCAGCCTCTCTTCATAAGACCTGCCCTCCATACCAGGCAACATCCTGGTAAACCTCCTCTGTACCCTCTTCAATGCCTCCACATCTTTCTTGTAGTGTGGGGACCAGAACTGCACACAATACTCCAAGTGCGGCCGCACTAGAGTTTTGTACAGTTGCAACATGACATTGCGGCTCCGAAATTCAATCCCCCTACCAATAAAAGCTTAGACTCCATATGTCTTCTTAACAACCTTATCGACTTGACTGCCTACTTTCAGGGATCTATGCACATATACACCAAGATCCCTCTGTTCATCAACACTATTAAGAGTCCTATCATCAGCCCTATACTCTACACATTTGTTATTCCTGCCAAAGTGAATTACCTCACACTTTTCCGCGTTAAGCTCCATTTGCTACCTCTCGGCCCAGCTCTGCAACTTGTCCAAGTCTCTCTGCAAACTATAACATCCCTCTTCACTATCTACCACTCCTCCAACTTTGGTGTCATCCGCAAATTTACTAATCCATCCTACAATACCCTCATCCAGATCATTTATAAAAATCACAAGCAGCAGAGGCCCCAAAACAGATCCCTGAGGTACACCACTTGTAACCGAACTCCACGATGAATAACTTCCATCAACCACCACCCTCTGTCTTCCATCAGCTAGCCAATTCCTAATCCAATTAGCTAAATCACCCTCAATCCCATACATCTGCATTTTCTACAGAAGCCTTCCATGGGCCACCTTATCGAACGCCTTACTAAAGTCCATATATACCACATCAACTGCCTTACCCCCATCCACCTCTTTGGTCACTTTTTCAAAAACTCAATAAGGTTAGTAAGGCACGACCTACCCTTCACAAAACCATGCTGACTATCCCCAATCAATTCGTTTCTCTCTAAATAACTATAAATCCTATCCCTAATAATTCTTTCCAATACCTTGCCCACAACAGAAGTAAGACTCACTGGCCTATAATTCCCAGGAAAGTCCCTATTCCCCTTTTTGAACAATGGGACCACATTCGCCATCCTCCAGTCCTCCGGAACCACACCCGTAACCAACGACGACCTGAAGATCAGAGCCAGAGGCTCTGCAATCTCCTCTCTCGCCTCCCAGAGAATCCTAGGGTAAATCCCGTCCGGCCCAGGGGACTTATCTAACTTCAAACCCTCAAGAATATCTAGCACATTCTCCTTATCTACTTCAATACTTTCCAATTTACAACTCTGTATCCCAGTGTTTTCCACAACTACATTTACATCTCCCTGCGTGAATACCGAAGAGAAATATTTGTTCAGTGCCTCTCCAATCTCTTCAGGCTCCACGCACAACTTCCCACTGCCCTACTTCTGTGTGCCCTACTACAGTCACAACTTCTGACTGGCCCTAATCTTGCCCTAACCAATCTTCTATTCTTAACATATCTAAAGAAAGCTTTAGGATTCTCCTTGATCCTATCAGCCAAAGTCTTCTCGTCTCCCCTTTTAGCTCTCCTCAACTCACTCTTTAGCTCCCTCCTGGCTAATCTATAGCTATCCAGTGCACTAACTGAGCCTTCAAGCTTCATCCTGACATAAGCCTTCTTTTTCCTTTTAACCAGCGAATTAACTTTTCTAGTACACCATGGTTCCCTTACTTGACCATTTCCTCCTTGCCTGACAGGGACATACTTATCAAGGACTCGCAGCAGCTGCTCCTTGAATTATCTCCACATTTCCGATGTTCCCAGTCCCTGTAGTTTCCTAGTCCAACCTATGCACCCTAATTCCCTCCTTATGGCCTCATAATTACCATTCCCCCAGCTATAACTACTACCCCCAGCTTCATGCCCATCCCTATCCATCACTAAGGTGAACGTTACCGAATTGTAGTCACTATCACCAAAATGTTCACCAACTTCCAAGTCTAACACCTGGTCTGGCTCATTGCCCTGCACCAAATCCAATGTAGCCTCACTTCTAGTTTGGCCTATTTACGTACTGAGTCAAAAAACCTTCCTGCACACTTTGTACAAAAACTGACCCCTCTAACGAGCTAGAGCTATCGCTATTCCAATCAATATTATAGAACATAGAACATAGAACATTACAGCACAGAACAGGCCCTTCGCCTTCGATGTTGTGCCGACCAAAATAAAAAGTAATGCCCCTCCAAACTAAACCATTCCCTTCTCTTCCATATACTTATCAGTAAAGTTTATTAGTAAAGTTAAAGTCCCCCACAACAATTACCCTATTACTTTCACTTCCAGGATCGACTTTGCAATCCTTTCCTCTACCTCTCTAGAACTTTTAGGCGGTCTATAAAAGACTCCCAACAGGGTGACCTCTCCTCTCCTGTTTCTAATCTCAGCCCATACTACCTCAACAGACAAGTTCTCATCAAACTTCCTTTCTGTCACTGTGATACAGTCTTTGACTAATAATACCACACCTCCCCCACTTCTACCTCCTTCTCTACTCCGACTGAAGCATTTGAATCCCGGAACCTGCAACATCCATTCCTGTCCCTGCTCTATCCATGTCTCTGAAATGGCCACAACATCGAAGTTCCAGGTACTGGTCCAAGCTGCAAGTTCCTCCACCTTATTGCGAATACTTCTTGCATTAAAGTATACGCATTTCAAACCATGCCCTACTCCACCCGTACGCTGCTGTGCTTTACGGTTCTCATCTATGACCTATAAATAGGTTAGGAGACTGGGCTAAAATGTGGTAGATGGAGTTTAACGTGGATAAGTGTGAGGTCATGTGTTTTGGTCAGAAAAATGAGAAGGCGACTTATTACCTCAATGAGGAGAGAATTTGGGGTGCTCTGATGCAGAGGAATCTGGGTGTCTTCATTCATGAGTCACAGAAAGCTAGCATGCAGGTACAGCAGATGGTAAAGAAAGTGAATGGAACGTTGGCATTTATAGCTAAAGGAATAGAATATAAAGGTAAGGAATAGTGTCACAACTGTACAAGGCATTGGTGAGGCCGCACCTGGAGTATCATGCACAGTTTTGGTCTCCATATTTGAGGAAAAATGTAGTGGCATTGGAGGCAGTTCAGAGGACATTCACTAGATTGATTCCAGAGATAAGGGACTTGTTGTATAAAAAGAGATTGAACAGTTTGAACCTATACTCACTGGAATTTAGAAAAATGAGGGGAGGTACACGAGATGATAAAGGACACGGATAAAGTAGACGCAGAGCGGATGCTTCCTCTTGTGGGCTACTCTAGGGCAAGAGGTCATAATCTTAGGTTAAGGGATAGCAAATTTAAAACAGAGTTGAGGAGAAACTAGTTCTCCCACAGAGTTGTGAATCTGTGGAATTCACTACCCCAAAGTGCAGTCGACGCTGGGACAGTGAGTAAACTTAAGGAGGAGTTAGACAGATTTTTAATTGGGAATGAGTTGAATATTTATGGGCAGAAGGCAGGAAAATAGGGATGGAATGGCGGAGCAGACTTGATGGGCCGATTGACCAAATTCTGCTCCTATATTTAATGAACTGATGAACTTACATAGTTGAATTCAACAAAAAATGTCTGGTCTGGAGTTAGGAATCTACTGATGACCATGAAACCACTGTCGATTGTTGTAAAAACCCATCTGTCACTAATATCCTTTAGGGAAGGAAATCTGCCATCCTTACCTGGTCTGGCCTACATGTGACTCCAGAGCCACAGGAACATGACTGACTCTCAAACTGCCTTCTGTCAAGGATGAGTAGGGATGGGCTACTTTGATTTGATTTGATTTATTATTGTCACCCCTACTGGGATACAGTGAAAAGTATTGTTTCTTGAGCGCTATACAGACAAAGCATACCATTCATAGAGAAGGAAAGGAGAGAGTGCAGAATGTAGTGTTACAGTCATAGCCAGGGTGTAGAGAAAGATCAACTTAATGCAAGGTAGGTCCATTCAAAAGTCTGACAGCAGCAGGAAAAAGCTGTTCTTGTGTCCTTTGGTACGTGACTTCAAACTTCTGTATCTTTTTTCCAACGAAAGAAGGTGGAAGAGAGAATGCCCAGATGTACGGGGTCCTTGATCATGCTGACTGCTTATCCTAAGGCAGCCGGCAGTGTAGACAGAGTCAATGGATGGGAGGCTGGTTTGCGTGATGATTGGGCTACATTCACAATCTTTTGTAGTTTCTTGTGACCTTGGGCACAGCAGGAGCCCATACTAAGCTGTGAAACAATCAAAAAGAATGCTTTCTATGGTGCATCTGCAAAAATTGCTAAAAGTCATAGCTGACATGTTAAATTTCTTTAGTAAATGCCTTATAAATGCCTTTTCCTGATAAATGCTAGTCAGCCAAAACACCCCTGAATCAAAAATGAATAAAAAAAAAATTGTTGCAGCATTCGTTAAAGAGAATGTAGTTCTGTTCTGTGAGTGATGGTCAAGACAGTTGGGACAGAGGCCGTGAAAACCTCTGTTTCCCTGCTCTGCTGTCTCTGTCTTCTTTCTGACTGCTCATCCAGTGTACAGATGCTGAAGGGAGATTTCAGCATTAGATCTTTCTCATAAATCTGCCTGCGGATTACATCACTGTAGACCTCAAACACAATGTAATCCCTTACCAACATATCGGTGAGTGCACCAAATGTGTATTCCTTGGCTAGAGTGAGTGGAAGTGTGTGATTGAACAGATTTATCAAACGCTTGTTTGGTTGTATTGAACACGTGTTTATCCAGCAAGATGGTTCTGGCTGATAGGTGAATGTGCACAAACATTTTTAGCAACATTCTGGGATCTTTCTTCTCCTCCTCTGTGTGAATGATTCCACTGGCTCAGGCCTGCTAAATTTAGGAGAATGTGTAACCCATTGATTTGTCCAATAGGCTTGCACTGCTTAAATATATCACTCTTTATAAAATTTTGTCCAGTTGTCTCTGTGATGCTTTTGTCAAACACAAACTGGTTGATACACAAAGACCCTGTGCCTTTCTCCCGACCCCATGTTGAAGGATTAGGTTTCAATAACCAGCAACTGGTGACTAACAAAGTTTAAATTTATGAAGAGAAACCAGGTTGCTCTAACATGCTGTCTGTCTGTCCATGCTCCAGGAGAACTCCCATATCTGTGCCAACATCCGTGTGAGGGCTCAGTCTGCAAAGGTAGTTGATGAGATGGACTCAAAGACTGGGGGAGAAGGGGTACAAGGTGAGTGTCACTTGCAGTGATCCAGCCTCGATATATTATTTGAAGACAAGCACAGACGTTAATTTTAAACTTCAGCACCTTCTTTGTTGTCTCATGTTAGACTGAAGGGAGGTCATGGAATCATAGAGTGATAGAGTTTTACAGCATTGGAACAGGCCCTTTGGCCCAACTGTCACCCAGTTTTTACCACTAAGCCAGTCCCAAATTGCCTGTGTTTGGCCCGTATCCCTCTATACACATCCTACCCACATAACTGTCTAAAAACTTTTCAAAAGACAGGATTGTATCAGAAACCAAAAGAGAAAATGCTGGAAAATCTCAGCAGCTCTGGCAGCATCTGTAAAGAGAGAAAAGAGCTGACATTTTGAATCTAGACAACGCTTTATTAAAGCTTTTCTCTGTCTCTACCACTACCTTTGGCAGCTCATTCCAGACATTCACTAACCTCTGCGTGAAACAGTTTCCCTTCTGGACGCTTTTGCATCGCTCCCCTCTCACATTAAACCTTTGCCCTCTGGTTTTAAACTCCCCCACCTTTGGGAAAAGATATTGACTATCTAACTGATCTATGGCTCTCATCATTCAAAAGATCTCGTTAAGCCTAAGCCTGCTATTCTCCAGGGGAAAAGGTCCCAGCCAAGTCCCGGTAGCATCCTAGTAAATCTTTTCTGCATTCTTTCTAGTTTAATAATTTCCTTTCTATAATAGGGTGACCAGAATTGCACACAATATTCCAAGTGTGGCCTTACCAATGTCAACAAGACATTCCAATTCCTGTATTCAATGTTCTGACTGATGAAACCAAAGCATGCTGAATGCCTTCTTCACCACTCTGTCTACCTGTGACTCCACTTTCAAAGAGCTAAGAACCCCATCCCTGGATCTCTCTGTTCTTTAACTCTCCCCAAAGCCCTATCATTAACTGATGCCAGAGAGTCTCCTGATCAAATTCTCTGTGTGCACCGCAATGTCATTCACCACCCACCTCGTTCCACTCTCACTCATAACAAGGCTGATTCTCTGAGCTCTTCAGAGAATTCTTCTCACTATCAGAAAGATCAGTGTGAGCAAGTAGTAATTCTGCTAATTCGCCCCTGCTCTCCTGCACAAGTTTCACTAGGTACAAACCCAACACGACTTTTGGCGGAAATACCCTTGTTAAATATTGAATAGGATAGTCTGGTCAGATAACGCTCTCCTTCCTCCACCCACTGGAACTCCATCTCACGCAAAGCACATTGTTTTTCTCAGAATAGTTTTCTGTCACTCTCATATTAAAGAGAGTCAACATTTCCTTCCCTTAATGGATTACAGTCAGAAGTGAGGGAGCAAGAGTACAGAATCATAAAGGCATTGTGCCTTGGGCCAGTGAGGACATCCCTGGCGTCAGGGTAGTCAGAACTTTCCCCATGAATGGTTTTCTCCAACCAGTAGCTTTGTAAGTAGCTAAATAATGTAGGAGCGGCAGATGGAGCAGTGGTTAGTGCTGCTGCCTGACAGGTACCCAGGTTCGATTCCCAGCTTGGGTTACTGTCTATGTGGAGTTTGCACGTTCTCTTTGTGTTTGCATGGGTTTCTTCCGAGTGTCCCAGTTTCCTCCCACAGTCTGAAAGACATGTTTGTTAGGGTGCATTGACCCAAACAGGCACTGGAGTGTGGCGACTAGGGGAATTTCACAGTAACTTCATTGCTGTGTTAATGTAAGCCTTACTTGTGGCTAATAAATAGACTTTGTCAAAAGATCAGGTAAGATTTACCTTGTGTCTGAGGAACTGAACTTAGATTCAGTTACTTTAGATTACCAACCAGCCTGTGCTCAATTTCCCAAGCCCCTCTTCTTGCATTGTTACCCCCTCCCCAATCAAAACTCACCTCCACCTGTATCACATAGAACATAGAACACTACAGCACAGTGCATGCCCTTCAGCCCTTGATGTTGTGCAGTTCTTGAACAGAGGAACAACATTTGCCACTCTCCAGTCCTCTGGCACAATCCCTGTGGACAGTGAGGACTCAAAGATCAAAGCTAAAGGTTCCGCAATCTCATTTCTTGCCTCTCAAAGAATCCTAGGATGTATCCCATCTGGCCCAGGGGACACTCAGATTTTCCAAAGTTGCTAATAGTTCTTCTGTCAGAACAGCTACCTCCTCCATCTATCAGCCTGTATCACACTCTCATCCTCAAAAACATGGTCCCTCTCCTTGGTGAACACTGAAGAAAAGTATTTATTCAATGCCTCACCTATTTCTGACTCCAGGCACAAGTTCCCATTACTATCCTTGACTGGCCCTAACCTCACCCTGGTCATTCTTTTATTTCCCACATAAGAGTAAAAAGCCTTGGGGTTTTCCTTTATCCGACCTGCCAAGGACTTCTCCTGCCCCCTCCTAACTCTCCTAAACCATTTTTTAGCTCATTCCGAGCTACCTTGTAACCCTCAAGTGACCCAACTGAACCTTGTTTTCTCATCCTTATATACGCTTCCTTTTTCCTCTTGACAAGACATTCAACCTCGTTTGTGAACCATGGTTCCCTCACTTGGCCATTTCCTCCCTGCCTGACAGGGACATACCTATCAAGAACACGTAGTATTTGTTCCTTGAAAAAGCTCCATTTTTGTGTGTGCCCATACCTGATAGTTTCTGTTCCCATCTTATGCTTCCCATTCTTGCAAAATCACATCATAATCACCCCTGCCCCAATTATAAACCTTGCCCTGTGACCCTATCCCTCTCCATTGCAATAATGAAAGACACCAAATTGTGGTCGCTATCTCCACAATGCTCTCCCACAAACAAATCTAACACTTGGCCCGGTTCATTCCCCAGTACCAAGTCCAATGTGGCTCCACCTCTTGTCGGCTTTTCCACATATTGTGGATAACTTTCCTGCACGCATTGTACTAAAACGGTCCCATCCGAACTATTTGACCTATAAAGGTTCCAATCAATATTTGGAAAGTTAAAGTCACCCATGACAACTACCCTGTGATCTCCACACCTATCCATAATCTGCTTTGCCATTTTCTCCTCCACATCTCTATTACTATTTGGGGGTCAACAGAAAACTCCTAGCAACGTAACCGATCCTTTCCTATTTCTAACTTTAGCCCATATTACCTCAGGAGGCAGATTACCCTCAAAATGCCTTTCAGCAGTCATTAAACTATTCTTGATTAACAATGCTACTCCTCCACCGCCTTCCCTACTGTCGCTGAATTACTCTCACCCTCTAAATTGTATCACTGAATTCCCACTTGCCAACAGTTGTCCTATCAGAACTATGATTGGAAAATATTTAGACTAACACTCTGAAGACACCAGCACTGTCTCTGTATCTCTTCCAGCCCCCTCTCTCTCCTTGCCCATTTCTGTACTTCCTACAGCATTACAACACTGTTAAACTTTGCATTTCTCTACATTCAGCCTCCAGTGCCTTTTTTTTAAACTTTATTCCTATCCAATAAAGTCAAATCAAATCCAATTCAGAGTCCCAACAAGTTGAGACATTCCCGATCCAAGCTGACAAGACAGGGCTCTCACCTCCTGCCTTGGGCTTGATCTACATGATCCAATCTGATTGGAGTAGGTGTAGCTCCTCCTCCAAGGCTTGATCTCATTTGCATCTTAGCCAAAAGGCTGAGATGCCACTTTAAAAAAAAATGCTTCAAATGAAGCTGAAATGTAACCTAATGACTTCAACCAAATGCAGTATGTTGATACCACACTTGATCTTAGCCAAGATAGGGGACATGGGTGTCACTGGCTGGGTCAGAATTTGTTGTTCATCCCTGAAGACAATTAAGAGTTAACCACATTGCTGTGGATGTGGAGTCACATGTGGGCCAGAACCAGGTAAAGAGTGTAGATTTCCTTCCCTAAAGAAACCGGTGAACCAGATGGGTTTTTCCGACAATCAATAATGATTGCATGGTCATAATTAGATTCTTAATTCTAGATTTTTTCATTGGATTCAAATTTCACTATCCGCTGTAGTGGGATTTGAACTCGGGTCCCCAAGCATTACCCTGGGTCTCTGGATTAATCCATTGACAATACCTACCACTACAACACCACTGCTCCTCTTAACACTGGTCATTCCACTTGTAATGTGGAATTCCTTCTTGAATCCTTTCCTTTATAAAACCTGTGTTTAAATTCACTTGTTTAATTTGGTACCACACCCAGTCCAATTTCTCCAATTCTACCCTGGTTTTTTACCCTCTCATTATCCATTTGGAATCTTCTCCCATTGCTGGAATGATGAATAGGGAACTCTGTATAAATCTGCTGTGTGTTCAAATGTAGTGTCTGTAGTGAGATCAGAACCTTATCGAATCACCTAAAACAGTAGGATTCATTGTTTCCTGATAACAGGCGTTAGTTAATTGTGTTGTTGATGAATTCTGAAAACTTATTGGAAATGAAGTGAGTTCAGATTATCACTCCACTGCTTCTCATGGTGTCTGAAACCATTTCTTTGAAATCATTCCTGTTGGACTTTAACCTGGTATTGTGAGACTTCTTACTGTGCTAATGCCAAAAGTGCTTAACCCCCTCTCCACTCACATTGTCTGTACCTTTAAGACTTGATTACCTGGAAAGACTCACATTCCAACCATCATTTTGTAAATTGAGTTTGTGTCTTTATATACCCTGTTTATGAACTGAAATCCCACTTACTTGATGAAGGAGAACGCTCTGATAGCAAGTGGTTTATGCTACCTAATAAACCTGTTGGACTTAGAACATAGAACATTACAGCACAGAACAGGCCCTTCGGCCTTCGATGTTGCGCCGACCAATATAAAAAGCAATGCCCCTCCAAACTAAACCATTCCCTTCCCTTCCATATACCTATCAACTAACCTCTTAAACGCCACCAAAATTGGCGCATCTACAACTGCTGCAGGCAGGGCATTCCACTCCCGAACCACCCTTTGGGTAAAGAACCTACCTCTGATATCCGTCCTATAACTATCACCCCTTAATTTAAAGCTGTGTCCCCTCGTGCTAGCTTTCTCCATCCTAGGAAAAAGGCTATCACTGTCCACCCTATCTAAACCTCTAATCATCTTATATGTTTCGATAAGGTCCCCTCTTAGCCGCCTCCTTTCTAACGAAAACAACCTCAAATCCCTCAGCCTCTCTTCATAAGACCTGCCCTCCATACCAGGCAACATCCTGGTAAACCTCCTCTGTACCCTCTCCAATGCCTCCACATCTTTCTTATAATGTGGGGACCAGAACTGCACACAATACTCCAAGTGCGGCCGCACTAGAGTTTTGTACAGTTGCAACATGACGTTGCGGCTCCGAAATTCAATCCCCCTACCAATAAAAGCCAAGACTCCATATGCCTTCTTAATAACCTTCTCGACTTGACTGCCTACTTTCAGGGATCTATGCACATACACACCAAGATCCCTCTGTTCATCAAGACTACTAAGAATCCTACCATTAGCCCTATACTCTACACATTTATTATTTCCTGCCATAGTGCATTACCTCACACTTTTCCACATTAAACTCCATTTGCCACCTCTCGGCCCAGCTCTGCAACTTGTCCAAGTCCCTCTGCAAACTATAACACCCCTCTTCACTATCTACCACTCCACCGACTTTAGTGTCATCTGCAAATTTACTAATCCATCCTTCAATACCCTCATCCAGATCATTTATAAAAATTACAAACAGCAGGGGCCCCAAAACAGACCCCTGAGGTACACCACTTGTCACCAAACTCCAAGATGAATATCTCCCATCAACCACCACCCTCTGTCTTCTATCTGCTAGCCAATAACTTTAACCTGAAGTTATGAGATTTCTAACTATATAATGCCAAAAGGTCAGAGCTTGGCTATTTTGTTCCACATTCACAGCTAGTTGCTCTGTGGTAGAACATAGTGCTGTTTATGGATTGTGATCCTTGTTACATTCTCTGTGGGTGCCAATACCTTTTTCAACAAAGGATTTCCACAACATCAGCACAAAGAAAACTACTGGATTTTTTAAACTTTTACATAGAAAGATAGAAAACAGGTGCAGGAGTAAGCCAGTCAGCCCTTTGAGCCTGCACCATTCTCACTTTCTCTCCATACCCCTTGATCCCTTTAGCCAGCTCCCTCTTGAACATACCTAACAAACTGCCCCCAACAGCTTTCTGAGGGCGAGAATTCCACAGGTTCACAACTCTCTGAGTGAAGAAGTTTTTCCTCATCTCAGTCCTGAATGGTTTACTCCTTATTCTTAGACTGTGATCCCTAGTTCTGGACTTCCCCAATATTGGAAACATTTGTCCTACATCTAGCCAGTCCAGTCTCATCAGGATTTTATATGTTTCTAATGAGATCCCCTCTCTTTCTTCTAAATTCCAGTAAGTACAAGCCCAGTCAATCCAATCTGTCTTCATGTTAGAGACTGTATCGACTGTGCTCGTACTTATTGGAATTTAGAAGGAAGAGAGGCAATCTCATAGAAATGTATAAAATCCTGATGTCAGTGCTTCCATTCCAGAATCAGTCTGATGAACCTTCATTGGAATCCTTAATAGCAAGTGTTCTTTCTCAGACAAGAAGGACAAAACTGCGCACTACACTCAAAGTGTGGCCTCACCAAGGCCCTGTATAACTGCAGCAAGACATCCTTACTCCTATTCTCAAATCCTATTGCTATGAAAGCCACCCAGCTTAGTGTCGTTTGCAAATTTGGAGACATTGCATTCAATTCCTTCAAATCATTAATGTACAATGTACACTGTACACTGTACAAAACTCTAGTGCGGCCGCACTTGGAGTATTGTGTGCAGTTCTGGTCCCCACATTATAAGAAAGATGTGGAGGCATTGGAGAGGGTACAGAGGAGGTTTACCAGGATGTTGCCTGGTATGGAGGCAGGTCCTATGAAGAGAGGTTGAAGGATTTGAGGTTGTTTTCGTTAGAAAGGAGGCGGCTAAGAGGGGATCTTATTGAAGCATATAAGATGATTAGAGGTTTAGATAGGGTGGACATTGATAGCCTTTTTCCTAGGATGGAGAAAGCTAGCACGAGGGGACACAGCTTTAAATTAAGGGGTATGAGTTATAGGACGGATATCATAGGTAGGTTCTTTACTCAAAAGTGATTAGGGAGTGGAATGCCCTGCCTGCAGCTGTTGTAGATGCGCCAAGTTTGGTGGCGTTTAAGAGGTTAATTGATAAGTATATGGAAGAGAAGGGGATGGTTTAGTTTGGAGGGGCTTTGCTTTTTATTTTGGTCGGCACAACATCGAAGGCCGAAGGGCCTGTTCTGTGCTGTAATGTTCTATGTTCTATGTATATTGTGAATAGCTGGGGTCCCAGTACTGAACCCTGTGGTACCCCAATCGTCACTAGTTGACACTCTGAAAAGGACCTGTTTATTTTCAATCTCTGCTTCCCATCTGCCAACTAGCTCTATATCCACATCAATACATTGCTTACAATACCATGAGCTTTTATTTTGCTCACTAATCTGTGTGGGACCTTATCAAAAGTCTTTTGAAAATCCAGATACACAACATGCACTGACTCACCTTTGTCTGTTCTACTGGTCACACCCTCAAAAAAATTCAAGATTAGTGAAACATTTCCCTTTTCTGAATCCATTACTGATGAAGGCAAGCATGCCATATCCTTCTTAGTGATCTTGGCCAATCGTGTTGCCATTTTTAGAGAACTGTGGATCTGCACACTCAGATCCCTCTGCATGTTAATACTCCTAAGGGATCTTCCATTTACAGTTTAATTCACAGCTAAAATTTGTCTCTCCAAAATGCATCACCAGAAGATTTGTTAAGCCTGATTTCCCTTCCCAGAACTGGAACGGTTGCTACGAGAGGACACAGGTTTAACGTGCTGGGCAGTAAGTACAGAGGAGACGTTAGAGGTAAGTTTTACACTCAGAGGGTGGTAAACAAATGGAATCGGCTGCCGTCGGTGGTGGTGGGAGGTGAACTCGCTGGGGTCTTTTAAAAGACTTCTGGATGAGTACGTGGAATTAAATGGGATTGGGAGTTACAGACAGTTCTATGGCCTAGTGGGTACGGGTATGATCAGTGCAACTTGTGGGCCGAAGGGCCTGTTTGCGCTGTACTGTTCTATGCTGACTTGGATAGATCCTGTCACCACTCTCCAAATGCTCAGTTATAATGGATTGGGATATAAGAGGCTGACTAGACTTATTTTCTTCTGGAACGTAGGAGGTTTGGGGATGACCTTATAAAAGGTCCATAAAATAATGAGAGGCATAGATAAGGTAGATAGTCAGTATCTTTTCCCAAAGATAGGGAAGTCTAAAACTGGAGGACATAGGTTTAAGATGAGAGGGGAGGGATACAAAAGTGTCCAGAGGGGCAATATTTTTATACAGAGGGTGGTGAGTGTCTGGAACAAGCTGCCAGAGGTAGTAGTAGAGGCAGATACAATTTTGTCTTTAAAAAGCAGTTAGACAGTTACATGGGTAAGATGATATAGAAGGATAGGGGCCAAATGTGGGCAATTGGGATTAGTTTAGGGGTTTTAATACAAAAAAAAACTTGGACAAGTTGGGCCGAAGGGCCTGTTTCCACATTGTAAACCTCTGATGAGTCGATAGATCTTGTTCTCCGTAGTGAAGATCAATTCAAGGAATTCATTCAGCTGGTCTGCCATCTCTCTTTTGCCCAACTACTGGCATCTAGAAGCCACATTTAGTCTTTTTCCATTGAAGACTTTTTCTATTGAACCCAGAGGCAGTATCTCTTTCTAATCCAGTCAACATCTTTCCAGCAGCAATGCTCAGTGACATGGAACTGTAGTTCTCAAGTGCCATTGTACAACCTTGAACTTCATAATTAGTGACAAGAATGTTTTGCTGAACCTTTAGAAAGCTCCAGAATATTGCACCAAGTTGTGTGCTGTAGGACTGGAGTCACATACACACCCACACAAGACAAGAATGGCATTTAATCAATCTCAGCTTCAGTCAGTTTTCTTGAGGGGAGAGTGAGGGGACAGAAAGAGACAATGAACCTGGAACAGTGCGATATATTTTTATTATGTCCTTACAGATATATTTGTACAGTATGTGATAAAAATTCTCAAATCGTTGCCCCGTTTTCTCAACATGGTGCGGAAAGCTCTGAATGGAGCTTTCAACATTGGGCAGAGTGGGGAATGCAGGGGTGGGGAGGAGAAAGTGTCAGAGTACAGGGACAATCCAAAACCTTTGGGACATCCAGCTTTAGCACGTAGAAGGCACCAATGGGAACTGCTCTGATCAACAAGACAGGGAACAACACAAACAAGAAATGAATACAGCATTTGGACAAAATGTAAACCGTACTTTTCAAAAACAACTGTAAAGAATACTTCAAAAAGCACATATAATTTTCACAATAGACAAAATATCTTAAGTGCTTTAAGCAATAGAGATGTTCAGACAGTTCTGCCTGCAGACAATCTGTCTGAAGCATCATTCATTAACTGCCATAGCTAGAACTTTGGTTAAAAATATCATACGACCCTTCCCATTTTTATAGAATAGTACAACTCTGATCTGTGCTTTGCACAGGAAAAATATATATATTTCCATACATTCCTTTATATTATGGGCAGAGAGGCATCTTTTAAAAGCTTAAACACTCCAAATGTCTGTTAACAGAAACATTACAAGCACTTTTCACAAGAAAACCCGTTAGTTTTTCCATGATAAACTGTTGTGAAGTTTACCACATGGGGGATCTGGATGAAAACCTCTAACAACTCAAAGAAATTCCATCACCTCAAAAAGTCTCAAGTCTTTCACACTCATGGGTGTTCAGAGAGCTCGCTAGACCTGGAGAGGGTAAAGCGAGAGGGGGTCAGCGAGCTCGACAGACACCAGGCTGGCGGGGGGGGAAATGTCAGCGAGCTCGGCAGATATCAGGTTGTGGCTCTACAGGCACTCTGTACTGCGCCTTGGTGTTGGTGATGGCTCCGTGTTTCTGTCGAAGATGGAGTCGTAACTGGCTCTTGTGACGAAAGTGCAGGTTACATTTCTCACACTGGAAAAAGGAGAGAGAGACAAAAAACAATTCAATGGTAGAAAGAGCTCAAAAACATAGGACTGAGTACTAGTCTAGAAGGGTGTGCGTTAAACCCGAGTGGAGAAAACACCAGTCAGATTATGGTCCCAGAGTAAATAGCTGATGATCCAGTTCATGTCCAAGGGATGACCTTTAGATAAAAAGGTCTCTGTGCTGGGTCAATATCCTTCCATCACTAAGATTATCAGGTTATTTATTTCATTGAAGTCCGTGCTATTGTATTTTGTTCTCGATAATAATCCACTCCCCCTCGCACATTGACCCCAATCTACTTGCAGGGTAAAACAGTTGGAGTTTCTGGGTTAATTTTGGTTTCGCATATTGATGTCTTGGCCGCACCGTGCAGCCCGAGGAGGGGCTCAGACCAAACACCAGCTCACAATCCCCACACACTTCTCAATGTCCTCCACCTCCAAAATCAATTCTGTGACAATTTCCTGCCCAATCAGCAGGACAAACTCCACCCCGTCACCAAGGAGGAGTCCGCTTCCTGCTCTTTCAGCAACATCCAGAGGCCAACAATCCCAATTCTCTTTGGGATTTCAGCATTGAAAAGGACCCAATGGAAACCAGGTGATGGACAGTTGCTTTTGGGATGGAGCCAATGAGCTGGAATTATTGCCCACCCCTTAATGTCCCAACCAATGGCAGCTCAGCAATGTAGATTGTTCAGCTGAGGTACTTGCTGTGTGGTCAAGTCTGGCTCACTAGCTGTGAGTAAACTATCCCAGCTATGGATAATTTTTCCAGGATCATCAAAGCACTTGTTTTGACAGAATTTGATCTCAGGATTACTATCCCTGGTCAGTGACCACATAACACCAGACTTGCCCCTCCCACTGTTTACTCACATGGTAAGGCTTCTCTCCTGTGTGGATCCGAAGGTGGCTCTTAAGTGTCTGCAGGTGTCGAAAGCGGGTGCCACAGATTTCGCATGGATAGGGTTTCTCTCCTGTGTGGATCAGCACGTGAGCTCTGAGATGAGCTACCTTTGGAGAGAGAATATTTCTAGGTGAGCATGGATCTCCCTACAGTCTATCCTGACGCCAATTTCCTTAGGTAATCAATGTGACCTCCAGAAAGTGTTTTGCATTTACTCCAAACCAATTCAAATCTGAGAATATATCAAACCACATCTTAACCACCTCCATTCAAAGCAGAGGGACCACTTCTTCCCTAAGTTACTCCACATTGGATCCTAGACTTTTCAGTAAATTGAAATGCTTGACAAATTACCAACATTAGTGAATGAAGCAGGGGTCCAATCAGAGGATCAGTCCTCAGCAGTTTGTGAAGCCACCCACATCTCTCACCTATTGCAAAACTTAAATCTTCTCAGTCACTATCATGGACAAGCAGAGATGAATTCTGTGTGAAACTCAAAGGCTTTATTACTGATAAACACACTCTACAAGAGCCTAAAACTTGTAACAACATAGCTAGTATCAGTTATCTGATCAGATATGGAACATTAACCACTCCCACAAGTAAATTTATCATTTCTCATCTCTATTCAAACTGCTTTACATCCTGTTTTCCTGAACCTTAATCATTTCTCTGTTGCAGTAATATCCTTAAATGAACAGTTATCCCTCTACATTTCCCTCATTTCTTCCAAAATGTCAAATGCTTCTATATTCTGGTTCCAACCCTGGTCATTCTGCAGATGCTGTCTCTAATGGCTCGAAGGTATTTTCATTTGCGCTATCAATTCATCTGCTGTGGTTCCAGTTCCTGAGTGTGCATCTGCTGCACTTTCAGGAACTCAACCTTTAGTTTTGTGTTATTATTTTTATAACCTCAAATGTTATCTGCTGATTTAGATTTGTGCTGTCTATCCTTTCCTGTCAAATTCTGGTTATCACTCCTTATATTACTGTCCTTCTCTCCAACCTCACCTCCGCTCTTTTCAAATTTGATCTTTTCATCCCACTATTAACTTTACAACCCTTTCTCAGCACACTGATTAGTACTATTGCCTCAGCACCCAGAACCTGGGTTTGATTCCTGGTTTGGATCACCGCCTGTACAGAGTCTGCATGTTCTCCCCGTGTCAGCATGGGTTTCCTCCCAGTCTGAAAAATGTGGTTAGGGTGCATTGGCCTTGCTAAATTCTGTCACTGTCCCCAAACAGGCACTTTACTACTTGTGACTAAACAAACTTTATAATTCAGACGTCACAGAGGAATACAGAAAATAGGAACAGGAGGCCATTCAGCCCTTTGAACCTGCTCCACCTTTCATTCTTATCATGGCTGATGATCCAACTCAGTAATCAAGTCCCATCTTTCCTCCATATCTTTTGATCTCCTCTGCCCACCCCCCCAACCCCCACCTCAAGAACTACATCTAATTTCTTCATTGGCAACTGCTTTGTTTAGTGAATTCCATAGATACACTACTCTTGGTGAAAAAATGTCTCCTCATCTCAGTTCTAAAAAATTTAGTTCTTATCCTCAAAACTGGCCCCTTGTTCTGGACTCCCTCACTATTCCGAACATCTTTCTTGCACCTACCTTGAGGATTTGATGGACTTCTGAAATCCTCCCTTGTTCTTCTGAACACCAGTAAATATAATCCTAACTTAGTCAATCTCTCCTCATATACCTTTTTAGGTCAAAAATCCCAATCAGGAATTATTCAAATCAAAGTCTGTCCACCATCTACACAAGTCAGGAGTGTGATGGAATACTCCCCAGTGGCCTGGATGAATGCAATTCCAACTACACTCAAGAAGCTGAACACCATCCAGGACAAAGCAGCCCAGCTGGATTGGCACCCTCTCCACCCCCGATGCTCAGTAGCAGCAGTGTGGACTATCTACAAGATGCACTGCAGCAATTCACCAAAGATTCTTATTCAGCACTTTCCAAACACACGATGTCAACTTCCATCTAGAAGGCCAAGGGTAGCAGATACCTGGGGACACCACCTTCTGCAAGTTCCCCTCCAAGTCACTCACTATCCTGATTCGGAAATATAAAATCACTGTTCCTTTGCAGTTGAAGGTTCAAAATCCTGGAATTCCCTAACAGCACTCTAGATGTACCTACCTCAGGGACTAAAGCAGGTTCAAGAGGAAAACTCACTAGCATCTTCTCAAGGGGGCAATAAAATGCTGACCTAGCCAACAGTGCCCATGTGTGAACATAAAAAAGGTCCAGAAATTCTCAAAATGAAAGACATTGAACACTTGCAAGTGCAGAATTCTACAGGGTTCTGGGGAGAGAGCTGGGAACGGGATTGACTGGACACAAACCTGGACAAAACGTGCTCCACATGTCTCACATTTGTAGGGTTTCTCTCCGGAATGGATGCGTGTGTGAGTCTTCAGGTTTGCTGGGCGGTTAAACTGAGCTCCACAGATGTTGCAACGATATGGCTTCTCACCTGTTTGTAGCAGAACAGAACATTAGCGAGGGTGACAGTGGCTGAGTAACCCTCTTCACCCTGAGAGTCCCCTCCTTCTCTAAAGCAGCCCCAGTCCAGCCTTCGTACCTGTGTGCACAGTTTTGTGACTCGCCAGATTCCCCTTGTAGCGGAAGGCAGCTTGGCAACGGTCACATTTGTAAGGCTTGTCACTGTGTGATTGGACCACGTGCCTCTTGAGGGAACCTTCATCAGAGAATTTACAGTCACACTCACTACAGAAGAAAGAGCCGTTCTCTGAAAACAAAACACTTCAAGGTTAGTTGCACCCATTTCTGGACAGGCAGGATAATGACACACTGATTCCAGAATGCCTCTCCCACCACCCCTGTTCCTCACCCAACAGATGGAAGTAGGGTAGATAAAAGGGAGTGAGGTGTGGGGAGGGGGGTGGTGTGAATGGGGGACTGATTTGCAGAGAAATCCTCTGCTTTGCTCATTTAGTCTCGAGTAGATACCAATTCTCACCAACACAAGTTCAGGAGTAAGAGGGAATTCTGTCCCCGAATACAGACACATTCCCCTCCCTGAATCAAAGAACAGTACAGCACAGGAACAGGCCCTTCGGCCCTCCAAGCCTGCACCAATAAAGATACCTGAATTAAACTCGGTCCGTATCCCTCTATTCCCTCCCTATTCCTGTACCCATCCAGGTTCCTCTTAAATATTGCTAACGTTTCTGCTTCCACCCTCTCCTTTGGCAGTGTGTTCAGGCACGAACCACTGAAAAACTTCCCCTGCACATCTCCCTTAAACTGTCCCCCTCTCACCTTGAACCTGTGCCCTGTATAATTGACGCTTCCACCCTGGGAAAAACCCTAACTATCCACCCCGTCCATGCCTCTCAATTTTGTAGAGCTCCATCAGATTTCTTCTCAGCCTCTGCCTTTCCAGTGGAAACAATTCTAGTTGATTCAATCTCTCCTCATAGCCCACACCACCGAGACTAGGCAACATCCTGGTGAATCTTCTTTGCACTCTCTCCAAATGCCCATGTCCTTCTGGCAGTGTGGTGATCAGAACTGTACGTAGTACTCGAGATGCGTCCTGTCAAAGGTTTTATACAGCTGCAATATGATTTCCCAACTCCAAAACTCATTGCCCTGGCTGATGAGGACAAGCACGCTACCTGCCTTCTTAATCACCTTGGCCCCCTGTGCTACCACTTAGGATCTGCACACCCAGATCCCTCTGTTAATATTCCTAAGGGTTCTGCCATTCACCCCTAAATTTGATTCTCCAAAATGCATCCCCTCTCATCTGTCTGGATTAAACTCCATCTGCTATTTCTGTGTCCAAGTCTCCAATCTATCTATCTATAGATATCCTGTTGTATCCTCTGACAATCCCTGACATTATCAGCAATTCCAATCTTTGTCATCCACAAGCTTACTAATCAGACTCCCACATTTTCCTCCAAATCATTTATTAATACTACTGTGGACTGCATGGTAGCAGTGGTTAGCACTGCTGCCTCAGTGCCAGGGGTTTGATTTCTGGCTTGGGTCAGCGTGTGTGGAGTTTGCACATTCTCCCTGTGTTTGTGTGGGGTTTCCTCCCACAGTCCAAAGATGTACTGATAAGGCAAATTGGCCATGCTAAATTCTCCCTCAATGTACCTGAATAGGCAGAGTGTAGCAACTAGGAGATTTTCACAGTAGCTTCATTGCAGTGTTAACGTACATAGAACACTACCGCACAAACAGGCCCTTCGGCCCACAAGTTGCATCGATCATATCCCATACCTACTAGGCCATAGTAGATATGGGATATGACCCCCAATCCCATTAACCCCCATGTACACATACAGAAGTCTTTTAAAAAGACCCCAGTGAATTCGCCTCCACCACCACCGATGACAGCTGAAACTTTAAAGAGAGGTCCCAGCATTGATCTACAGAACACCACTAGAGATCTCCATTCTCAAAAATATCCTTCTGTCATTCCTCTCTTTTCTATAACTGAGCAAGTTCTGTATGTATCGAGCCAGGCCCCCCTGAATCCCATGTGATACGACCTCCTCTATACAAAACCATGCTGCCTGTCATTAACTAGTCCATTTTCCTTCAAATGTGCAAATATCCTGTCCCTCAGTATCTTCTCCAAAAGCTTCCCCTCCACTGAGGTCAGGCTCACAGGCCTATAATTTCCTTCATTTGGTCACTGTAATCCTCACAGGTTTGTCAGTTTTTAGATGCCTGAACCTATTGAATGCTTCCTCTTGACTACGTTTACAATTTCCCTCGTTATCCCTGCTTCCCGAATCCTGCTATTATTTTTAGCCTTCATTATCATGGGGACATTCCTACAGTTCAATCAACCGGCATTTAAAATCCTCCTGTGTGCCAGATGTGGATTTGCTCTCAAATCACCATTCCCTAACCACATTCCCAAGTTCCTACCTAATTTGGATGCAACTGGCCCTCACCCGAGAGCCACTCCTGTCCTTATCCACGAGTGCCGGAAATCTAATGGAATTACAATCACTCCCCCACTGAAACAGCAGCCAGCTAGTGTAAAGAAATCACAGGTTTCCGACACACCAGCTGAACACAAATTCAACTTGAATCACTGATGATGAGAACTCTGTCGCCTGTCAGTGTCTCAAGGACACAGTAGGTACATCACAACCAGACTTGAACATGGGGTGGCATAGTAGTTAGCACTGCTGTCTCAGTGCCAGGAATTCGAGCTCGATTCCCAGCTTGGGTCACGGTGTGGAGTTTGCACATTCTCCCTGTGTCTGCATGGGTTTCCTCCAGGTGCTCCAGTTTTCTCCCACACTCCAAAGATTATGGGTTAGTTGGTTTGGCCATGCCAAAATTGCCCCTTAGGGGGATTAGCAGGGTAAATAAATGGGGTTACAGGGATAGGGTCTGGGTGGGATTGTTGTCAGTGCAAACTCGATGGCCTCCTCCTGCACTGATTAATGTAAATCTTCTTTTAAGAACTGCAGTATTTCTTTTAAAACAGACCAATTATGAGAATAACTTTCAATAAATAGTTACAGGAATAAAAGAATTCTAGATTAATCAGGTGACATTTCCTCCCCATAAGATCTCCACCCAACATCTCTCCTTCAAAACCTCCCATTCCCACCCACAAAACATATTCATTGCTTCATGTCCAGTTCACACACACGCTGTTCTGCAGAAATCTGCCTAAAAGCAGGCAGCTCAGTGCTGCAATGGGATTCTAGCTGCTGATGATGGAGCCTCACCTGAGCTGGAGTCTGAGAGTTCAGACTGAGTCTCAGTCAGTTCTTCTCTGAGGTGAGACCCGGTGGTGCGATGAGACAGCTCAGGCTGTTGGTGAGCTGGGGATTGACACGAACTACATTTCCGTGGGTAGGTATCCATTGGAGATGACTGCTGACTATCCAGTAAACACTCATCTGGTGACCTTTATCAGGGGAAAAAAAAAATCACAAGAGATCAAAGAGTGAGACCGTGGGGGAAAAAAAAAGTAGAAAAATAGCAAATAGGAGCAGACCATTGGCCAGCCTGCTCCACCATTCAATATCATCCATTTATCTCAAATCCAATTCCTGATCTCACCCCATATTCTGTTAGGTGACTTGACCTCCCAACCTCCTGTGATCAAGAATTCCACAGGTTCACTGCCCTCAATGAACTTCCTCCTTGTCTCAGTCCTAAATGGCCAATCCCATACCCTGAGACTATGACCCCTTGTTCCAGACACTGCAGCCAGAGGAAACACCCAAACCCAGTGTGTGTCAGAACATTTCAACGAGATCCCTTCTTCCTTTCAAATTCCAGTGTTACGGGTCCAGTTGACCCAATCTCTCCAGAAATCAGTCTGGTGAACATCTGCATACTCTGTGGCAAATATACCCAAATATATAAAAAGACCAAACCCAAACAATACTCCAGACCCTATACAGCTGCAATAAGGCATCCTGAATCAAATCCTCTTGTAATGATGTCCAATATATTATTTGCCTTCCTAACTGTTTGCTGTAGCTGCAATGCTTGCTGTCATGTACAAAAGGACCTCTGTGTCCTAGTCAATCAACATTTCTCAATCTCTCACCATCTAAATAACACACTTGCTGTTGTTACTCCAAAGTGGATAACATTTATCCATGTTATACTGCATCTGCCACTCATCCTGTCTAAGTAACCTTGAAGCCTCTTAACATCCTCTTCAACGCTCACACCACATTTTGTATCATCGGTAAACTTGTAAATATTACATTTGGTTTCATTGTTAATGTATATTGTAAATAATGAGGCCCAAGCACTGATCTTCGTGGGATCCTAGGAGTTACTGCCTGACACTTCAAAAAGATGTTTATTCTTACTGTTTTCTGCTAAGAAATTCCTAATCCGTTCCACATCCATTGGTTCATCCTTTTCTACTGGTTTATGTCCTCAAAAATCTCCAATAGATTTGTTAGGTATCATTTCCTTTTCATAAATCCATGCTTATTTTGTCTAATCCTATTAACACTAAGTTTTCTGTTATTACATCCTTTATAATAACCCGTGGCATTTTCCGCATGATGTTAAACTAACCAGTCTGTAATTCCTTGTTTACTCCTTCCCTCCTATTTTAAATACTGTGGTTACACTTGTCACCCTCCAATCTGCTATTCCAGAAACTACAAAATTTTGGAAGGTGACAACCAACAGAACCCATGGCAATCTCCGTTAGTAACCTGGGATGTAGATCATCAAACCCTAGGGATTTATCAGCTTTCAGTCTCACTAATTTCTCCAGAACTATTTTTTCCTGATACTAATTTCTTTCAATTCCTCTTCCTCCCTAAACTCTTGGCTCCTCTAAATTTCTGGGAAAAAAAACGGTAATAACACGAATGAAACTGCATTCGGAATATTTGCTCTGAGCAATTTTCAGTTTGGAAAATGCAATGAGAACAGAGGGAAGAGAAATTCACTGCTAATCAGCACTTGATACATTGCTGTTTATACACAAAATCATTTGATTCTGGTTGGGTAGGAGGGCTGTAGAAATATCAGATAAATGGAGCTAGTAGGAATGATGGGCCAAATGGCCTCCTGTGCTATAGGATTGTAAAAGTACCTGTTGACGATGCTGTTGAGTTTGCTTGCCTGGGGAATGTCCCCATCAACATCCATTTTGGCTGGTGTTTGGCTTCCCAAAGTCTCGATGTGAGTACAGGGGCGGAATGGGACAGGGGAAGCTGTGAAGGTTGGAGCTGAGCCATTGCTGGGTTCTAGCTGATTTTCACTTTCGCTTTTTGAGCTCTGGTTTAATGAGTTCAGGATAATAAATTTGTATTTTTTCCAGTTACAGGCTTTGGGGTCAATGGGGCTTTTAGCTGTGGGAGATTCTGAACAGGAGCTCCTGAAAGCGTTCCTGCTGCTGCTCGATTCTGTCGGAGAG
Organism: Sphyrna mokarran; assembly: GCA_024679065.1. NCBI lineage: Eukaryota > Metazoa > Chordata > Chondrichthyes > Carcharhiniformes > Carcharhinidae > Sphyrna > Sphyrna mokarran. The sequence goes on from JAGIQG010000003.1 coordinate 1,283,758, forward strand.
TTTGGTTGACAGTCAGATTTCAGAGGGCTGCGAGGTCCAATCAAAGGACCTTGATGATTAACAGGCAGATTACTGGATTCCAGCTGTCCGCGTCTATCCTCCTTTGGGACATTGCTTTCTTCAGCCTTCCCATCGTTCAGCAAAGAAGAAGAACCATTTGTCAAGTTACTCGTGATGGATTGCATTTTTGGACGAGGTGTTTGGTTACAGTGCAAATCCATTTTCACATCAGCCTCTTTACAAATCTCTCTGGGAGAGAAAACAGTCGCATGACAAACACTGGAGGAGATATCTGTGACAGACCTGCTGTTGTACTTTGTGAAACCCGTATCACTATTGTGCTGCACGCAGTTACCCTGGTACCTCCGGAGTTTGGCGACATCAGATAGCGGGATGTGGGAATCCCGGAATTCATTGACGAGATAAGGATTCGCAGAGTAACTGTGAACAGGGATATGGCTGTACAAAGGATAAGGATGTGGAGAAGGAGGAGTCATTACATTGTAGACATTAGAACCCAAAGCCCTCCCATCGGGGGCAGACGCATCACGAAGCAAGTTCTCAGTTACATCAGATTTTCGAAAGCTTAGTGCTTCCGGAGGTAACATTGTATTGCTGGAGAGGAATTCCTGACGGGGTGAGCTGATTGCAGAACACAGATCTTCACTGTTGGCAAACAAATCAAGATTAGTAATTATTTTCAGCAAAAATTAATCCATCTGATTGTCACATTTCTCCCCCTCCCCTTTCCCCCAGACCAAACCAAGTCTCTCCCCGCCCCCCAACAAGCTCACACCACCATTTGATTAAACACAAAGCCAATCTTCCATCACTTCCCTTCATTTCATTAGCACCCATAAAGAATCTATCATTTCCCTCTTTGATCTACCCAATGACTTGAAAATTGTAGATGCTCAATACTCAAGTAAAGAATTCACAACAGTGAAGATATTTCTCAAACTGAGAATCTTTTATCCTGGCCTTGGGATTCTCTATCAGGAGAAATATCCTCAATCGCCCAATCTAGTGTCAATAAGATCACCTCATTCCCCAAAACTCCAGAGTATAGGTCCAGTCACTCCTTGTGCTAAACCTTCTGGTGAACTTGCCATAACCCAAAACAAGCACATCAAACGATACACAATTCTGTGTTCCACTTAGAACAGGAACTTATTGACTGGTAATGAGGGGAAGCGAGAGGTCACAGATTTGGTCATAACTTTGGGAGGTGTAGGAACTCCCCTCCTTCCCCCGCCAAAGGTAAATTGAAGAACAAGCTTATGGAGAGAGCCACAAACAAAAAGCATGGGACGATGCACAATTTTTCTTTCAATAACTTGTGATGGACCGAATGGCCTCTGCCATGTCAATTTCTGAGATTCCAAAAATATTCAAATGCATTCACATCAAAACATTAAAGTCAACAAGATTTCCAAACTGTTAAACTCCAAATCCCTGACAACATGAACTAGAAAATGATTTGACTCGAAACCTGCTGCTGCGTCTGCATCACTGGGAAAGAATCCTACACAAAGCTGTCACACCTGGATTGAAGGTATCGGCGACAGGTATCTGCCACATGATCCATCTGCAGGTAAAGAGCTGTTGTCATCACCACCATGATACTGCTTTCCCTCAGAGGCAGGCGAGAGGTGTACATAAAATCCAGTAAAATTCCAAATCCCTCTGGGTCAACATCTGGGTCCAAACTGATCAAATTCAAGTTAAACTTCATCTGGTCAGTGAAGATTGCGTAAAAAAGGCCACTGGAAAACCAAAACAACGTCATCAATTCACTCACTCCTAGTGGGTGAGTAACATCCCGAGCCACCCCCCCCAAAACACAGCGATTCCTCCCCCCCCACCCTACACAGATCCATGGCTGGGGTTCCAGAATTACACACAAGTCACCATGTACACATGGGCACTGTCCAAACAGATGCCAGTCTGGTGACCAGGCAGACAGGAAACTGATATCGCTATGGTTACCCTTTACACTTTGGAAAAGGCCACGAGAGGAAGTATAAAAGCAGAGGGCCCATTTCTAATGAAGTCTGTCTTACCTGTGAGGCAGCAGGAACCAGGACTGGGGGAAGAGGGGGCGGGTCTCCGGATTACTCAGTGACAATATCACTACAGCACCATCTCTAACCTATCCACTGCGAGAACTGGGGGTTGAACACCAGGCCTGCTATGGTATAGCGAGAAGGAATAACCTGCATGAAAATCTAATTTGATGGTTCTACGGAGAAAATACAGGCTCATTGCTGAAGGTGTGAAAACCCTGCATTTCTATAGCACCTCTATCATAGCACTGCAGCTAGCAGCTTCAGCCATGATTCCATTCTCAAATCTCGAATGGGGTTTGAACCCATGACCTCCTGACTCTGAGGCAAAGGTATTACCCACTGAGCACTGGCTGCCTAACTCCAATCAATCAATGGGACACAGAACAGAAAGCGCTTTCCTTCACCACGTTTGTACTTTATGGATGATTGGGCAGGGGGGACAGTGGCAGTGGGTTAGCACTGCTTCCTCACAGCGCCAAGGACCTGGGTTCAATTCCCAGCTTGAGTGACTGTGTGTGAAGTCTGCATGTCTGGGGCCTGCACTCAATTCCAGTCTCAGGTCACTATCTGCGTGCACATTCTCTTCATGTCTGCATGGGTTTTCTCCACGTGCTCCAATTTCCTCCCATAGCCCAAAGTTGTGCGGGTTACGTGGATTGACCATGCCAAATTGCCCTTGTATTTGGAGGATTAGCAAGGTAAATGCATAGGGTTATGGACAGAGGACCTGGGTGGATTGTGATCTGTGCAGACACAATGGGCTGAATGGCCTCCTTCTGTTCTATGATTCTATGACTCTTCACGGGTCCTACCTGCATGCCATGAGCACAGTCTTGTGTGCTCGGAATCGCTGACGATCCACCAGGATTGTAACATCTGTCAGAATGTCCCGGGAACGCAGTCTATTCAGATTAAACAGCACATCACTGGCATGCCGTGTAAACTGGATACAGCTGTCTGCTGGAGAGGCCATAGTTTCTGAAACACAAAAACATTTACACCAATCACTCCAACAATCCCATCAACACATCCTGATTTAGTCACTTCACTCAAACATTCTCCCAACTTGACCTGAGATTTCTACTTTTAAATTGACACAAGGCAGCACAGTGGCATAGTGGTTAGCACTGCTGCCTCGTAACACCAGGACCTGGGTTCAATTCCAGCTGGAGTGACTGTTGTGGAGTCAGCACATTCTCCCTGTGTCTGTGTGGGTTTTCTCCCGTAATCTGAAAGTGCTGGTTAGGGTGCATTGGCCATGCTAAATTCTCCCTCAGTGTGCAACTAGAACAGGCAGAGTATGGGTGGCTCAGGGATTTTCACAGTAACTTCATTGCAGTGTTAATGTAAACAATTGTGACACTAAAAAAAGATTTCTCCAGATTAAGTGAGGTTCTATTCAGTACCATTTTAAGTCTTACACAAACACTATCAATCCAAAAAAAAAAAAATCAAAATTGCATGTTGTCTAATTGACATCAATACAGCAGCCCCATAGATTAGAGACCAGTGCCAAGTATATGGGTTATATCAAACAACCAATTTACTTCAGATTTTAATCAAAGTACAACAATTGCAGCAAAACTTAGAAACACGGTCAGAATTCTAACACATTCCACAAATATAAACTCAAAAACAAACTCCAAACTAATGAACTTACCCTGATGCCTATTGCACAAAGCTCAGGGACAAATCTGAAAACAGAACAAAATGCAAAGAATGAATCACCTGTGGTTTCAGTCACCATCATTAAAAAGGCAGCGAGATGTCCTCAAAAAACCAAACTTTACAGAATCAAAAGCCAAGAAACAGCAAACTAAAAAACTTTAAAGCAGACAGTTCAGTTTCTGCACAAGATGATACTAGTTGCCGAGGCCAACACACACACATTCTACAAAACAAGATCACTTCTATCAGAGTTTGGGGCACAGACATTTAAACACACCTTCTCAAAGAGAATGAACAGCGACAGATATCAACAGGACAAACATCAGACCATTCTTAACTGGCTGAAGCTAAAGGCCAGGTCTCCAGCTTCCACCTCAAACTGGGATGAGAAGTGGGATCAGAGATTAGACTGTGTCCCATCTGACTATGATGGTAGATTTAATATTAAGTCACACTTCACAGTTGCAACTCAGAAATTAAATACACCATTTTATTCCACACAGGGAAACAGAATCCATTCTGGACACGCTGACCCCAGACAAACCTGGGCCTTGGAACCTGTCTGTTCAGATTCCTCATCTGTCCAATGCTGCATTTCTGGTACATTGAAGTGGAGTCCATCAGACATCCTCAGTACCCCCTTCCCCTCCCCAGTCTACTGCACACATTAAACCCACAGGAAACCTTCCAGATTACCTCTCAGAAACCTACAGCAGAGGAAGATTTGACACCTACATTTGCTAGAATTCAGAGTGAATCTGATTTCATCTTTCCACGTTGCTGCTTCTCTCAGAAAAAATAAATCAGTTAGTTCAATGAAATCACTATCAGATTGCACACACTTCATTCTGAAGAAAATTTTCCAGATGAGTTTGAACTAAAAAGTTGGTTTGATGAAAAATGTCTTGCACTCAGTCTGAGAGCAGCCTGTAACAAACACTTCAAATAAGAGATCAGGAACAAGTGGGAAAGCTTTTGTTAAACTCTAAGGCTGCCCATCCCCAGTTACCCTGCAAAAACGAACTGATGAACTAACTACCTCCTTGAACTGCTGAGCTGGAGGGAACTAACTGGGGGAGGGTAGGGGGGGCAAAACTAGGGGTTAGATATAGAGTTGGGGGTTAAAAGAGATAGAAAGGAATTAGGATGGAGTTAGAAGTACTCAGCTCAGAAAATCTTTAGCCCCTGTAGATGTCAGTAGAAATCGATTTGCAGCAGCTTGGATCAGGTTTCCATCCTCTGTCCCCAAAGATATTTCTCCTCACACCCATTTCAAAATTTAATTTGCTTCCCTGTTTTGCCTTCAGCCAATGAGATAATTAACCTCTATTGCCCCATGTGGCAGCATGTTATACCCCCAACTCCCAGAGTTGGTGTTTGTATCAATGTCCCAGAGCCAAAGACATTACAGACTGGAACTGAGGTAACTCCAGTCAGAAATCTCTAACATTGGAACTCCTCACACAACAGTCTGGCCTTATGCAGTGAGGAACGCACCCTCAAACTCCTCCTTCCATCCCACAGCATCTTCCCAGTCACTGCCTGCCCAGGGAGAGGAGAGCAAACAGCCTACGGGGACAGGGGGAGCCCAGAGAGGTGCAGCTCTTTCAGAGAAAAAAATTTTAACAGTGCAGCTGCCTTTCGATGGAAAGCACCAGGTTAAAATTCAAACAGGTTTAGCTAGTAGTAAATACCACTAGCTTTCAGGGGTTTGCTCCTTTGTCAGGTGAGTAGGGAGTTCTGATCACAGACAGGGCACATAAAGGCACACACTCAGTTTACAGAATACTGATTAGAACGGGAGTCTTTACAGCTAAAAAAGTCTGAAAGAGGTACAGACAACGTGAGTGGAGAGAGAGGGTTAAGCACGGGTTAAAGAGATGTGTATTGTCTCCAGACAGGACAGTTAGTGAGATTTTACAAGCCCAGGCAAGTCACAGATAGTGTGACATGAACCCAAGATCCCTGTTAAGACCGTCCTCATGTGTGCGGAACTTGGCTGTCGTGTGTCATGAAGGCCACCTTAGAGACGCTTACCTGAAGATCAGAGGCCAAATGCCCGTGACCGCTGAAGTGTTCCACAATAGGGAGAGAACAGTTTTGCCTGGTGATTGTTGAGCGATGCTCATTCATCCGCTGTCGTAGTGTCTGCATGGTCTCCCCAATGTACCATGCCTCAGGACATCCTTTCCTGCAGTGCATCAGGTAGACAATGTTGGCCAAGTTGCAAGAGTATGTACCATGTACCTGGTGGATGGTGTTCTCATGAGAGAGGACATCCTTGTTGACAATCCAGCACATCTTGCAGAGGTTGCTGTGGCAGGGTTGTGTGGTATTGTGGTCGCTGTTCTCCTGAAGGCTGGGTAGTTTGCTGTGGACAATGGTCTGTTTGAGGTTGTGCAGTTGTTTGAAGGCAAGAAACGGGGGTGTGGGGATGGCCTTGTCATTGCTGAAGACAAACATCTCACCATGTTGAAGACTCAGAAGAAGATGTCATAGCTTCTCCGCTCTAGCAAAGTACTGGACTGCCCACTGTATCCCATGATTGTCTTCTGAGGAAGTTGGTGCGGTTTTTCACTGTGGTGCATCAGAACAGTCAATGAATCATGCGCCATATCCTGTTCTTATGAGGGTATCTATTGCAATCCTCCTCATCTGACCAGATCTTGTTTATATGGAGGGCATCTTCAACGTGTTTAGGGTGGAAGCCGGAGAAGTGGAGAATCAGGAGGTTATCCATGGGATTGCAGCATAGTGAGATGCTGAGGTGACAATCCTAAATAGAGATGCGTGTGTCCAAGAATGCAACTGATTCCAGAGAATAGTCCATGGTGAGTCTGACAGTGAGATGAAACTTATTGATGGCATCATATAGTTGTTTCAGTGATTGACATTTTCTTTGGACTCATGGTGAATATCAATGTATCTAGTGTACAGCATCGGTTGAAGGTCCTGTGTGGTGACGAAGTCTTGGTCAAGCCTGTGAATGAAGATGTTGGCATATTGAGATGCCAGTTTGGTCCCCATGGCTATTTTGTGTGTCTGAATGAAGAACTGATTGTTGAAGGTGAAGACACTGTGATCCAAGATGAAGCAGATAAGTTGTAAAATTGCATTTGGAAACTGGAAGTTGCTGGCATGGAGAATGAGGCAGTTGCAGCAATTCCATGGTCGTGGAATCATTATTGAACTATACTATTCACTATTTCAATCACTGAAACAGCTATATAACAGCATCAACAAGTTCCATCCCATTCAGTGGATAGAGTACCCTTTGTTGTCCAGTACTTCCTCAAAGCAGAGCAACTACGACATCTTCTCTGGAGTCTTCAACATCTCACCAAGGCCATCCCCACGCCCCCACTTCTTGCCTCCAAACAACCATACAACTCATCTCACGTCAAAACACCATCTACCAGGTAGAAGGCACATATTCTTGCAACTCCTGCCAACATTGTCTACCTGATACGATACAGGACAGGATATCCTGAGGCATAGTATATTGGGGAGACCATGCAGACGCTACGACAACAGATGAATGAACAGCACTCGACAATCACCAGGCAAGACTGTTCTCTTCCTGTTGGCGAACACTTCAGCGGTCACGGGCATTCAGCCTCTGATATTCAGGTAAGCGTTCTCCAAGGTAGCCTTCACGACACACGACAGCGCAGAGTCACTGAGCAGAGACTGATAGCCAAATTCCGCACACATCAGGACAGTCTTAACAGGGATCCTGGGTTCATATCACACTATTTGTAACCCTCATGACTTGCCTGGATGTGTAAAATCTCATTAACTGTACTGGCTGGAGACAATATACATTTCTTTAACCTGTGCTTAGTGTTCTCTCCACTCATTGTTTTCAAAGAGAGCAACACAGCACGGGAAACAGGCCCTTCGGCCCAACGAGCCCACGCCGCCGTCATAACTTTATAGTAACAATTCCATTTTCTTAATCTAATTTTAGGTTATTGTCTGCACTTTTAAGAATTGATTAGCTGTAAAGACTCACATTCAAATCAGTATTCTGTAAACTATGTGTGCCTCCTGATCAGGGCTCCCTACTCACCTGACAAAGGGGCAAAGCATCGAAAACTAGTGGGTTTATTAACAAATAAACCTCAGTATTTATATAGAAACAGCCTCACTATTTAGAAACAATTGGAAACTTTGACCATCTCCTCAATAACCACCAAATCCATCGAATCCTGATAGTGTGGGAGACTTTCCAGTGCCCGCAGCATGTGCTTTTGCCACAGGACACTAACCAGTCCTGAATCTGTCAGGGACACTCGGGGAAGGGGGGGGGGAGGGGGGGGGGCTGCTGGGCAGAGACAGTTTAAGGCAAATCGACAAGGTGCAGTACCGGCAGAGTCCAAGAGGCGGCGTTTCACCTCCCCTCTGGCATGCAGTACCGGCCGAGTCCGACAGGTGGCGCTGCCCCTTACCCCGGCTTACATTACCGCAGTATCCAGCAGAGGGCGCTGCCCCCCCTCTCTCGGTCTGCAGTACCGGGGGAGTCCAGCAGGAGGCATCGCCCCCGCCCCGCGGCCTGCAGTACTGGCAGAGTCCAGCAGGAGGCTCGGCTCCGCCCGGTTTGGGCAGCGGAGAGTCTCCGGCGTGGGGCCAATGCTCCATTTGGCGATGGTCAAATTAGAATTTAACAGGAATATTCAGAGGGTTGGTCACATTCCAGTGGCGGAAGGTTCAATAAAGCGCAGGATTTTCGGGAATTGTGATTCGGAATGAGCTGCCTGATGGAGCAGCAGAAATTATCAAACGTTCCTCAGTTAGAGTCCGGGGCACAATCGCAAACTGATATTAAAGTAATCCCAGTAACTGGCTAGAGGGGCTGAATGGTTTTTGTACTCAAAGATAATACTCTCAGAGACATGGAGTATAATGAAAAGACCTGTACAGAATTATTGAGGGACATCGGTAGGGCGCATAGGAGGGAATATATCTCCTTAGTGAACACTAACAGGGGACACAGATTTAAGGCAAGGGACAGGAGATATAGAAGGAATTTGAGGAAACAGGATAGTGGGAATCTGTAAATAACTGCTTTAGAAGTTGCTAGACGCGGGAACCCTCAACGTTCCAGTAGTGTTTAGATATGCCCTGAAATGTTAAGCATAAACATTACGGGCTAAGTGCTGGGTAACGCGATTAGAGCAGAACAGGCTGCACAGTAGCACGGTGGTTAATGCTGCTGCTTCACAGCTCCAGGGACTTGGATTCGATTCCCGGCTTGGGTCACCGTTTGTGTGGAAACTGCACGTTCTCCCTGTATCTGCATGGGTTTCCTCCCATACTCCAAGGATTGTAGGTTGATTGGCTATGCTAAGTGAGCAGCGAAAAGAACCTAGAGACGATAATCTCAGATTCAATGGGCTGAATGGCCTCCTCCTTTACCGTAAGGGGGAATCTATGGTTGAATTCGCAGTGACAACTGAAGAACAGTGCCCTTGATCCGAAAGCCAACCTTTCCCATCTCAGAGGATGTGGACCAGTCAAAGTGCACCCGGTTACCCCTGGAGAAGCTGCAGTGCCGGCCGCCGCCAGCAGAATGCGCTCCTGCTTCGCCGAGAGGCCGGAGTCTGGCCCCTGATTAATGGGTCCGTGGAAACTGTCAGCACTGAACGTTCAGACACGGAATGAACAAGACCCAGCTCCCCACATACACCAAGCTCCGGAACGCATACACCAAGTTCTGGGCACCCTTGGTCAGAACTGACCATCACCGGGTCACATTCTCCCCAAACACAGACTGTCCCCGAACCCCAAATACACTCAAACCACACTCCTAGGGTCAAGTTCAAGAACAACCGAGGCAAAGACAGGGGAAAACGGTCAAAAACAGGTTAACCTCCTGTCAGTGACACCCGGGTCAGCAAAACAACCTGTAACAGAGACAGACAGAGACTCGGAGAGACACACACACTAGGACAAAAAGACAGAGACTCAGATATAGAGACAGAGAGACAGACACACACACACACTGGTATAGAAAGGCAGACTCATATAGAGATAGAAAGAGAGACACACTGGGACAGAAAGAGACAGAGAGAGAGGCACACACACACTGGGACAGAAAGACAGAGATTCAGAGAGACTGGAGCAGAAAGAGAGACAGGGATAGGGATTAAGGGGGAGTTAGGATGATGTTGGGGGGCTAAGAGGATTCGGGGAAGGTTGGGGGTGATGCTGGGAGTTGGGTTAGATAGGGTTGGGGTTAATGCCAAGGGTCAGGATAGTGGGGTTGATGCTGGGACAGTGAAGGAGGGTAGAGGTTGGGGAGTAGAGGTTAGTGAGGGTAGATGCTGGAGGTCAGGGTTGAGGAGAAGGTTTGATGCTGGGGGTCGGGGTTGATAATGGGGGTATTGATGCTGGGGATGATGGTTAGGAGGTCGGGGTTGATGCTGGAGCTGACGTTAGTGGAGTCGGGATTGCGGGGGGGAGGGGGGGGAAGGGCTGAGGGTTAAGGGGATTGATGCTGTGGCTGGGGGGTCGGGATTGGGGGCTGAGTTAGTGGAGTCGGGACTGGGAGGTTTGATCCTGGGAGTGAGGGTTAGGGGGTAAAGGTAAGGGGGGTCGGGATTGGGGGCTGAGATTAGGGGTTTGATGCTGGGGGGGGTGGGTTAGTGGAGTCGGGACTGGGGAAGTTTGATCCTGGGGTGAGGGTTAGTGGAGTCGGGACTGGGAAGGTTTGATCCTGGGGGGTGAGGGTTAGTGGAGTCGGGACTAGGGAAGGTTTGATCCTGGGGGGGTGAGGGTTAGTGAGTGGGACTGGGAAGGTTTGATCTGGATGAGGGTTAGTGGGTCGGACTGGGAAGGTTTGATCCTGGGAGGTTTAGTGGAGTCGGGACTGGGAAGGTGGGGGATGAGGGTTAGTGGAGTCGGGACTGGGGAAGGTTTGATCCTGGGGATGAGGGTTGTGGAGTCGGGACTGGGGAAGGTTTGATCCTGGGGGGTGAAGCTCAGTCGGGACTGGGGAAGTTGATCCTGGGGGTGAAGCTGGGTCGGGGGTGGGGGAGCTCAGTCGGGACTGGGGAGGTTGATCCTGGTCAGTCGGGACTGGGAGGTTTGATCCTGGGGGTGAAGCTGGGACTGGGAAGGTTTGATCCTGGGGGTGAAGCTCAGTCGGGACTGGGGAAGGTTTGATCCTGGGGGTGAAGCTCAGTCGGGACTGGGGAAGGTTTGATCCTGGGGGTGAAGCTCAGTCGGGACTGGGGAAGGTTTGATCCTGGGGGTGAAGCTCAGTCGGACTGGGGAAGTTTGATCCTGGGGTGAAGCTCAGTCGACTGGGGAAGTTTGATCCTGGGGGAAGCTCAGTCGGGACTGGGGAAGGTTTGATCCGGGGGGTGAAGCTCAGTCGGGACTGGGGAAGGTTTGATCCTGGGGGTGAAGCTCAGTCGGGACTGGGGAAGGTTTGATCCTGGGGGTGAAGCTCAGTCGGGACTGGGGAAGGTTTGATCCTGGGGGTGAAGCTCAGTCGGGAAGGGGACAGATTGAAAACAAACAGCCGCAGCCCCGCGCCCCGCTGGTGTACAGTGCCCGGGCTCGGTGCCGCTGATACCCGGCTCTGTATATCTGTCTCCCTCCCCTCCCTGGTCACCTGGCTCGGAGGGAAGGCCAGCCCCGGCCCCGCTCCTTTCCCGGAACCGCCGTCGCTTCTCAGAATCTCCGCCCGGCAATTCCGCGAATTTGAGCTGCGGGCGGCACCACTGCCAGAGGGGGAGGGGGGACTGCCGCGGCCGGGCGGCTCCGGACACCCGCTGGAGCCGGGGCCTGGCCACAGTGACCGCTGCTCGGTGATACCCTGCTGTGTGAGAACCGGTCCCGGGACGGGCTGGCTATCCCGGGGCTCTCCCGCCGCTGGGCCGGGGTCTCCGGGAAGCGGCTCCCCCCCCCATGAAGCCGGGAAGATGGACTGCCCGGTCACGTGCCCCGCTCCGGGATGACGCAGCGGCTGAAATGGATACATGGCGTTCGAATTCTGAGAATCAGGGGGCGGGGCCCTGACGTCAGCGGGGCGGAGCTAATAGGAGCAGGGATATGGGCGGAGTCTAAATATGATTGACAAATAGAGGGGCGGGGGAATAGGGCGGGGCCTAGGCTGATGGGCGGGGGCACATGGGGCGTGGTCATGACGTCAGGACAGGGCGGGGTCAGGCCGTGATTGACAGGCCGGTGGGGCCAGCCCCGCCCCGGCCCGGGTTGGATGGATGAAGTGCTGATTGTGTTTGGAAACTGATATAAAATCTGACACAAACATTTCCGATTGTTATGATAGAAAAATGCAACATTTACATTTCCTCCAGATTCACTCAGGTTCAGCAATGAGAACTTTGCAAACATTTTCCTTACAGAGAGAATCATTCTTCACAAACTCTGCTGCCATGTCCGCATGGACCAAGGGTTCACACGGCTTTCCATACACTGCACACAGCTTCCAGCCCCGCCGCTGACATTTGCCGGAAGCCTCAGCTGCTGAATTTTAAAACATTTTTATTCCATTCAGACCAGCCCTTAATCCATCTTTTTGTTCCAAAAAATCAATTATTATTGAATCCGATTCATGTTTCCCACCAAAAGAAGAAATCCAAGATGATAAGAAAAGGCTTTGCATCCGTCTTGGTCTTGATGTTAATCACAAGGCCGGCTCAGCTGCTGATTCCTTTCAAACTGTTTTTACTCCATTTTTAAAGTTACAAAGCCGATGTTGGGAATGGACCAGGCAAACCCAAACCCAGTCTGGAAGAGCTGCTGGTTAGGTGCATTGGCTATGGTAAAATCTCCCTCAGTGTATCCAAACAGGCACAGAGTGTAATACAAGTCTTATTATGACACTAATAAATAAACTTTAAATTCAAAATCCAATTGAATCCAATTCAAGGTCCCCTCAAGAGAAATAAACAAGATCTAAGCTGAGAAGGTGCAGTGCTGTACTCCACCTTGGGCTTGATCTGAACCAGAAGACCAAGAAACTCAGCTATTGATTTATTTTGTGGAAACCTTCAGTATTTTATTTTTAATCCCTCCAAAAAATTCAAATTAAGTCCAAACATAGTCCCAACATGAGGGACAAGACAGATCTAAGCTGATAAAACATTGTACCCCCTCCAGGTTTGTTCTAAAATTTCATCATCACCAAACGGGTTAAAAACACTGCATGAGAAAAGCCTCATTGGCTACCCTGATTCTTCAATCTATCCTCACTGAGACTAACCACGATGTGCACCCAACAACAAACCACCACCGCCATCCCCCCCCCCACCATCACCACACTTCCCCAACCCCCCCCACCGCCATCCCCCCCACCATCACCACACCTCCCCAACCCCCCCCCCGCCATCCCCCCCACCATCACCACATCCCACCACCACCCCCCCCACCAACCCCCCCACCAACAACCCCACCCCCATTACCACCAACCCCCAAACCACACCCAGCCCCCCCACACAACCCCTCCCCCACCCACCCCCCCCCACCCCCCCCCCCCAACACCACACCCACACACCCCCACCCCCAACCCCCACTACCCCCCACTACCACAACCCCCCACCCAGCCCCACACCCCCACAACCCCCCACCCCCAGCCCCACACCCCCCACCCCCACACAACCCCCAACCCCACATCCCCTCCCCACCACCAGCCCCACCCACCCACCCCCACCACACCTCCACTCCCCCCCCCCACCCCCCCCCCACCCCCCCACCCCCCCACCCCCCCCCACACACCCCCCACACCACCCCCCCACACCCACCCCCCCCCCACACCCACCCCCCCCACACCCACCCCCCCCCACACCCACCCCCCCCCACCCCCCACACCCACCCCACCCACACCACCCCACCCCACCCCCACCCCCCACCACACCCCCCACCCCCCCCCCACACCACCCCACCCACCCCCGCACCCGCACCACCATCCCCACCCCCACCCCCATCCCCACCGCCCCACCCACCCCACCCCCACACACCCCCCCAACCCTCACACCCCACACACACCACACCCCCTCATCCCCACACCACACCCACCCCACCCCCCCCACCCCCCCACCCCCACACCCCCCCCCCCCCCCACCCCCCCACCCCACCCCACCCCCACCCCACCCCCACCCCCACACCCCCACACCCCTACCCCCCACCCCACCCCCCCCCCCCCCCCACCCCCACACCCCCACCCCAAACCCACACCCCACCCTCACACCCAATTACATCAGATAAAACCTCAATTTGACCTCATTGTCTACTCTAATCTGTATCAAGGAAAACCATGATCATAGATATCCACAGACCCCGAGTGCAATGGGCTCACTACAATTCCTGCAAAATCCTGGTTTCACCCTGCTGATTTTTTTATGTGTGTTATAGCCAATTAAAATCCAATCAAAGTCCCTACAAAAGAGACATCACAGACTCAAGCTGGCAGGAGCAGGCATTAAATCCTCTCCACTGCTTGATCTGAGCTCCATCTTAACCAAAAAGCCTGCATGAGGTTTTTAAAAATTGCTTCAAAGTTTCAGTGTAATCCCATTGACTTCCATCAAGTGCCAGACAACAAAACAATACTTGATCTTAACCAAAAGCCTGAGCTAATTTTTTTTTGTTTACATATCCAATCAAATCAAATCCAGTTCAGAGTCTCAACAAGTTGAGACATTTCCAATCCAAGCTGACGAGATAGAGCTCTCACCTCCTTTCATCTTGGATCTACATGATCCAAGCTGATTGGAGTAGGCATAGCTCCTCCTCCAAGACTTGATCTAATTTGCATCTTAGCCAAAAGGCCGAGACGCCGCTTTAAAAATTTGCTTCAAATGAAGCTGAAATGTAACCTACTGACTTCAACCAAGTGCAGCATGTCGATACTACACTTAATCTTAGCCAAAAGGAAAGACTATTTTTTTCAAAAAATATATTAATAAAAAAACTCTCAAATAAATTAAACAGTACTATATGATGCTTATTTACATGAAGTTACATTCATTATATTTCAGCATTTGAAGCTATATCCATGCCTCAGGTTTTAATGTGTGCCATTATTTTTCAGATTTGCACACAATGCAGGTCGAGGGTATTCTGCAGTTCCCGGGCCCTCGGTCTGCCTCCATTAAAAGGCTTTATATTGCTTATGTCAGGATGAGGCTTGAAGGCTCAGTTAGTGCACTGGAAAGCTATAGATTAGCCAGGAGGGAGCTAAAGTGTGAGTTGAGGAGAGCTAAAAGGGAACACAAGAAGACTTTGGCTGATAGGATCAAGGAGAATCCTAAAGCTTTCTTTAGATATGTTAAGAATAGAAGATTGGGTAGGGCAAGATTAGGGCCAGTCACAGACAGCAGTGGGAAGTTGTGCGTGGAGCCTGAAGAGATTGGAGAGGCACTGAATAAATATTTCTCCTCGGTATTCACGCAGGGAGATGTAAATGTAGTTGTGGAGAACACTGAGGTACAGGGTTGCAAACTGGAAAGTATTGAAGTAGATAGGGAGGATGTGCTAGATATTCTTGAGGGGTTGAAGTTAGATAAGTCCCCTGGGCCGGACGGGATTTACCCTAGGATTCTCTGGGAGGCAAGAGAGGAGATTGCAGAGCCTCTGGCTCTGATCTTAGGTCGTCGTTGGTTACAGGTGTGGTTCCGGAGGACTGGAGGATAGCGAATGTGGTCCCGTTGTTCAAGAAGGGGAAGAGAGACCTTCCAGGGAATTATAGGCCAGTGAGTCTTACTTCTGTTGTGGGGAAAGTATTGGAGAGAATTATTAGGGATAGGATTTATAGTTATTTAGAGAGAAATGAATGATTGGGGATAGTCAGCATGGTTTTGTGAAGGGTAGGTCGTGCCTTACTAACCTCATTGAGTTTTTTGAAAAAGTGACCAAAGAGGTGGATGGGGGTAAAGCAGTTGATGTGGTATATATGGACTTTAGTAAGGCATTCGATAAGGTGGCCCATGGAAGGCTTCTGCAGAAAATGCAGATGTATGGGATAGAGGGGGATTTAGCTAATTGGATTAGGAATTGGCTAGCAGATAGAAGACAGAGGGTGGTGGTTGATGGGAGATATTCATCGTGGAGTTCGGTTACAAGTGGTGTACCTCAGGTATCTGTTTTGGGGCCCCTGCTGTTTGTAATTTTTATAAATGATCTGGATGAGGGTATTGAAGGATGGATTAGTAAATTTGAGGATGACACCAAAGTCGGAGGAGTGGTAGATAGTGAAGAGGGGTGTTCTAGTTTGCAGAGAGACTGGGACAAGTTGCAGAGCTGGGCCGAGAGGTGGCAAATGGAGTTTAATGTGGAAAAGTGTGAGGTAATTCACTTTGGCAGGAATAACAAATGTGTAGAGTATAGGGCTAATGGTAGGACTCTTAATAGTGTTGATGAACAGAGGGATCTTGGTGTATATGTGCATAGATCCCTGAAAATTGGCAATCAAGTCGATAAGGTTGTTAAGAAGGCATACAGAGTCTTAGCTTTTATTGGTAGGGGGATTGAATTTTGGAGCCGCAACGTCATGTTGCAACTGTACAAAACTCTAGTGCTGCTGCACTTGGAGTATTGTGTGCAGTTCTGATCCCTGCATTATAAGAAAGATGTGGAGGCATTGGAGAGGGTACAGAGGAGGTTTACCTGGATGTTGCCTGGTATGGAAGGCAGGTCTTATGAAGAGAGGCTGATGGATTTGAGGTTGTTTTTGTTAGAAAGAAGGCGGCTAAGAGGAGACCTTATTGAAACATGTAAGATGATTAGAGGTTTAGATAGGGTGGACAGTGATAGCCTTTTTCCTAGGATGGAGAAAGCAAGCACGAGGGGACATAGCTTTAAATTAAGTGGTGGTGGTTATAGGACAGATGTCAGAGGTAGGTTCTTTACCCAGAGGGTGGTAAGGGTATGGAATGCCCTGCCTGCTGCAGTTGTAGATGTGTCGAGTTTGATGGCGTTTAAGAGGTTAGTTGATAAGTTTATGGACAAAAAGGGAATGGTTTAGGTTAGAGGGTCATTGCTTTTTCCTAATTGGTCGGCGCAACATCGAAGGCCAAGGGGCCTGTTCTGCGCTGTAATGTTCTATGTTGTATTGTGGCCTTTCCCCATCGTACCTTTGCGGCGGCTGCCCCAAGCTTCAGCGCGTCCCTCAGCACATAGTTCTGTACTTTGGAATGTGTCAGTCTGCAACACTCGGTCAAGGATAATTCTTTCAACAGGAAGATCAGGGGGACCAAAGTACATCCTTCATCGAGTTGATGACCCTCCAGCAGCTGATATTTGTCTCGGTGTGCATCCCCGGAAACAACCCGTAGAGCACCGAATCCTGCGTCACCGAGCTGCTTGGGACGAACCTCGACATATACCCACTGTATCTCATTCCAGACCTTCTTTGCAAAGGCACATTCCACAAGGAGTTGTGCAACCATCTCATCAGCCCCACAGCCGCTTTGAGGTCAGCGTGTGGTGCTGCTGAGACGTCAAGTGTGCATAAAGGATCTGACGGGGAGTGCCCTTCTCACCACCAGTCAAGCCAGATCTTGGTGCTTGTTTGTGAGTTCTGGTGATAAGGCGTTCTGCCAGATGACTCTGACACCTAGCCCATGCTTTGTCTCTCTGAAATAGAGGAGACCACAGTGGGAGCAGTGAATGCAATAGACCAAATTGAAAGAGGTGCAAGTGAAACGCTGCTTAACCTGAAATGGATGTTTTGGATCTTGGATGGTGAGTATGGAAGAGGCAAAGGGACAGGTGTTACACCTTCTGCAATTGCATGGGAAGGTGCCACGGATGACGGGGGAGATGTTGGGTATAATGGAGGAGTGGACCAGGTTATCCCAGAGGGAACAGTCTCTGCGGAATGCTGACAGAGGCAGTGAAGGAAAGATGTGTTTGGTGGTGGCATCACACAGGAGTTAGCAAAAATGGTGGAGGATTATGCTTTGCATGTGGAGGCTGGTGGGATGAAATGTGAGGACAAGAGGGATTCTATCTTTGTTCTGAGAAGGTGAGAGATGATGAAGATTATGGTGCAGAGGATGGACTGCACACTGAGGGCCCTATCAACAACTGTAGATGGGAATCCATGGTTGAGGAAAAGGGGCATATATTAGAAGCACCATTTTGGAAAGTGGCATCATCAGAACAAATGTGATGGAGGCGAAGGAGTTGAGAGAAAGGGATGAAGTCCTTACAGGGTGCAGAGTGTAAAGAGCTGTAGTCCAGTTCTCTGTGTGAGTGAGTGGGCTTGTAATGGATATTGGTAGATAGTCTGTTGCCAGAAATAGAACATAGAACATAGAACAATACAGCACAGAACAGGCCCTTCGGCCTTCGATGTTGCGCCGACCATTATAAAAAGCAATGCCCCTCCAAACTAAACCATTCCCTTCTCTTCCATATACTTATCAACTAACCTCTTAAACGCCACCAAACTTGGCGCATCTACAACTGCCGCAGGCAGGGCATTCCATACCCTTACCACCCTCTGGGTAAAGAACCTGCCTCTGATATCCGTCCTATAACTATCACACTTTGGAGACAGAAAGTTCAAGAAAGGGAAGAGGGGAGAGATACAAAAGTGTCCAGAGAGGCAATTTTTTCACACAAAGGGTGGTGAGTATTTGGAACAAGCTGCCAGAGGTAGTAGTAGAGGTGGGTACCATTTTGTCTTTTAAAAAGCATTTGGACAGTTACATGGGTGAGATAGTTGCAGAAGGATATGGGCCAAATGTGGATTAGCTTAGGGGTTTAAAAAAAAGGGTGGAATGGACAAGTTGGGTCGAAGAGCCTGTTTCCATGCTGTAAACCTCTATGACTTTGTGACTCTAAGTGGGATGAGGTCCTTTGCAGTGGCAGAGCAGGTGGAGGAGGTTGTGAAGAAAGTATATGGTATGCTAGCCTTTATAGGAAGGGGTATTGAGTACAAGAGCTGGCCTTTAATGTTGCAGTTGTATAAAACGTTAGTTAGACCTCATTTGGAATACTGCGTCCAGTTCTGGTCACCTTACTACCGGAAGGTCGTGGAGACTCTGGAGAGAGTGCAGAGGAGGTTTACCAGGATGCTGCCTGGTATGGAAGGTCTGAGTTATGAGGAGAGATTAGGCAAATTGGGACTGTTTTCCTTAGAAAGACGTAGACTTAGAGGAGATCTGATAGAGGTGTACGAGATTTTGAAGGGGATTGATAGAGTAAACAGGGTTAAGCTTTTTCCTAGGATGGACTCAAATAGCACGAGGGGTCACGGGCTTAGGGTGAGGGGGGTAAGGTATAATTTGGATGCTAGAGGGAGTTTTTTCACACAGAGGGTGGTGGGGGTATGGAATGCGCTGCCAAGTAAAGTGGTGGAGGCAGGTACTCTGGAGTTATTTAAGAAATACTTAGATGGGCACATGAACAGAATGGGAATGGAGGGCTATAGAAAACTGATTTAAAA
This sequence comes from Sphyrna mokarran, assembly GCA_024679065.1. Lineage (NCBI taxonomy): Eukaryota > Metazoa > Chordata > Chondrichthyes > Carcharhiniformes > Carcharhinidae > Sphyrna > Sphyrna mokarran. The sequence continues at coordinate 1,302,919 of JAGIQG010000003.1, forward strand.
TAGGGATCATGAGCCTTGGGAGTCCCTGGGAAGTGTGTAAATAGATGATGATATTGATGTACTTGTTTTTATCCGACAGGTGCTTTGGTCCACCTTGTTGTCTAACAAGGGGCATACACGCGATGGGTCGTGAGAGGGCTGCTCTTGGATTTTTTTTCGAGAGTATCCTAGTGCTTCACGTCGTTAGTGTATGCTTGACCTGGACCATTTGATGGGCAACACGACAGCTCAGTGACTATCGCTGTGCTGTGCAGATACATGGATTTGGGCCTGTGTCTGTGGGAGTTTGCGCATTCTCCCCGTGCTTGCGTGGGTTTTCTCCGGGCGCTCCGGTTTCCTCCCACATCTCAAAGATGTGCTCTTAGGCTAATTGGCAAAACAAATTCTCCCTAAATTGTCTCAAATTTGGTTTTTAATCCATAGATCTATGAACATAGACAGGGATCGCGGGTAGACGTGGGAACATCGGGGTGGCGGTGCGGGCTCGTTGGGCCGAAGGGCCTGTTTCCCGTGCTGTTTTGTTCTTTGTTCTTTGTATTCACAAAGGAAAAGGACATGGTGGAGGTGTGTATGGAGAGGGGTATGTTGATATTCTCAGGCATGTCATTATAAAAATGATGAGGAGTTGGGTGTTTTGAAAAATATTGAGATGGATAAGTCCCCAGGATGTGAGGGGATCTATCCCAGAATACTGAGGGAGACAAGAGAGGAAATTGCTGGGGAAATCCTTTTTAATCACAGGAGCGGTCTCAGAAAACAGGAGAATAGCTAATATTATTCCTTTGTTTAAGAAAGGCAACAGGGATAATTTGGGATATTTCAGGCCGGTGAACCTTATGTCAGTGATAGAAAAATTATTGGGAAACATTCTTAGAAACAGGATTTGCTCACATTTAGAAAAATAGGCAGTGTGACTTTGTTTAAGGGAGGTCGTGCTTCATAAATTTGATTGAGTTTTTCAAGCAAGTGACAAAGATGATTGATGAGGACAGGGCAGTGGATCTTGTTTACATGACTTTAGGAAGGAGTTTGACAAGGTTCCCTCATGGCAGGCTGTTACAGAAGATGAAGTCACATGGGATCCACAATAAACTGATAAGATGGATTCAGAAGTGCCTGGGTCCAACACCGACATTTCTACATCTTTGTCATGAAAGACAGGCAGTAGTTGTGATAGGGTATTTTTCTGTTTGGAGTTCTATGACCAGTAGTGATTTGCAGGGATCAGTGCTGGGAGTCCTGTTGTTTGTAATATATATAAATGATTTAGAAGAGAATGTAGATGGTGTGAATTGTAAGTTTGCAGATGTCACAGAGACTGGGCAGCTGAGGTTAGTCAGGGTGATTGTGAAAGGATGCAGCAGGATATAAATAGGCTAGAGACTTGGCTGGAGAAATAGCAGGTGGAATTTAATCTGGACAAATGTGACGTGATGCATTTTGGAAGGCCTGTTGCAGGAGGGAAGCGTACAGTTAAAGGTAGAACCCTTAGAAGCATTACCATTCTAAGGGATCTAGGCATACGGATCTACAGGAAATTTTCACAGCAACTTCATTGTGGTGTTAATATAAGCCTACTTGTGACACTAATAAATAACTTTAAACTTAAACTTTAAACACAGCTCCCTGAAAATGGCAACACAGTGGATAAGGTAGTTAAGAAGGTATATGGCATGCTTGCCTTTATCGGTTGGGGCATAGAGTATAAAAATTGGTAATTAATGCTGCAGCTGTATAGAATTTTAGTTTGGCCAGATTTGGAATGTTGCATACAGTTTGGATCGCCACACTACCCACAGGATGTGGAGGCTTTGAGAGGGTATGGAACAGGTTTACCAGGAGTTGCTGGATTGGAGGAGATTGGACAAATTTGGTCTGTTTTCACTTGACCTTCTGCCAGTCAGCCAATCCTCTATCCATGCCAGGATCTTATTATTAACACCATGGGCACTTATTTAACAGTCTGCTATGCAGCGCTTTGTCAAAGGCCTTTTGGAAATCTAAATAATCACATCTGTTCATTCTTCTTTATCTAATTTCCCTGTTATCTCCTCATAGAACTCTAATAGACTTGACAAAAATAACTTCCTCTTGACAAAGCTGTGCAGACTCAGTCCTACTTTATCATGCACTTCCAAGTACTCTGCATTCTCATCTTTAATAATGAACTCTAAAATCTTGCCAATGACCAAAATCAGACTAACCGGCCTATAATTTCCATCTGTTGCCTGCCCAAAGAGCAGTGTTACATTGGCTACTTTCCAGTCCTCTGGGACCTTCTCTGCCTCCAATGATTCCTGAAAGATCAGCATCAATGCTTCACAATTCCCTTCACTATTTCTTTTGTAACCCTGGGGTGTAGGAGACAGAGGGTGATAACAGAAGCTGCTTTAGTGACTGGAAGCCTGTGTCCAGTGGCGTACCACAGGGATCTGTGTTGGGCCCCGTATTATTCGTCATTTGTGTAAATGACATTGACGACTATGTGGGGGTAGGATTAGTAAGTTTGCGGATGACACAAAGATTGGACGAGTGGTTAACAGTACGTTGGAGTGTCTTGGGCTGCAAGAAGATATTGATGGAATGGTCAAATGGGCGGATAAGTGGCAGATGGAATTTAACCCTGAAAAGTGCGAGGTGATACACTTTGGAAGAAGTAATTTGACAAACAAGTATTCAATAAATGGTAGCACATTAGGAAGTTCTGTGGAACAAAGAGGCCTTGGCATGTTTGTCCACAGATCTTTGAAAGTGAAAGGACAAGTTAGTAGCGTGATGAGAAAGGCATATGGACACTGGCCTTCATCAGATTTTCTAGATTACAAAACCAGGGAAGTCATGTTGTAGTTGCACAAAACTTTAGTGGGGCCACAGCTGGAGTACTGTGTGCAGTTCTAATCACTACATTATTGGAAGAATGTGATTGCACTGGCGGAGTTTCACCAGGGTGCTGCCTGGGATGGAATATTGAAGTTATGAAAAGAGGTTGGATAGGCTTGGGTTGTTTTCGTTGGCTCAGAGAAGACTGAGGGGCAACCCGATCGAGACATACAAAATTATGAAAGGTGTATAGAGTGGACAAGGAGCAGTTGTTCCCCTTATTGAAGGGTCAGTCATGAAGGAACATAAATTCAAGGTGGGGGTGGGAGTTTTAGGGGAGTTGTGGGGATAAACCTCCTTACCCAGAGGTGGTGATGGTCTGGAATGCACTGCCTGGGAGGGTGATAGAGGTGGGTTGCCTCACATCCTTTAGAAAGATGGTCTGGAATCACATCATAGCATTCAGGGCTATGGGCCAAGTGCTGGCAGGTGGGATTAGGTGGGAGTTCAGGTGTTTTTAATATGTCAATGCAGATTCGATAGGCCAAAGGCCTTTTCTGCACATTATAATTCTAACTTATTTGCAGTGTTAATGTAAGCCCACCTGTGACACTAATAATTAACCTTAAACTTAAAACATTTTCCAGCAGAAGTGCCGAGTGGATGATCCACCTCAGCCCCTTCCAAAGGTCCCCAGCATCACAAATGTCAGTCTCCAGCCAATTCAATTCACTTCACATGATATCAAGAAACAGTAGCAGGTATTGGCTACAGCAAGTGCTCCAGAACTCACTGCACTCCTAACCAATCTGTTTGATTTGATCTATTATTGTCACATGTTCACTTTTCACACAGTGAAAAGTATTCTTTCTTGCACACGATACAGACAAAGCATACCATTCATAGAGAAGGAGAGGAGAGGGTGCAGAATGTAGTGTTATAGTCATAGCTAGGCTGTAGAGAAAGATCAACTTAATGCAAAGTCCATTCAAAAGTCTGCAGCAGGGAAGAAGCTGTTGTTGAATTGGTCAGCACTTAACCTGATACTTTTGATCTTTTAAAAGATACTTTTGTATCTTTTTCCTGATGGAAGGAAGTGGAAGAGAGAATGTCCGGGGTGTGTGAAGTCCTTAATTATGCCGGCTGCTTTGCTGAGGCAGTGGGAAGTGTAGACAGAGTCAATGGATGGGAGGCTGGTTTGCATGATGGATTGGGCCACATTCATGATCTTTTGTAGTTCCTTGCGGTTTTGGGCAGAGCAGGAGCCCCATACCAAGCTGTGATACAACCAGAAAGAATGCTTTCTATGGGGCATCTGTAAAAGTTGGTGAGAGTCATAGCTGACATCCAAATTTCCATCATCTTCTGAGACAGTATAAACTATAATGTTGGCATGGAGGGCAGGGGGGATCCAGGATTGGATGTTAATGATCTAGACACTGAAAAGCTTGAAACTCTCAATCCTTTCTACTTCACCCTTGTTAATGTAGACAGGGCATGTTCTCCTTTATGCTCACTGAAGTCGATGACAATGTCTTTTGTATTGTTGACATTGAGGGAGGGATTATTGTTGCCGCACCAGATTCTCTATCTCATTCCTGTATAAATGTACATTCTGTATCTTCCTGGACATCTCATTAATATATCTGTACTGACGACCTGAATAGTAATAATAATCAATGTTGCTGGGATCTCCCCATACCTTTGTTTGGGACACAATAAGAAATTCCAAAGGTATATTGTAAAATTAGACTAGACCCTAATTATTTTTGATTTTGGCATTAGTGTGAGAATAACATGTTTCATTTCAGGTGTGATTCTATTGACATACTCGAAAGCTTTGCTTAAAAAAATGTTATTTAATGATACAGTTTAACGATAACAAAAAGAATTAGCAAAAACATAATAGGGAAAGGTGACTGTCAGCTGAGGGGCTAGTGACTGTATAACTGTGTGTAACTCTGCGAAAGGACCCCAGACTGCAATGTGACGAATGTACAGAATGGGATAAGAAACTTTGCTTATTCTGTAATATATGAAACATTTTTGGATTGAACACTGTAAATACAATAAAAAGTCTCACAACACCAAGTTAAAGTCCAACAAGTTTATCTGGAATCATGAGCTTTTGGAGCACTGCTCCTTTCTCAGATGAGTCAACTGGTGAAGGACCAGTGCTCCGAAAGTTTGTGATTCCAAATAAACCTGTTGGACTTTAACCTGGTGTTGTGAGATTCCTTAGTGTGCCCATCCCAGTTCAATGCCGACATCTGAAATGTGGAGCTTATTCAAGGAGCAGCTGCTGCGAGTCCTTGATAAGTATGTCCCTGTCAGGCAAGGAGGAAATGGTCGAGTAAGGGAACCATGGTGTATTAAAAAAGTTGATTCGCTGGTTAAAAGGAAAAAGGAGGCTTATGTCAGGATGAGGCTTGAAGGCTCAGTTAGTGCAATGGATAGGTATAGATTAGCCAGGAGGGAGCTAAAGAGTGAGTTGAGGAGAGCTAAGAGGGGACACAAGAAGACTTTGGCTGATAGGATTAAGGAGAATCCTAAAGCTTTCTTTAGATATGTTAAGAATAGAAGATTGGTTAGGGCAAGATTAGGGCCGGTCATAGACAGCAGTGGGAAGTTGTGCGTGGAGCTGAAGAGATTGGAGAGGCACTGAATAAATATTTCTCTTCGGTATTCACGCAGGGAGATGTAAATGTAGTTGTGGAGAACACTGAGGTACAGGGTTTCAAACTGGAAAGTATTGAAGTAGATAGGGAGGATGTGCTAGATATTCTTGAGGGTTTGAAGTTGGATAAGTCCCCTGGGCCGGACGGGACTTACCCTAGGATTCTCTGGGAGGCAAGAGAGGTGATTGCAGAGCCTCTGGCTCTGATCTTCAGGTCGTCGTTGGTTACGGGTATGGTTCCGGAAGACTGGAGGATAGCGAATGTGGTCCCGTTGTTCAAGAAAGGGAAGAGAGACCTTCCAGGGAATTATAGGCCAGTGAGTCTTACTTCTGTTGTGGGCAAAGTATTGGAGAGAATTATTAGGGATAGGATTTATAGTTATTTAGAGAGAAATGAATTGATTGGGGATTGGGAAAATACATCTGCATTTTCTGCAGAAGCCTTCCATGGGACACCTTATCGAATGCCTTACTAAAGTCCATATATACCACATCAACCGCCTTACCCCTATCCAGCTCTAGGTAACCAACCCGTTGGTTACGGGTGTGGTTCCGGAGGACTGGAGGATGGCGAATGTGGTCCCATTGTTTAAGAAGGGGAAGAGAGACATTCCTGGGAATTATAGGCCAGTGAGTCTTACTTCTGTGGTGGGCAAGGTATTGGAGAGAACTATTAGGGATAGGATTTATAGTTATTTAGAGAGAAATGAATTGATTGGGGATAGTCAGCATGGTTTCGTGAAGGGTAGGTCATGCCTTACTAACCTCATTGAGTTTTTTGAGAAAGTGACCAGAGAGGTGGATGGGGTTAAGGCGGTTGATGTAGTATATATGGACTTTAGTAAGGCTTTTGATAAGGTGGCCCATGGAAGACGTCTACAGAAAATGCAGATGTGTGGAATAGAGGGTGATTTAGCTAATTGGATTAGAAATTGGCTGGCAGATAGAAGACAGAGGGTGGTGGTTGATGGGAGATATTCATCGTGGAGTTCGGTGACGAGTGGTGTGCCTCAGGGGTCTGTTTTGGGGCCCCTGCTGTTTGTACTTTTTATAAATGATCTGGATGAGGGTATTGAGGGATGGATCAGTAAATTTGCAGATGATACTAAAGTTGGTGGTGTGGTAGATAGTGAAGAGGGGTGTTTTAGTTTACAGAGTGACTTGGACAAGTTGCAGAGCTGGGCCGAGAGGTGGCAACTGGAGTTTAATGTGGAAAAGTGTGAGGTAATGCACTTTGGCAGGAACAATACATGTGTAGAGTATAGGGCTAATGGTAGGGCTCTTAATAGTGTTGAGGAACAGAAGGATCTTGGTGTATGTGTCAATAGATCCCTGAAAGTAGGCAGTCAAGTGGATAAAGTTGTTAAGAAGGCTTCTGGAGTCTTAGCTTTTATTGGTAGGGGGATTGAATTTAGGAGCCGCAGCATCATGTTGCAGCTGTACAAAACTCTAGTGCGGCCGCACTTGGAGTATTGTGTGCAGTTCGGGTCGCCACATTATAAGAAAGATGGGGAGGCATTGGAGAGGGTACAGAGGAGGTTTACCAGGATGTTGCCTGGTATGGAGGGCAGGTCCTATGAAGAGAGGTTGAAGGATTGAGGTTGTTTTCGTTAGAAAGGAGGCGGCTAAGAGGGGATCTTATTGAAGCATATAAGATGATTAGAGGTTTAGATAGGGTGGACAGTGATAGCCTTTTTCCTAGGATGGAGAAAGCTAGCACGAGGGGACACAGCTTTAAATTAATGGGTATGAGTTATAGGACGGATATCAGAGGTAGGTTCTTTACTCAAAGAGTGATTAGGGAGTGAATGCCCTGCCTGCAGCTGTTGTAGATGCGCCAAGTTTGGTGGCGTTTAAGAGGTTAGTTGATAAGTATATGGAAGAGAATGGAATGGTTTAGTTTGGAGGGGCATTGCTTTTTATTTTGGTCGGCACAACATCGAAGGCCGAAGGGCCTGTTCTGTGCTGTATTGTTCTATGTTCTATGTTCTATGTTCTATGTTCTATGTATGGGATAGAGGGTGATTTAGCTAATTGGATTAGGAATTGGCTAGCAGATAGAAGACAGAAGGTGGTGGTTGATGGGAGATATTCATCGTGGAGTTCGGTGACAAGTGGTGTACCTCAGGGTCTGTTTTGGGGCCCCTGCTGTTTGTAATTTTTATAAATGATCTGGATGAGGGTATTGAAGGATGGATTAGTAAATTTGCGGATGACACCAAAGTCGGAGGAGTGGTAGATAGTGTAGAGGGGTGTTCTAGTTTGCAGAGAGACTTGGACAAGTTGCAGAGCTGGGCCGAGAGGTGGAAAATGGAGTTTAATGTGGAAAAGTGTGAGGTAATGCACTTTGGCAGGAATAATAAATGTGTAGAGTATAGGGCTAATGGTAGGATTCTTAATAGTGTTGTTGAACAGAGGGATCTTGGTGTATTTGTGCATAGATCCCTGAAAGTAGGCAGTCAAGTCGAGAAGGTTGTTAAGAAGGCATATGGAGTCTTAGCTTTTATTGGTAGGGGTATTGAATTTCGGAGTCGCAACGTCATGTTGCAACTGTACAAAACTCTAGTGCGGCCGCACTTGGAGTATTGTGTGCAGTTCTGGTCCCCACATTATAAGAAGATGTGGAGGCATTGGAGAGGGTACAGAGGAGGTTTACCAGGATGTTGCCTGGTATGGAGGGCAGGTCTTATGAAGATAGGCTGAGGGATTTGAGGTTGTTTTCGTTAGAGAGGAGGCGGCTAAGAGGAGACCTTATCGAAGCATATAAGATGATTAGGGGTTTAGATAGGGTGGACAGTGATAGCCTTTTTCCTAGGATGGAGAAAGCTAGCACGAGGGGACACAGCTTTAAATCAAGGGGTGATAGTTATAGGATGGATATCAGAGGTAGGTTCTTTACCCAAAGGGTGGTTCGGGAGTGGAATGCCCTGCTGTGGCAGTTGTAGATGCGCCATGTTTGGTTGCGTTTAAGAGGTTAGTTGATAAGTATATGGAAGAGAAGGGAATGGTTTAGGTTGGACGGTCATTGCTTTTTATAATGGTCGGCGCAACATTGAAGGCCGAAGGGCCTGTTCTGCGCTGTAATGTTCTATGTTCTATGTTCTATGTCTATCTCCAACTTCTGTTAGGGAAAATGTAAATATGACTGTTTCTCACTGAAATGGATACTGTAATGTTTATTCAGATTATATACGAACAAAGTATATTTTTGAAATAAAAACAAGAATTAGCATAGCACTTACCAATGGAAATAAGGAAGGACAACCGCAGAAAAGTTCCAGCATACAAGGAGGCCATTCATCGATTCATTCGTTCGATAAGTTGACACATGGAAGGCTTCTGCAGAAAATGCAGATGTATGGGATTGAGGGTGATTTAGCTAATTGGATTAGGAATTGGCTAGCAGATAGAAGACAGAGGGTGGTGGTTGATGGGAGATATTCATCTTGGAGTTCGGTGACAAGTGGTGTACCTCAGGGGTCTGTTTTGGGGCCCCTGCTGTTTATAATTTTTATAAATGATCTGGATGAGGGTATTGAAGGATGGATTAGTAAATTTGCGGATGACACCAAAATCGGAGGAGTGGTAGATAGTGAAGAGGGGTGTTCTAGTTTGCAGAGAGACTTGGACAAGTTTCAGAGCTGGGCCGAGAGGTGGCAAATGGAGTTTAATGTGGAAAAGTGTGAGGTAATGCACTTTGGCAGGAATAATAAATGTGTAGAGTATAGGGCTAATGGTAGGATTCTTAATAGTGTTGATGAACAGAGGATCTTGGTGTATTTGTGCATAGATCCCTGAAAGTAGGCAGTCAAGTCGAGAAGGTTGTTAAGAAGGCATATGGAGTCTTAGCTTTTATTGGTAGGGGGATTGAATTTCGGAGCCGCAACGTCATGTTGCAACTGTACAAACTCTAGTGCGGCCGCACTTGGAGTATTGTGTGCAGTTCTGGTCCCCGCATTATAAGAAAGATGTGGAGGCATTGAAGAGGGTACAGAGGAGGTTTACCAGGATGTTGCCTGGTATGGAAGGCAGGTCTTATGAAGAGAGGCTGAGAGATTTGAGGTTGTTTTCGTTAGAAATAAGGCTGCTAAGAGGAGACCTTATCGAAACATATAAGATGATTAGAGGTTTAGATAGGGTGAACAGTGATAGCCTTTTTCCTAGGATGGAGAAAGCTAGCATGAGGGGACATAGCTTTAAATTAAGGGGTGGTGGTTTTAGGACGGATGTCAGAGGTAGGTTCTTTACCCAGAGGGTGGTAAGAGTATGGAATGCCCTGCCTGCAGCAGTTGTAGATGCGCCAAGTTTGGTGGCGTTTAAGAGGTTAGTTGATAAGTTTACGGTTGAAAGGGGAATGGTTTAGGTTAGAGGGTCACTGCTTGTTCCTAATTGGTCGGCGCAACATCGAGGGCAGAAGGGCCTGTTCTGCGCTGTAATGTTCTATGTTCTATGTTCTATGTTCATCCCATCTTGCTCCTGCTAGCCTGAGAATACCCAGGTGCCCTTTCTAATCCCATTTTCCTGTACCCGGCCCAGCTTACAGCACATTAAGCTGCAGATCCAGATACCTTTTAAAAGAGTTTAGAGTCTCTGCCTCCACCACCAACTCAGACATCGAATTCTAGACACCCACCACCCTTTGTATAAAAAGATTCATCCTTCCCCTTTTACACCTATTGCCAGATGACAAAATACGATTTCTAACTGCTAACCTATTTGTATTAATTCCAATTTAAGCAATATTCCTCATTAAACCCCTCTTCAAAATCAGTTAGCAAACAGGTTGTGCAGGTATGTGGGCTGCCAGCCTCTCAGCCCCCAGAATATCTTTGGACAGAGATACCTATTTTCAAGCAGGTCCTAAACTGCAGTCCCCACAGAGAGAGAGAGAGAGAGAGAGAGAGAGAGGGGTGTGCGGGATCGAGGGGAAGGGGGCAGGGGGAGCACTCCCACTCCTCACAGTCTCATGGTAGTAGTTTTACTTTACATTCTGTAATGAATCATGTTCCTTTCCAATCAGGCTTCCTGAGTCATTCCAGTGTGAATCTGTGGAATTTTTTACCATAGAGGGCTGTAGAGGTTGGGCCTTTTGGTAAATTCAGGACAGAGACTGACAGTGTTTTAAATAGTGAGGGATTCAATGGTAGGAAAGTAGAATTGTGGATTATTTTATCAGATCAGTCATGATCTCATTGAATGACAGAGCAGACTCAATGGGCCAAATGACCTACTTTTGATCCTGTGTTTTGTGGTCTTATGACTTTTGTTTTGATATTTGAAAACCACATTTAAAACAGCTGTCATTCCATCGATGCGTAACTACTGTACAATCATCAGAAGCACAGGCTGCATGTGTGCGCCTTTTATCCTGGGAATTGCTATGGTTCCTGCATCCCACAAGCTTCCTGGGATCTCTGAGGGGCCAGAACGCCTATAGGAATGATTGCTGATGGATAAGAACCACTCACTTCAACTTTGGCTGATATCTCCAGTTTGTCCCCTGTTGGTGGTGCTGAGGAGAGGTACAATGCTACTCACCGCTCATAGAGTGACACAGTAGGACTTCCGAAGCCTCAGATGCCTGAACCACCCAAGTGTCGCCCTGCAATACAAACTGGAGAGGGTTTCCACAGGATTGCAGTGTGCCCTTTCTGCAGAGGAGGAATGGAGGAGGATGAGGGTATAAAGATGAGGAGATGAGGGACAGTGTGAGTGTGCAGATTCCATCGTGGGAGGCAGACCTGGGAGATGTACCGATAGTTCTATAGTTGCTCGTAAGTTCCAGGAGATGTAAAATTAAATGAGGCCATGTGGAAACATCTCCCATAACCCTCCAAATGATTAGCTGCCATCTTGAGGAATAACTGAACTATCACTGAGAGAACTTGTGCATTCTGACCTCATGATAGAACATAGAACACTACAACACAAAACAGGCCCATCAGCCCACAAGGTTCATCAATCATATCCCAAACTATCAGGCCTATTTATAACCCTCAATCCCATTAAATCCTATGTACTCATCCAGAAGTCTCTTAAAAGACCCCAGCGAGTTCGCCTCTACCACCACTGACGGCAGCCGATTCCATTCGCTCACCACCCTCTGAGTGAAAAACTTACATCTAACATCTCCTCTGTACTTTCCCCCCAGCACCTTAAACCTGTGTCCCCTCATAGCGACCATTTCAGCCCTGGGAAATAGCCTCTGAGAATCCACTCTGTCTATTCCTCTCAACATCTTATAAACCTCTATCAGGTCGCCTCTCAACCTTTGTCTCTCCAGGGAGAAGAGATCTAGCTCACTCAACCTGTCTTCATAAGGCATGCCTCCCAATTCAGGCAACATCCTTGTAAATCTTCTCTGCACCCTCTCAATAGCTTCCACATCCTTCCTATAGTGAGGCGACCAGAACTGCACACAATACTCCAAGTGGGGTCTGACAAGGGTCTTATAAAGTTGCAGCATTACCTCCCGACTCCTAAACTCAAACCCTCGATTAATGAAGGCCAGTACACCATACGCCTTCTTGACCACATCCTCCACTTGCGAGGCCGTTTTAAGAGTCCTATGGACCCGGACCCCAAGGTCCTTCTGCTCCTCAACGCTCCTACCCTTGATATTGTTCTCCTTCATCCCATTGGTCCTGCCAAAATGGACCACTATATATTTATCCGATATGATTGATGAGGTTTGATTTCAGCTTTAGTCAGTGGTGACCAGCTAATGCGCTCACTCTGTCAACTTAAAGTCTACTGAGTAACAACAATGATGTGACCCAATGTTTGATGTTTCGATGCCATCTGATGATACATGAGATGGTGAACGAGATGAGGCAAGCCTCAGTATCTCATTCTAATGTTGCCTGTCTTGTGTTTGAACACCAGTAGTGAGGAAACCTGGATTACCATCCTTTGAGGATTAAAGTTCCACTGTGATGCCATCGAACTTCTAGTAAAGATTTAAACACATCTGCCGGACAATACATAAGTGTCCAGACACTATTTGCACGAAGAATGACCCTAATGAGTGTTTATCTGAGGGTGGAACACTGTCCATGTCAGTGGGAGATGTTTAAACCACGATTTAATCCAATGAATTTCAATGAGTGAAATTTATTTAATGAAAATAACTAGAAGAGTTAGAAGAGACATCGTTAGAATTTTCGTTAGAAAGGAGGCGGCTAAGAGGGGATCTTATTGAAGCATATAAGATGATTAGAGGTTTAGATAGGGTGGACAGTGATAGCCTTTTTCCTAGGATGGAGAAAGCTAGCACTAGGGGACACAGCTTTAAATTAAGGGGTATGAGTTATAGGACGGATATCAGAGGTAGGTTCTTTACTCAAAGAGTGATTAGGGAGTGGAATGCCCTGCCTGCAGCTGTTGTAGATGCGCCAAGTTTGGTGGCGTTTAAGAGGTTAATTGATAAGTATATGGAAGAGAAGGGAATGGTTTAGTTTGGAGGGGCATTGCTTTTTATTTTGGTCGGCACAACATCGAAGGCCGAAGGGCCTGTTCTGTGCTGTAATGTTCTATGTTCTATGTTCTATTACATCATCATTTCCTTAACTAGCCATGGATGATGCCTTCTTCTCATTGGCTCTTACTTTCTTAATTACACATACTTTTAATGAGACTTACAAAGTATCTCCTCAGATTTCTATCACTACTTCCCTATCATCTAACCTTTTATTCTATTTTCTCATCCAACTTTTCCCAACTATCTTCATATCTTTGTAATTGGCTTTATTTATGTTTAAGGCTCTAGTATCAAACCTAAATTTCTCACCCTTAAGCTGAATGTGGAATTCGACCTCTCAAAGCTGGAACATCCTTCATTCTGAGGCCCAATCACATAGACGTTGTATATAAATTTCAGTTGCCTTGTGATGCCAAGGTCATGGACTTCACACCCGATGATTAGCTAAACGAATCAAGTTGCAATGTCTTGGCCAATCGGTGGATTCAATAGGGTCTTTTAAGAGACTTTTGGATGAGTACGTGGGACTTAGTAAGATAGCGGGTTATAGGTAGGCCTAGTAGGTAGGGATATGTTTGATGCAACTTGTGGGCCAAACGGCCTGTTTGTGCTGTAGTTTTTCTATGTTCTAGATTCTAATTAGAGTCAACTTGCCAAAAAATTAGCACCCTTTTCTCCTGCAGCGTAAATTGTTGTGCTGATTTGAAATTTGATATAAATGTGTTTGTCCTGATGAGTGAAGATGAAAAGCTTCAGCAGCTTGTCTCTTTGCGATTTTCAGATCTGCATCACAAAGACCTTGTGATTATTATTATATATGGAAATTTTAAATGCACATGTACAAGGCAACAGGTACACAAGAATATTATCAGCACCAAGGTCAACACAGTTAACAGAAGGTCTCTGCCATCTTCTCAAATGCAAAAAATCCTGGATGTTAGCAAAGTCCATTTTTTGAAGAATAAATATGGATAATAAACATTAGCTAGGAAGGGTTCGATGTGTACTTTCCAAGGCCAGTTCAATAACTTGCTTTGCTTCTTTGTGGGTTCTAAGTGACCTTGTGAGGATTTCCAGTAGTTGCAATTCTTATTCCTGTTTAAAAATCCCATCCTTCAATAAGAGTGAGCGTAGAAAGCTGTACACAGGCACTGAGAATTTGATTTCGATGAAGTCTCTTTCAAATCCTTACCCACACAGCTCCAAGTGCGAGACCCACTTCTGATTAACAAATCAACAGCTTGCTACATTGTGTGAAATACCAGGATGTGGGTAAGTATTAAAATGTGGAAATGGCAAACAGACATTTCCGCTTCAAACAAGAAAGTTCCCTTTGCAGCAAAGATTGTCAAAATGGGTAATTAGCAAATCAATTTATTGCAAACATTGAGAGCATTCGAACAATCGGCATCGAGGACTGTGCAGAGTTAGCATTCAGGATGGAATTGAGCTCAAAAGATGCTGACAGATAGAAACTGCAACTGGCAATAAATAAAAGTTTCCGCTCTACCTGGGGCTCATAGTGATTCAAACTTGTTTTTGTGAAGTCTTCAAGCATTAGTTTTCAATTTATGACTTAGATAACAGCAAACCCGTCCCTGAGTAAGAGTCAGCACACTCCCCAAAACTCAACTAACACTGAATCATGGTGTATTCCTGAGGGAGCACCGCACTGTCAGAGGGTCAGTACTGAGGGAGTGCCGCACTGTCAGAGGGTCAGTGCTGAGGGAGTGCTGCACTGTCAGAGGGTCAGTACTGAGGGAGTGCTGCACTGTAAGAGGGTCAGTGCTGAGGGAGTGCTGCACTGTCAGAGGGTCAGTACTGAGGGAGTGCCGCACTGTCAGAGGGTCAATGCTGAGGGAGTGCCGCACTGTCAGAGGGTCAGTGCTTGGGGAGTGCTGCACTGTCAGAGGGTCAGTGCTGAGGGAGTGCCGCACTGTCAGAGGGTCATGCTGAGGGAGTGCCGCACTGTCAGAGGGTCAGTGCTGAGGGAGTGCCGCACTGTCAGAGGGTCAGTGCTGAGGGAGTGCCGCACTGTCAGAGGGTCAGTACTGAGGGAGTGCCGCACTGTCAGAGGGTCAGTGCTGAGGGAGTGCCGCACTGTCAGAGGGTCAGTGCTGAGGGAGTGCCGCACTGTCAGAGGGTCAGTGCTGAGGGAGTGCCGCACTGTCAGAGGGTCAGTGCTGAGGGAGTGCTGCACTGTCAGAGGGTCAGTGCTGAGGGAGTGCCGCACTGTCAGAGGGTCAGTGCTGAGGGAGTGCCGCACTGTCAGAGGGTCAGTGCTGAGGGAGTGCTGCACTGTCAGAGGGTCAGTGCTGAGGGAGTGCTGCACTGTCAGAGGGTCAGTGCTGAGGGAGTGCTGCACTGTCAGAGGGTCAGTGCTGAGGGAGTGCTGCACTGTCAGAGGGTCAGTGCTGAGGGAGCCTGCACTGTCAGAGGGTCAGTCCTGAGGGAGTGCGCACTGTCAAGAGGGTCAGTGCTGAGGGAGTGCCGCACTGTCAGAGGGTCAGTGCTGAGGGAGTGCCGCACTGTCAGAGGGTCAGGTCGTGCTGAGGGAGCGCCGCACTGTCAGAGGGTCAGTGCTGAGGGAGCGCCGCACTGTCAGAGGGTCAGTGCTGAGGGAGCGCCGCACTGTCAGAGGGTCAGTGCTGAGGGAGCGCCGCACTGTCAGAGGGTCAGTGCTGAGGGAGCGCCGCACTGTCAGAGGGTCAGTGCTGAGGGAGCGCCACACTATCAGGGGGGTTTTATCAGCCAAGTGGCAAATATCTCTTTATTTTCCATATTTTTAGAATAAAAATCTATCAATTGTGATATAAGGTGGAGTTTCTGAGAACTGCCCTGGATCACCAACTCCACAACCCAGTGAGTGAAGTTCCAATAGACATGCCTTTCTGTACACAGTCCACCAGCTGATAACTGGATCAACTGGCAAACTTGTCAGCTGGTTAACTGTCGGCTGGTCAACTGGTCAGCTGGATAACTAGTTAACTGGTGAGTAGTGTAGTAGCATTGTCACGGGACTAGTAAGTGGATTTGTATGGGAGTCACGATACCACAGTGGTTAGCACTGCTGCCCCACAGTGCCAGGGACCCCGGTTTAATTCCTGACCGTCTGTGTGGAGTTTATGGGTTCTCCCCGTGTCTGCACAGATTTCCTCCGCATACTCCAGTTTCCTCCTATAGTCCAAAGATGCGCTGATTGGATGTTAAATCGCTGTTTAGTGACCCAAGGTTTGTAGGTTAAGGGATTAGCAGGTAAATATGTGAGGTTATATGGATAGAACCTGTGTGGGATGCCCTGTCTGAAAGTAGGTGCAGATGGGCTGAATTCAGAGTAATGCTCATGGGACCTGCACAGATACAGGAAGAATGTGCAGTCTCCACATAGTCAGTCACCCAAGGCCGGAATTGAACCAGTTTCTTGACACTGTGAGATAACAGTGCTACCTACTGTGCAGTCCTTCTACATCCAGTCAAGAATGCAGGTGGATAATTAAACAGCTCACTGGAGGAGGCTCTACAAATATCCCCATCCTCAATGATGGAGGAGCCCAGCACATCAGTGTGAAAGATAAGGGTGAAACATTCGCAGAAATCTTCGACTGGAAGTGCCGAGCGGATGATCCATCTCAGCCTCCTCCGAGCGGTCCCCAGCATCTCAGATATCAGTCTCCAGCCAATTCGATTCACTCTGTGTGATATTAAGAAACAGCTGAAGGCACTGGATGCTGCAAAGGCAATGGGTCCTGATAACATTCCAGCAATACCACTGAAGACTTGTGCTCCAGAACTTGCCCTCACTGCCCTAATCAAACTGTTCCAGTACAGCTACAACACTGGCATCTACCCAGCAACGTGGAAAATTGCCCAGGTATGTCCTGTACACAAGAGCAGGACAAATCCAACCCAGCCAATCACTGCCCAATCAGTCTACTCTCAATCATCAGTAAAATGATGGAAGGGGTCATCGACAGTGCTATCAAGCAGCTCCTGCTCAGCAATAACCTGCTCAGTGATGCCCAGTTTGGGTTTAGCCAGGGTCACTCAGCTCCTGACCTCATTACAGCCTTGGTTCAAACATGGACAAAAGAGCTGAATTCCAGAGTGAGGTGAGAGGAACGGCCTGAATCATCAAAGACCAATTTGACCAAGTGTGGCATCAAGGAGCCCTTGGAAAACTGGAGTCTATAGGAATCAGCGAGCAAACTCTCCGCTGGTTGGGGTCATACCTGATACATAGGAAGATGACTGTGCTGCTGGAAGTCAATCACTGCAGGTGTTCCTCAGGGTAATCGAAGCCCAACCATCCTCAGCTGCTTCATCAATGACCTCCTCTCCATCACAATTCTGACATTGATTGGAAGTGGGGATGTTTGCTGACAATATTCAGTATCATTTGTGATTCCCTCAGACACTGACACACTTTTGTGTCCAAATGTAATAAGCCTGGACAATATTCAGACTTAGGCTGATAGGTAGCAAATAACATTCACACCTCAGGAGTGCCAGACAATGACCATTCCCAGCAAGAGAGGTTCTAACCATCATATCTTGACAGTCAATGGCATTATGTTTGCTGAATTTCTCACGATCAACATCCTGGGGATAATCACTGACCAAAATCTGAACTGGATCCAGCTACAGGAATACAGTGACTACAAGAGCAGGTCTGAGGCTAGGAATCCTGCTGTGAGTAACTCACCTCCTGACTCACCAGAACCTGTCCACGTTCTACAAGGCACAACTCAGGAATGTGAAGGAACATTCTCCATTTGCCTGATGAGTGCAACTCCAGCAAGACTCAGGAAGCTCAACACCATCCAGGACAAAGCAGCCCCATTTGTTGGCACCCCTTCCACAAACATTCCCCCCACCCTCCACCACCAATAACAGTGACAGCACCTGGGTCATTCACTAGATGCACTGCAGCACCTCACTTAGGCAGCACCTTCCGAACCCATGCCCACAGCCACCTAGAAGGGCAAGAGCAGCAGATACCTGGGAAACCACCAGCTGGAGGTTCCCCTCTAAGACACTTACCATGCATTGGAACTACAACTCTGTCCCTTCACAGTTATTGGGTCAGAATCCTGGAATTCTCAGACTATTCAATATCCATAAATGAACTGTTAAAAACTTTCTCGAAGAGTAATCAGATTGTTATTTTTAAATGAAATTATAATTTAGGCATGATGTCAGAACCAGAAATGGGGCCACACCCAATCCTTGCCCAGCACACTGGCACAAGAAATGAATGGGTAAAAGTGGCATAGTGATATTGTCACTGAACCAGTAATGCAAGCATCAATGGATATGCCCTGGGTCCTGGATTCAAATCCCATCACACATAGGATCAAATTTAAATTCAATAAATATCTGGAATTAGTGGTTTGGTGACAACTTGAAACCATTATAGACTGTTGTAAAAACCCATCTGGTTCACTGATAACCCTAGGGCAGGAAATCTGCCATCCTTCCCCTGTCTGGCCTACTTAGGACTCCAGATCCACAACAATATGAGTGGCTTAGTGTCACATTGATTAGCAGGATAAATGGGAATAGGGTACAGGGATAGGGCCTGGCTGGGATACTAGTTGATACAGGCCTGATGGACCCAAATGGCCTGCTGTACTGTGGGAATTCTGTGATACGATGAATCTTAATTGCCCTCTGAAAAAGCCATTCAAGGACAACTAGGAGTCGGCCTAGTCGGGAAGGCAACATCCACAGAATGAATCAAAATAAATAAACCAGCTTTCCGAGGATAACCTCTCTCTCCGGCAACATCAGGGAATTCGGAATTTCTGCAGTGCCTTTTGGAATCTCAGAATGCCTCCTGTCTGAAAAACAATGCTCTACAACCACCTTCTGGCTTCTGTCAAGAAGCTAATTTTGTATCCACTTCGATACCTCACCCTGGATCCTGTAAGATTTAACTTTGAGTAACAGCTCACCATGTGGTACCTTGTCGATGGCCTTGCTAAAATCCATGTGGACAACATCAACTGCACTGCCCTCAACTACCTTCTTGGTTACCCCTTCAAAAAACTCAATCAAATTTGTGAGACACTATTTTCCACTCACAAAGCCATGCTGACTGTCCCTAATCAGTCCTTGCATCTCTAAATGCCTGTAGATCCTGTCCCTCAAAATACATTCCAACTATTTGATTTACAGAGCAGATTTATAAGGATGTTGTCTGGATTGGCGGGCATGCCCTATGAAGATAGGTTGAGGGAGCTAGTTCTCTTCTCCCTGGAGAGACGAAGGTTGAGAGGCGACCTGATAGAGGTTTATAAGATGTTGAGAGGAATAGATAGGGTGGACTCTCAGAGGCTATTTCCCAGGGCTGAAATGGTTGCTATGAAAGGACACAGGCTTAAGGTGCTGGGCAGCAAGTACAGAGGAGATATTAGAGGTAAGTTTTTCACTCAGAGGGTGGTGAGTGAATGGAATTGGTTCCTGTCGGTGGTGGTAGAGGCGAACACGCTGGGGTCTTTTAAAAGACTTCTGGATGAGTACATGGGATTTAATGGGATTGGGAGTTACAGATAGTTCTATGGCCTGGTAGGACACTGCATTTGCCTGAGGAAGACACAGAGTGTTGAAAGCTCGCGTTTTTACTATCAAATAAATCGGTTGGATTATAAATTGGTGTTGCTAAATTCTTACTGGTAGGTATAGACATGATCGGCACAACTTGTGGGCCGAAGGGCCTGTTTGTGCTGTGGTGTTCTATGTTCTAATATCCCAAAACAGCTTACAGCAAATGAAATGCTTCTGAAGTTGCAGTATAGAAAATGCAGCAACTGAATTTACACAGCAAGATCCCATACAGAGTTATTTGATGGAATCAGTGATTCGAGGATTAGTCAGGACGATAGGGAAATCTCCCCAGCTCTGTTACAGATCATTCCAACCAAGAAAGCCCCAGAAGCCCAAAATTAACAATCCAATCGAAAGATAACAATTCCATTTGTACAGTGCCTCCTCAGCACTGACCCTCTGACAGTGCGGCACTCCCTCAGCACTGACCCTCTGACAGTGCGGCACTCCCTCAGCACTGACCCTCTGACAGTGCGGCACTCCCTCAGCACTGACCCTCTGACAGTGCGGCACTCCCTCAGCACTGACCCTCTGACAGTGCGGCACTCCCTCAGCACTGACCCTCTGACAGTGCGGCACTCCCTCAGCACTGACCCTCTGACAGTGCGGCATTATTTCAATGTGTTACTGAAAAGCAGGCAGTAACAAAGATTTATCTAAATAAACTGGCTTTTAGCAATTTTTGCTTTTTCAAGTGGAAAATACTTAAAAAGGAAATAAAAATACTTGCTAAACATGAACAGTTTTAAAATTAGATTTCTAACTGAGACAGGAGCAGAAAAAAACTCGGCCTCAGAGATGTTGCTCTCTGAGTTCCTGCCGACTAAATATAGATCTTGGGTTTCAGTGTTTTATCTACTTAAAGGTCATGTGTGAATACAATATACCACAGCCCAAAGCAGGAGAATCGCAGCAGACTGCATGTTTCCGCTAGACAAATGCACGCTGCATTTTACTTTGCAAAATAGAAACAAATCCTCAGCTTTCCATTGCCTTGCTGCAATGGTAGATTTTGTGGTTATATTTCAGTGTGTGGATTATATTCAGAGGGGTTTTCTGCACTTTTAATTTTTCTGTGTCTTGGAAAGTGTAGGTTGCAGTGAAAGTGGAACTTGCTCTGACTCACAGGATGCTGAAGAATGCATCAGTAACTCACAACACCTGCTAAAACTGCACAGAGCAGCGAGATTCACCCGGAGGCAGGCACACTGTACATTACTTATCTCGCTTTGATCCACTGCTCAAAGATTGTACATCTCAAACATCAGCAAAACTTTTCAAAGGATAGACCTGGCTGCTCTCAGCTTAACCTCAGTGGTGGGGAGATTTGTAGAGTCAGTAACCTGGGAGAAATGCAATAGTCACCTGATAAAACATAGATTAATCACGGAAAACCAACATGGGTGTTTTTTCATTCTTTCATTGAGTTGTGGACATTGCCAGCATTTATTGCCAGAATGACTTTAATCAGCCAATTAAGGTGGGCCTATTCGAATAAGAACTCCCTAAATAAGGGCCAAATTAATGGGCCAATCAGGGAGCCTGTTCCTAACCAGGCGCGCCAGTTCCTCTGAGACTCCGAGTGTAGGTTGCTAACAGAAAGCATTCTGTTTGCTATTGTCAGACTTACAAATAAAGTGATTTTGGTGAAGGGGCTTCTGTCTCCAAGGATTTATTACACTTGCCCGTCCCTAACTGCTCCCGATATTGTGGGTCTGGAGTCACATGTAGGTCAGACCCTTACAGGATATGAGTGAAATAGATGGATATTATCAAAGCAACAAAGAAACAAAGAAAATTACAGCACAGGAAAAGGTCCTTTGGCCCTCCAAGTCTGCACTGATCATGCGTTCCTCACTAGATCATTCATTTGTATCCCTCTATTCCCATCACGGAACCATGCTCAGTTCAGACCCATGGACATTACAGAACATAGAACATAGAACAATACAGCACAAAAAGGCCCTTCGGCCCACGAATTGCGCCGATCACATCTACCAATCCACAGACCTATCTTAACAGAGCTCTGTTAAGATGCCTGCAACTTATCAAGTAACTTTGGACATTTACACTGCAGACACTTTTCAATTCTGTGGCCAATATGTAATAAAAATGGACCTTAACCTGAGAACATAGAACATAGAACATAGAACAATACAGCACAGAACAGGCCCTTCGGCCTTCGATGTTGTGCCGACCAAAATAAAAAGCAATGCCCCTCCTAACTAAACCATTCCCTTCTCATCCATATACTTATCAACTAACCTCTTAAACGCCACCAAACTTGGCGCATCTACAACAGCTGCAGGCAGGGCATTCCACTCCCTAATCACTCTTTGAGTAAAGAACCTACCTCTGATATCCGTCCTATAACTCATACCCCTTAATTTAAAGTTGTGTCCCCTCGTGCTAGCTTTTTCCATCCTAGGAAAAAGGCTATCACTGTCCACCCTATCCAAACCTCTAATCATCTTATATGTTTCAATAAGATCCCCCCTTAGCCGCCTCCTTTCTAACGAAAACAACCTCAAATCCTTCAACCTCTCTTCATAGGACCTGCCCTCCATACCAGGCAACATCCTAGTAAACCTCCTCTGTACCCTCTCCAATGCCTCCACATCTTTCTTATAATGTGGCGACCAGAACTGCACACAATACTCCAAGTGCGGCCGCACTAGAGTTTTGTACAGTTGCAACATGATGCTGCGGCTCCTAAATTCAATCCCCCTACCAATAAAAGCTAAGACTCCATATGCCTTCTTAACAACTTTATCCACTTGACTGCCTACTTTCAGGGATCTATTGACACATACACCAAGATCCTTCTGTTCATCAACACTATTAAGAGCCCTACCATTAGCCCTATACTCTACACATTTATTGTTCCTGCCAAAGTGCATTACCTCACACTTTTCCACATTAAACTCCATTTGCCACCTCTCGGCCCAGCTCTGCAACTTGTCCAAGTCACTCTGTAAACTAAAACACCCCTCTTCACTATCTACCACACCACCAACTTTAGTATCATCTGCAAATTTACTGATCCATCCCTCAATACCCTCATCCAGATCATTTATAAAAATTACAAACAGCAGGGGCCCCAAAACAGACCCCTGAGGCACACCACTCGTCACCGAACTCCACGATGAATATCTCCCATCAACCACCACCCTCTGTCTTCTATCTGCCAGCCAATTCCTAATCCAATTAGCTAAATCACCCTCTATTCCACACATCTGCATTTTCTGTAGAAGTCTTCCATGGGCCACCTTATCAAACGCCTTACTAAAGTCCATATATACTACATCAACCGCCTTACCCCCATCCACCTCTCTGGTCACTTTCTCAAAAAACTCAATGAGGTTAGTAAGGCATGACCTACCCTTCACGAAACCATGCTGACTATCCCCAATCAATTCATTTCTCTCTAAATAACTATAAATCCTATCCCTAATAATTCTCTCCAATACCTTGCCCACCACAGAAGTAAGACTCACTGGCCTATAATTCCCAGGAAGGTCTCTCTTCCCCATTCCAGCCAGCTGTTCAGTTTAAACATTTCGGTGTTTATAAGGATGAAGTGACATTGGCGGAATGTGGAATCCCCAATCTGTTGAGCGGAGTTTTCCCATTCCGCCCACCATGGGAATTGTAGTGGGGGCAGACCACGCAAAACTCCGATTTTGGGATGAGGAAAGATTCATAGAATCCTACAGTATAGAAAGAGGCCCTTCGGCCCATCGAGTCTGCATCGAACACAATCCCACCCGAGCCCTAGCCCCATATCCCTACATATTATACCCACTAATCTACACATCCCTGGACACTAAGGAGCAATTTCTTAGCGTGGCCAATCAACCTAACCCGCACATCTTTGGACAGTGGGAGGAAACCGGAGCATCCGAAGGAAACCCATGCAGACACGAGGATATCGTGCAAATTCCACACAGACAGTGACCTGAGCTGGGAATCGAACCCAGGACCCTGGAGCTGTGAAGCAGCAATGCTAACTACTGTGCCACCATGCCACCCATATCTGGAAAATCCTGTCCTCGGTTTCCCAGAGCCATATTGACAGGAGGAGAATATTTGACTTCAAGTTGGGGCAACAATAAGAGCGAATGAGTGTTGTCAGCTGTGGTGGATCATGGTGTTCTGGCCCCAGATGTGTAAACTCTGCACTCATGTGACTGAAACTAACTTTCCGGGACTGCAGTTTAATACAATCTAAATAAAGCAAATCTGAATGTACGTGACAAACATCTGAACCATCATTGCTGAGAATCTTCAAACACAGCTGGATTTTTTCCAGCAGGTAAATCCACCTGGGAACCAACTTCCTGGCTATTCAGCTATAGGAGGCCTCACACCTTCCTGAAAATGCTTGATTCTTAAAAAACCTCATCCCAACTACAATGTCAACTCAACTAAGAAGATAAAGAGTCTGTGTCGATACAAAGACAGAGTTATTAATTCTATTTTCATAATTACAACTTTAACTTCATCTGTTTCTAATCTTTGCGTGTGTGACAGTGTAGCTGATTAAGGTATGACTTTTTTTAACGCAAGTGTGTGATAATAAGTAACTTTTACTACTTTTAAAAATCAACAGAAAGCTCATTGCTCGCATTTATTTTTAACCAGGAAAAATCTCTCTGAGTGTGAGGAAGATACTCAAACATTCTGGAACACACTGCATAAAATCCCTCCATGATAATTATTGCAAGAATTAATGATTTCCTTCTGAGAATTACTGATAAGCTGAATTTTAAACTGTGGGCATCAGGATTCTAGATCAGTGGTATCACCGCTAAACCATTATACTCCTATGTTACCCACCTACCACCACCGCCCCCCCCCCCCCCCCACCACCACCCCCCGACACCCCATACAATCAGAACAGAATCATGTTTGATGTTTTGTTCCAATGAGATAATACACGGGTTGAAAGATGTGATGCGGAGATGCTGGCATTGGACTGGTTTGGGCACAGTAAGAAGTTTCACAACACCAAATTAATGTCCAATAGGTTTATATGGTAGCTCAAGCTTTCGGAGCACTGCTCCTTCCTCAGGTGAGTCAGGGTGGAAGATGGCAGTGCAGCTGACCTTGTGAACAGGATTTCAGAAGGTGTTGAGAGAAGTGATTGAAATCCGAGGATTAATAGAGTAGAAGCAGCAGAGAAACAATACTAGCTGTTTCTCAGACTGGGTGGAAATGTATTGTGGACAGAGTTCAGTACTTGGACAAAAACAAAATACTGTCAAAGTTGGGAATCTGGAATTAGAACCAAAAGCGCAGGAAAAGCTCAGCAGGTCAGGCAGTAACTGCCGAGAGAGAAACAAAGTTAATGTTTCATCTGAATAAAGGTCACAAAATAAATGACACAATACGTGAAATGTCAGGACAAATGGTGAGACACTCTGCTCTCTCAGGAGGGCACAGATTCAAAATAATGGCCAAAAGGAGTAAAGCTGATGTCAGGTAAACATCTTTCACCAGAGGATGGCTGGAGTCAGAGATGAGATAAGCTTCCTGACAAGGTGATGGAGGCAGGATCAGCTCAGGTATGAACTGGGGAATGGAACTGGGTAGAATTCTCTTCCAGACAACCAGTGATGACTCAATGGGCTAAATGGCCTCCTTCTGCATTGTAAAGATTCTGTGATCCTGATTCTGTGAACTATGAAAGTATGTAATCCAATCGGTGAACTGTGTCTGGATATACATTGACAGATGCCTCAAAAGCAGATTTTATGGATTTTGCATCAACCTGTATGGAATGTATACAATAGTCTTCATACAATAGTTCACTGTGTTTTAGTGAGACCGGCTGTTTAAGGGGACTACAACAGGGTAACTGAGCAGGTCATAAAATGTATGAGTTTCCAGGACTTTACAAGTAGAGAGACAGAGTACAAAGTACTCCAGCAGAATAATCCCACAATGGGTTATTCTAAACCATGTAAAACACTAGTTGAGTTCCAGTAGAATACTGTTTCCAGCTTCAGGAAGCATGTGTTAGGAAGTGGTGAGAGTTTGGAGAGGATGTGGGACAGATTTACTAGCGTGGGATGAAATGTCACCGGTGGGAAACAGGAGAAGCTGTAGTTCTCCAGAGCAAAGAAAACTGAAAGGAGATTTGATGGAGGTGTTTAAAATTCGGGATGATTTAGCTGGAATAAGAACATACGAAATAAGAGGATAAATGATGGACTGAGTCCCATCGGGCCCTGTTCCACCTATCAATACAATCACAGCCCATCGCTGAACATAAATCCTCTTTGCTGCCTGATCCCCACACACCTTAGTAAATAAGGTGGATGAACTTAGGGCGTGGATTGCTGCTTGGGATTGTGATGTGGTGGCCATTACAGAGACTTGGATGTCTCAGGGACAGGACTGGGTACTACAGGTCCCGGGATTCAGATCCTTCAGGAAGGACAGGGAGGGAGGCAAAAGAGGTGGTGGAGTGGCACTGTTGATCAGGGACAGTGTCATGGCTGCAGAGAAGGTGGATACCGAGGAGGGAATGTCTACGGAGTCTCTGTGGGTGGAAGTTAGGAATAGCAAAGGGTCGGTGACGTTGCTGGGTGTATTCTATAGGCCGCCCAATAGTGACAGGGAAGTTGAGGTGCAGATAGGGAAACAGATACTGGAGAGATGTAGAAATAACAGAGTTGTTGTGATGGGAGACTTCAATTTCCCAAACATCGACTGGAATATCCCAAGGGTAAGGGGTTTGGATGGGGAGAGTTTGTTAGGTGTGTTCAGGAGGGTTTCCTGACACAGCACGTGGACAAGCCTACGAGAGGAGAGGCTGTACTGGACCTGGTACTAGCTAATGAACCAGGACAGGTGATGGATCTCTCGGTAGGAGAGCATCTTGGGGATGGAGATCATAATTCTATCTCCTTCACCCTTGCATTGGAAAAGGATAGGATCAGGCAGGCTAGGAAGGTGTTTGTCTGGAATAAGGGGAAATATGAAGACATCAGGCAGATGTTGGGGCGAATAAACTGGAAGGAGGTGTTCTTGGGGAAAAGCACAGAAGGAAGGTGGCAGATATTCAAGGAATGCTTGTCTGGAGCTTTGCACGACAATGTTCCGGTGAGACAAGGAGGTTTTGGTAGGATGCGGGAACCATGGTGCACGAAGGCTGTGGTGAACATAGTCAGGAAGAAAAGAAAGGTGTATAAAAGGTTCAAAGAGCTAGGAGATGTTGGGGATCTAGAGAAGTATAAGGCTTATAGAAGAGAGCTTAAAAAGGAAATTAGGAGAGCCAGAAGGGGTCATGAGAAGGCCTTGGCTGGTAGGATTAAGGAGAATCCCAAGGCCTTCTACAAATATGTGAAAAGTAAAAGGATGAGAAGAGAAGGGATAGGACCTATAAAAGGTGAAGGGGAAAAAGTCTGTATGGAACCAGAAGAAATGGCAGAGGTGCTTAATGAGTACTTTGCCTCAGTATTCACGGTGGAAAGTGATCTGGGAGGATGCACTACAAGTTGCGGCAGACTGAAAAGATTGAGTATGTAGATATTAAGGAAGCGGATGTGTTAGAACTTTTAAATGCTATCAAGATAGACAAGTCTCCGGGACCAGATGGGATGTACCCCAGGTTATTGTGGGAGGTGAGGGATGTCATTGCAGAGCCCCTGGCGATGATCTTTGCGTCATCGATGGAGACGGGAGAGGTTCCGGAGGATTGGAGGATTGCGGATATGGTCCCTATTTTCAAGAAAGGGAACAGGGATAGTCCTGGAAATTACCGACCGGTGAGTCTGACCTCAGTGGTTGGTAAGCTGATGGAGAGGCTTCTGAGGGACAAGATTTATGAGCATTTGGAGAAGTTTAGGTTGATTAGAAATAGTCAGCATGGTTTTGTAAAAGGCAGGTCGTGCCTTACGAGCTTAATTGAGTTCTTCAAAAATGTGACTGAACACATTGACGAAGGAAGAGCAGTGGACGTGGTGTACATGGACTTCAGCAAGGCATTTGACAAGGTCCCCCATGCAAGACTTCTTGAGAAGGTGAGAGGGCATGGGATCCAAGGGGCTTTGGCCTTGTGGATCCAGAACTGGCTGCCTGCAGAAGGCAGAGGGTGGTTGTGGATGGCTCTTTTTCTGCATGGAGGTCGGTCACCAGTGGAGTGCCCCAGGGATCTGTTCTAGGACCCTTGCTGTTTGTCATTTTCATAAATGACCTGGATGAGGAAGTGGAGGGATGGGTGAGTAAGTTCGCCGATGACACGAAGGTCGGTGGTGTTGTGGATGGTCTGGAGGGATGTCAGAAGTTGCAGCACGACATCGACAGGATGCAAGACTGGGCGGAGAAGTGGCAGATGGACTTCAACGCGGATAAATGTGTTGCGGTCCATTTTGGCAGATCCAACGGGATGAATGAGTACACTATCAAAGGTAGGAGTCTTAGCTGTGTGGAAGAGCAGAGGGATCTTGGGGTCCAGGTCCATAAGACTCTCAAATCAGCCTCCCAGGTGGAGGATGTGGTTAAGAAAGCTTACGGTGTACTGGCCTGGAATCTATTCTATGGTAGAGAATGCCAAAGAGTCACCACCCCACAGTGAAGAAATGTTTTCCTGTCTCAGTGTGAAATAACCAGCCCCTCTGTTACTGAGACTGCATTGACTCAGCAGCCAGGGTGGAAATGGAATTGAGACTCATCTCTCAAATTAACCATCTCCACCACTAAGCTCAGCTCTCTCCGGCAAGAAGCTACTTCTACGCTGCCATCAATATAGGGAGAACTTGAATTTAAACTGCTACGATTTCTGATCTACATTAATGACCTGCACCTTGGAATTATATCATAGAATGGTTACAGGACAGAAAGAGGCCATTCAGCCTGTTGAGGCTATACTGGTTCATATGTTCATTTGCTCTCAATCTTACCCCCGTTTTCCTGATTTTTTTTATAGCTACAGTTAATTATGGATTGAGGATTGGTTATCTAACAGGAAACTGAAAATTGGAATAAATGGATACTTTTCTGGTTGGCAGCTGGTGACTAGTGGCGTGCCCCAGGGATCAGTGCTGGGACCTCAACTATTTACCATTTACAGAGGTGATCTGGAGGAAGGGGCTGAGTGCAGGGTGACGAAATTTGCTGATGACACAAAGATGAGTGGAAAAGCAAATTGTGTGGAGGGTGTGAAAAGCCTGCAGAGGGATCTGGATAGGTTGAGTGAGTGGACGAGGACCTGGCAGATGGATTATAATGTTAGCAAATGTGAGGTTATCCACTTTGGTAGAAATAATAGTAAAATGGACTATTATGTAGGTGGTGAAAAGCTGCAGCATGCGATGGTGCAGAGGGACCTGGGAGTCCTTGTGCACGAATTGCAAAAACTCAGTCTGCAGGTGCAGCAGGTGATTAAGGAGGCGAATGGAATGTTGGCCTTTATAGCGAGGGGGATAGAATATAAAAGCAGGGAGGTCTTGCTGCAACTGTACAAAGCACTGGTGAGGCCGCAACTGGAGCACTGTGTGCAGTTTTGTCACCGCATTTGCGAAAGGATATATTGGCCTTGGAGGGAGTACAGAGAAGGTTCACCAGGTTGATACCAGAGATGAGGGGGTTAGCTTATGAGGAGAGATTGAGTAGATTGGGCCTGTACTCATTGGAGTTTAGAAGGCTGAGAGGGGATCTTATAGAGACATATAAGATAATGAAGGGGATGGATAGGGTAGAGATAGAGAGATTCCTTCCACTTAGAAAGGAAAACAGAATTAGAGGACTCAGCTTCAAAACAAGAGGGGGGGTGCAGTTTAGAACAGGGTTGAGGAAGAACTTCTTCTCTCTGAGGGTGGTGAATCTCTGGAATTCTCTGCCCATTGAAGCGGTGAAGGCTATCCTATTGACTATGTTTAAGTCACAAGTAGATAGGTTTCTGATAGACAAGGGAATTAAAGGTTATGGGGAGAAAGCGGGTAAATGGAACTGATCCACTTCAGATCTGCCATGATCTGATTGAATGGCGGGGCAGGCTCGAGGGGCTAGATGACCTACTCCTGCTCCTATTTCTTATGTTCTTATACAATTACCTATTTAAAATCTCAATTGAATCTGTCTCCACCCCACTCTCAGACAGTACATTCCAGATCTTAACCACTAGCTGTGTGAATGGGTTTTTCTTCATTTTGTCTTTGTTTCTTCAGACAAGCGAACAGTTCACCCTGCTCTACTCTGCCCAAACCCCTCGTGATTTTTTTCTCAACCCTTTCTTCCGTAAAGAGAACAGTCACAGCTTTTTCAATATATTCTTGTAACTGAAGTCTCCTGAATCCTGGCTGTACTCTCGCTGACACCTTCACATCCTTCCCAATGTCTGAGATGCTAAATAAACCTCAATGTGGCTCAAAGTAACAAAGGATTGCTAATGATAAACAGTGATTTATAATCGAGGGTTAGTCAGGATTCACCAACAAAGAAAATTACAGCACAGAAAAAGACTCTTTGGCCCTGCAAGCCTGCACTGACCATTCTGTCCCTCTGAACTAAAATCGCTATCCTGTTGGGGACATTATCCCTCATTCCCATTCTATTTATGTATTTGCCATTTAAAACTAACTAATGTCCCTTAATGTCACAAAGGTCATTAACTGGGTGATAGTACAGTTCTTCTCCCAGGGTCCAGCTGCGGTCCTCCCCCAATCAGGATATACACTCATGTACCCGATTGGCTCAGCTTCCCACTTAGACACTCCATAGAGTGCAGCCCAATCGCATGACCCCCCAGGGAACATCCCTTAAAGGGGCCATCACAGATCCAGAACTCACATCATTTAAAAATATGTAATTGAAAGAAAATTCATCATTGGAGTGAAGGATGCGATGCACAGACTGCAGGAGAACAGAGGAAGATAGATGAGTTGGAGTTACAGAAAATGATTGATTTTAGTGAAAAGGTTGTTAAGAGATAATATAAACAAAATGAAAGCAGAGAGACTGGTGTGTCCATCAGATACAGCAATCTGTAATGTGTTTGATAGGATGTTCGTCAGGGTACACTGCACAGATCAAGGAAGTTATGCTGAACTTTTATAAATCTCTGATTCAATCACTGATACTGACACATGGGCAGTGTGAAGGTTACACATCGTTATCCACAGGGAGACTGATGAGACTGAAACAGGGATTGCTGGGAATGACGGGTACTGTGGGAAGTGGAGGATTGGCCTGTCCCAGTAACCTGGTACAGATCAGAGTTCCATCAGCTCCAACTCATCACAGAAACTCACTCGGAGCCTCCTTTTCATCTTCACTCACTGAAACTCTCAGCCCCCAGACCATGTCTGAATGCAAAACTCTGGAAGATCAGTGACCCACACACACCCCTCCCCCGCTCACTCACTCACACCCACCCTCACAACCCCCCACCCACCCAACACACCCCCCCACACACTTCCCACTCACTCACACCCCCTCACTCATTCACACCCCCCCTCACAACTCCCCACCCAACACACACCCCCTCACACACTCCCCACTCACTCATACCCACCACAAGCCCCTACCCACCACACACACACCCCTCCTCACACACTCCCCACTCACTCACACCCCCCTCACTCACTCACACCTCCTCACACACTCCCCACTCACTCACACCCCCCCCCTCCTCACTCACACCCCCCTCACAACTCCCCACCCACACACACACCCCTCCTCACACACTCCCCTCACTCACACCCCCCCTCACAACCCCCCACCCCCCCACACACACCCCCTCACACACTCCCCACTCACTCACACCCCCACCTCACAACCCCCCACTCAGTCACACACCCCGCTCACCCACACTCCTCACCCACCAACACTCCCGGCTGAATCATACCCCCCGCCAGCATGCGCTTCCCGTGGAAAGCCAGTGTTTGTGCGATATTGGAGTGGAAATCCTTGTAGTTTTCAAACATTAGGGGCCTTTGGAGCCTCCTGGGTACAGCCGACATTCTCAAGGCTGAGATTGCTGCAAAAGTGGTGACTCTCGAAATCTGGCTGCCCCTGTCCTATGCAAACCTGACATAATGATGGAATTTTCTGGAAAGGGTGTAAGCCATCTCTTTTACACAGAGATAAAACGTGAACTCAGAGATGTCACACAGATCCCCTGTTGATCCCTGGAAATACCCAAAGGCAAAGAGACTGAGCATTGCTGCCTCCTTCAAAGCCACTAGTGGGGCAAGTCTCCAACCCAACATCGCACCGGCTCTTCATAAAGAACGCAGCAAGTAAGAACATAAGAACATAAGAAATAGGAGCAGGAGTAGGCCATCCAGCCCCTTGAACCTGTCCCGCCATTCAATAAGATCATGGCTGATCTGAAGTGGATCAGTTCCACTTTCCTGCTTTCTCCCCATAACCCTCAATTCCCTTGTCTACCAGAAACCTATCTACCCGTGATTTAAATATATTCAGCAAGTAGCCTCCATCACTTCAACAGGCAGAGAATTCCAAAGACTCACCATCCTTTGAGTGAAGAAGTTCCTCCTCAATTCCATTCTAAACTGCACTCCTCCCCCCTCTTATTTTGAGGCTGTGCCCTCTAGTTCTGTTTTCTTTCTAAGTGGAAAGAATCTCTCTACCTCTACCCTATCTAGCCCCTTCATTATCTTGTAAGTCTCTATAAGATTCCTGCTCAGCCTTCTAAACTCTAACGAGTACAGGCCCAGTCTATTTAATCTCTCCTCGTAGGCTAACCTCCTCATCTCTGGTATCACTGCATTCTCTGCACTCCGTCCAAGGCCAATATATCCTTCCATAAATGCAGCGACCAAAACTGCACACAGTACTCCAGCAGCGGCCTCACCAGTGCGTTGTACAGTTGCAGCAAGACCCCCCCGCTTTTATATTCTATCCCCCTCGCTATAAAGGCCAACATTCCATTCACCTTCTTGATCACCTGCAGACTGGGTTTTTGTGATTTGTGCACAAGGACCCCCAGATCCCTCTGCACCGTAGCATGTTGTAGTTTTTCACCACTTAAATAACATTTCATTTTACTATTATTTCTTCCAAAGTGGATAACCTCACACTTGCTAATGTTATACTCCATTTATCAGGTCCTCACCCACTCACTCAGCCTATCCAAATCTCTCTGCAGACTTTCTCTGTCCTCCATGCAATTTGCTTTTCCACTCATCATTGTGTCATCAGCAAATTTTGTTATCCTACACTCAGCGCCTTCCTCCAGATCATCTATGTAGATAGTAAACTCAGAGCGAGGTCTGACAACACCAATTTTAAATCCAACCGATTTATTTGATAGTAAACCTGCAAGCTTTCAACTTTTGTGCCTTTGTCAGGTGAATGGGGTGTTCTGGTCTCCAAAATCACACATATCAACACAGACAGTTTACGGATTACTGATTAGAATGTGAATCCTTACACCTTATGTAAATGGTAAACAGTTGAGGCCCCAGCACCGATCCCTGCGACACTCCACTAGTCACCAATTGCCAACCAGAAAAACACCCATTTATTCCAATTCTCAGTTTCCTGTTAGATAACCAATCCTCAATCCACGCTAACACTTTACCCCCAACTCCGTGTACCTTAATCTCCTGCAGCAACTTTTGTGAGGCACCTTATTGAACGCCTTCTGGAAATCTAAAAACACCACATCCACCCGTTCCCCTCTGTCTACTGCACAGTCACATCTTCATAAAAATCCAGTAAATTCATCAAACACAACTTCCCCTTCATGAATCCGTGCTGCGTCTGCTTGATCGAACCCTTGGTTTCCAGGTGTCCTGCTATTTAAACATAGAATATAGAACACTACAGCACAAACAGGCCCTTCGGCCCACAAGTTGCGCCGATCATATCTATACCTACCAAGCCATAGAACTATCTGTAACTCCCAATCCCATTAAATCCCATGTATTCATCCAGAAGTCTTTTAAAAGACTCCAGCGAGTTCGCCTCTACCACCCTCTATCGACAGCAACCGATTCCATTCGCTCACCACCCTCTGAGTGAAAAACTTACCTCTAACATCTCCTCTGTACTTGCTGCCCAGCACCTTAAACCTGTGTCCTCTCATAGCGACCATTTCAGCCCTGGGAAATAGCCTCCGAGAGTCCATCCTATCTATTCCTCTCAACATCTTATAAACCTCTATCAGGTTGCCTCTCAACCTTCGTCTCTCCAGGGAGAAGAGACCTAGCTCTCTCAACCTATCTTCATAAGGCATGCCCCCAATCCAGGTAATATCCTTGTAAATCTCCTTTGCACCTTCTCAATAGCTTCCACATCCTTCCTATAGTGAGGCGACCAGAACTGCGCACAATACTCCAACTGGGGTCTGACAAGGGTCTTATAAAGTTGCAGCATTATCTCCAACTCCTAAACTCAATTCCTCTATTAATGAAGGCCAGTACACCGTACGCCTTCTTGACCACATGCTCCACCTGCGAGACCGATTTAAGAGTCCTATGGACCCGAAACTCAAGATCCTTCTGCTCTACAACACAGCTAAGACTCCTACCCCTTATATTGTACTCTTTCATCCCATTATTCCTGCCAAAATGGACCATTACACATTTATCTGCGTTGAAGTCCATCTGCCACTTCTCCGCCCAGTCTTGCATCCTGCCTATGTCCCGCTGCAACTTTTGGCATCCCTCCAGACCATCCACAACACCACCAATCTTTGTATCGTCGGCGAACTTGCTAACCCATCCCTCCACTTCGTCATCCAGGTCATTTATGAAAATGACAAACAGCAGGGGTCCCAGAACAGATCCCTGGGGCACTCCACTGGTTACCGACCTCCATGCAGAACAAGATCCATCCACAACCACTCTTTGCCTTCTGCCGGCAAGCCAGTTCTGGATCCACGAGGCCAAAGCCCCTTGGATCCCATGCCCTCTCACCTTCTCCAGAAGCCTTGCATGGGGGACCTTATCAAACACCTTACTAAAGTCCATGTACACCACATCCACCGCCCTTCCTTCGTCAATGTGTTCAGTCACATTTTCAAAGAACTCAACTAGGCTCGTAAGGCATGACCTGCCCTCGACAAAACCATGCTGACTATTTCTAATCAGTCCAAACTTCTCCAAATGTTCACATATCTTATCCCTCAGAAGCCTCTCCATCAGGCTATTCAATGATTCAATTTAATAACTGTGTGTAAGAATTTCTGAACAATCGCAGTCACGCCTGGCACACATTTAGAAAGAGGGTTGAATATTGAACATGCAGTTTGCCCCACTCTGAGAATCACCCCCTCAGCCTCCTGGTTATTCTCTGCCTCTCTCTGAGCTGTCTCTTCAGCTGCAGTCGTTTTCAGTGCTGCCTCTCTCTCCCTCATCTCTGTTATATTCAGACTCTGACAAGGGCAGTAAACCTGCATCCATTTTACCAGCGTCGATAGTCAGAGGTTTTTTTCTCAGGGTGGGGGTGTTAATTACAGGGTGGGGGGGGACATAGGTTCAAGGGGAGAGGGGACAGTTTAAGGGAGATGTGGGGGGTACGTTTTTTACACAGATAGGGGTGGGTGCCTGGAACGGGTTGCCAGAGGAGGGGGTGGAAGCAGGAACATTAGCAACATTTAAGAGGCATCTGGATGGGTACAGGATTAGGGAGGGAATAGAGGGATACAGACGAGTAAAAGGACAGAGGGATTTTTTTAGTTTAATTAGGGTATCTTGATTGGTGCAGGCTCGGGGAGCTGAAGGGCCTGTTCCTGTGCTGTAATTTTCTTTGTTCTTTGTCTTGTTTTGTATGTCCTTCACTGTTCGCTGCACTCACAAAGTCTACATCCTGACTCTCCAGAAGCAGTGACTGTGATGTGAAGGTAATGAATTCACACTCTCCCTTCTCCCAGGGTAAATGAAGCAATTGGCTTTCAATAGCTTTCTCCCCGAGATAATCATCCTCCTTTGCAGCCAGTTCTGTTCCTGTTCACTCCTGCAGTTGCAGCGAGTGTGGGAAGGATTGGGGAACAATGTCTTGAACACACACTCATTCTCCAGACTCACATATAAAGAATTGTGAGAGGACCAGAGGACATTTCATGCCCGTGGGGATAAATACCAGGATAAGGGAGACAGAGGGGATAAAGTTAGAAATAGTCACAGAACCGTTACGATCATTTGACTGATTGTGTCCACACCAGCTCTCCAAGCGAGCATTCTGACTTCTTCCCCTGCTTTTTCCCCATTCCCCAGCACATTATTTCTATTTAAATAATCATCTAATGCTGTCTTGAATGTCTGAATTGAACCTGCCTTATCAAACTCCCAGGCAGCACATTCCAGATTCCAACCATTTACTGGGTGAAATCTCTTTTTCTCGCATTACATTCAATTCTTTTGAAAATGGTCTTGAATCTGTGCGCCTCTCGATCCTTTTCCAAGCGGGAACAGTTTCTGTCTGTCAACTCTGTCCAGCCCCCTCATGATTTTGGACATTGCTATCTAATCTCCCCTTAGCCTTCTTCTCTCCAAGATTCAATGACCTATGCACACACAAACAGCCATACCCTCCTGCACCTGTATCCCTTTACGAATTTTATAATTAAGGACCCCCACGCACCCCAGACATTCTCTCTTCCACTATCTTCCCTCAGGAAAAAGATACAAAAGTCTGAGGTCATGTACCAACCAACTCAAGAACAGTTTCTTCCCTGCTACTGTCAGACTTTTGAATGGACCTACCTTGCATTGAGTTGATCTTTCTCTACACCCTAGCTATGAATGTAACACTACATTCTGCACCTTCTCCTTTTCTTCTCTATAAATGGTATGCTTTGTCCGTATAATGCACAAGAAATAATATTTTTGCTATATGCTAATACATGTGACAATGATAAAGCAAATCACATAAAACCAA
This sequence comes from Sphyrna mokarran, assembly GCA_024679065.1. Classification (NCBI taxonomy): domain Eukaryota; kingdom Metazoa; phylum Chordata; class Chondrichthyes; order Carcharhiniformes; family Carcharhinidae; genus Sphyrna; species Sphyrna mokarran. The sequence continues at coordinate 1,339,359 of JAGIQG010000003.1, forward strand.
AATGTCATTTTATACTCTTTGTTCATGTTCTACCTACCAAAATACATCAGCCTGTTGGTTTCTCCGCACTGAGCCTTGTCTGCACGATTGTAGAGGTAATGAAATTTTTACAATCAGTTATCTGCGGAAAGCTGGAGGATGTGAAAGGTTAATGGTTGGGACTGACTCTTTCTGACTCTTTCCATTTTCTGGAGTGTCAACTGTCACCTCCATAAAGGGTGTCCCTTGTCTGAAATGTGAGATTACCTCTGCCTGCTGTTTACTAAAAGGTGAAGTCATTTTCTGTGTTTTGTGATCACAATACCTTATCTGTGTTCACAATCTATTCCGCCTTTGCAATTATCATCAATGTGAGTTTCACCCTCACATTACTGAGTCACTCTCTGATATATTCTTTCCTCTCTTTCTGGAAAGTGCTCCCTCCCACCCCGGAGTGGAGTGTCTGAGGTTCACACTAAACATGCGTGGGGAGTGCACAGGGTGAATATAAGGCATCCCACTTGTTTCAATTATCTAAAATTAACCCTGCCAGCATGTTCAGCCTATCACTCTCACCTCAAAGGCAGAATGTTCCAGGTTCAGATCCCACTCCACAGACTTGCACAGGAAGTCTACGCAAACATTTACAGTGCAGGAACAGTCCTGTACTGAAATGTCAGAGGGTCAGTGCTGAGGGAGTGCCGCACTGTCAGAGGGTCAGTGCTGAGGGAGTGCCGCACTGTCAGAGGGTCAGTGCTGAGGGAGTGCCGCACTGTCAGGGGGTCAGTGCTGAGGGAGTGCCGCACTGTCAGAGGGTCAGTGCTGAGGGAGTGCCGCACTGTCAGAGGGTCAGTGCTGAGGGAGCACCGTATTGTCAGAGGGTCAGTACTGAGGGAGTGCCGCACTGTCAGAGGGTCAGTGCTGAGGGAGCGCTGCACTGTCAGAGGGTCAGTACCGAGGGAGGCGCCGTATTGTCAGAGGGTCAGTACTGAGGGAGTGCCGCACTGTCAGAGGCAGTGCTGAGGGAGCGCTGCATTGTCAGAGGGTCAGTACTGAGGGAGCGCCGCACTGTCAGAGGGTCAGTGCTGAGGGAGTGCCGCACTGTCAGAGGGTCAGTACTGAGGGAGCGCCGGTGGTGTCAGAGGGTCAGTACTGAGGGAGTGCTGCACTGTCAGAGGGTCAGTGCTGAGGGAGTGCTGCAGTGTCAGAGGGTCAGTACTGAGGGAGTGCCGCACTGTCAGAGGGTCAGTGCTGAGGGAGTGCCGCACTGTCAGAGGGTCAGTACTGAGAGAGTGCCTCACTGTCAGAGGGTCAGTGCTGAGGGAGTGCTGCAGTGTCAGAGGGTCAGTGCTGAGGGAGTGCCGCACTGTCAGAGGGTCAGTGCTGAGGGAGTGCTGCAGTGTCAGAGGGTCAGTACTGAGAGAGTGCCTCACTGTCAGAGGATCAGTGCTGAGGGAGTGCTGCAGTGTCAGAGGGTCAGTACTGAGAGAGTGCCTCACTGTCAGAGGGTCAGTACTGAGGGAGTGCTATTAGGCAAGGAGTTCCAGGATTTTGACCCAGCAACAATGAAGGAACGACAAAATATTTTCAAGTTGCACTGGTAAGTGTCTTGGAAAGAAACTTCTATATGGTGATGTGTCCAGGTATCTGCTGCTCTTGTTCTTGTAGATTTGCGGAGGTTGTGAGATTGGAAAGTGCTTTTGAAGGAGATTTGATGATTTACTGCATTTTTTCAATGATACACAAGGCTGTTACTGAGAGTTTGACTATTGCAGATGGTGGATGGGGTACCGATTAATCTGGCTTCTTTTCCTGGCTAATGCCAGACTTGTTGCGTGTTGTTGAAGCTGAACTCATCCAGGCAAGTGGGGAGTATTGCATCACACATTGTGCTTTGATGATGATGGAGAGTCAGAGGAGTCAGGAGGTGAGTTACTCATTCCAAAATTCCCAAGCTCTGACCTGCTCTGGGAGCCACAATATTTATATGGCTTGTCCAGTTCAGTTCTGATCAATGATAACCCCCAAGATATTGACACTTCAGCAGGTTAGTTAGCCTACGTAGTCTCAAGGGGTCATGGAATAAAATAATGCAGAAAAAGGCTACCCAGCCTGCTACATCGGGACTAGTCTGTGGTCGGGGAATTTAGAATGAGCTTTTGCTTATCCTGAATGGCAGAATTTAGAGACAATTTCATATTTGGGAATAAAACAAAGCCACTGGACTTTTGTGGACATTATAATCTATTATTAATCTTCTACGGGAGGTTAAATCATTAAATGAACTAGGTTAACATACAAAGGGTTAACAGACCTTTTAAAATCCTGACAGATCAATGTTTTAAAAAGGTGTTTGTTTTATCATCCTGTCATTTTGTGTGATTGTCCAAGGAATAATCCCACATGATAAATACAACCACTTAATATTAATGCATTGGAGATGACAGTCTAATGGCATTATTTCCAGACAATTAATCCAGAAACTTAAGTAATGTTTTGGGATCTGTGTTCACATCTCACCACAGCAGCTGGTGGATTGTGAATTTGATAAAAAGTATCTGGAATTAAGAATCTACTGATGATTGTAATAAATTTTCAGAGGCAGAGGCCCCTCCACCAAAATCCCTCAATTTATATTTCCAACAGCAGTACACAGAGTTCTCGCAGTCAGCAGTCTTCCTTTGGGCGTGCCAGAGGAACTGACACTCCGAGTTAAATACGGGGAAGAGACTCCCTGATTGACCCATCATTTGACTTCTTAATCGGGGAATTCATATCTCAGCTCAATGGCATGATTGAAGCCATTACAATGACTGTGAAACCATTGTCAACTATCGGAAAAACTCATCTGGTTCACTAATGTCCTTCAGGGAAGGAAATCTGTCCTTACTTTGTCTGGGTTACATGTGATTCCAGAGCTACAGCAATGTGGTTGATTCTCAACTGTTCTCAGACAACTAGGGATGGGCAATAAATGCTGGCCCAGCCAGCGATACCCATGTCCCAAACAAATCATAAAAAATGTTAATGATATCAGTGACCCACCCGCATTCCAACCTATCAGCTGAATAAGTCAATGAATTTGAACATAGAACAGTACAGCACCGTACAGGCCCTTCGGCCCTCAATGTTGTGTTGAGCTATGTCCAATCCCAAGATCAAGCTATCCCATTCCTTATCATTCTGGTGTGTTCCATGTGCCTATCCAATAACCACTTCAAAGTTCCTAAAGTGTCCGACTCCACTATCACAGCAGGCAGTCTATTCCACACCCCAATCACTCTCTGAGTAAAGAATCTACCTCGGACATCCCTCCTATATCCCCCAACAGGAACCTTATAGTTATGCCCCCACTCAAGGAAATAGTCTCTGCACCTCCACTCTATCAATCCCTCTCATCATCTTATAAACCTCTATTAAGTCGCCTCTCATTTTCCTCTGCTCTAAAGAGAAAAGCCCCAGCTCCCTCAACCTTTCCCCATCAGACCTACCCTCCAAACCAGGCAGCATCCTGGTAAATCTCCTCTGCACTCTCTTCAATGCTTCCACATCCTTAAATTAAAAAAAATTTAAAAAATACAAAGCAAATCAATGCAGAAACTGGAAATCTCAAAGAAAAGTTTTCGAAATACTCAGTTGGTCTGGCAGTGCCTGTGGAGTGAGAAACAGAGTTAATGTTTGAAGTTGATGATCTTTTTCAGATGGAAAAGATGTTGTACCTATTGGCCGGCATCAGGGAGATGTTTGATCATTTCATTTGAAAATACACTCATTTTTCGAGTGAAGTAGAGTTGGAAAGACCAATTGTTTTGAAGCCAAATTTGCTGATGGTACAAAGATAGGTCAGAAAACGCATTGCAAACAGGATAAAAAATATTTACAAAAGGAGGGATGTAATAAGTAGTGGGAAAAGGTTTGACAGATGGAAGATAATGTGGGAAAATGTGAGGTTCTTTGTCTTGACAGGAAGGGTGAAAAAGCAGAGTTATTTAAATTGAGAGAGATTGGAAAACAATCAGGTTACAGACATGTGATTTCATTGGAATTTAGTGATGGAGAGAGATTAAATTAAGGATTAATTTCTATCTAACACATAATTTAGCAATTCCCAAAAAGTTGCTGTTAGGTTTGGAAGAGGGTAAATTTTAAGCAGAGTTTAAAACAGGGCGGATACAGGCTCTGTCTTCAGCTTCAACTAATGAATTAGATAATTGGCTTAAACAGGTTTTCAGAGGCTAGATGCAGACAGCATAAAAGTAGACCATTTGACACTGCTGACTGCCTGCAAAGGATCTGCTCCAAGTTGCAGTAAGGATGCTAAACCTGGAATTTGGTGAGTATTTCTGCTATTCATAATATGCCCTAAACTAGAGGAACTAAAAGTAAAAGGAGAAATGTTAGGGTAGAATGATTGTGTAAAATAATTCATTAAAATACATTAAGTTTTTTTTTGAAAGTTAAAGTTTATTTATTGGTGTCACAAGTAGGCTTACATTAACACCGCAATGAAGTTACTGTGAAAAGCTCCTGTGTCTGAGGAGAACTAGCCACTGTCCCTAATCAGCAGTATCTGGATGGCAGCACAGATAATGAATCACTGCTGCGGTGTGTGAAGTTCCTGGACTCCAGTCTGATCCAGAGCAAACACATCTGCAATAAGTCAAATTTGAACAGCATTAGCCCAGAGTCATTCAGCTGGAGGCTGAACTGCAGACACTGTAATATCAGTGTGGGGAAAGTTACCAGGGAAGTTCATTTAGTACAAGGAAGCTGTCACCCATACTAGGACAGGGTGTTCTGGTTTGCAAAATCCTCAGGGACAGAGGGTGTGAGAGCAGCTGAGGCAGGTAAGGGGACCCAGAGTGCAGGAGTAGAGGAAAGTTAACCTCTGCAATTGTCCAACAAGTCTGATGCTCTCTGAGTTTGTTTGGATGAGGGTGGGGACTGCAGATGACCAGCTGACCGACTGTGGCACTGCGGCATAGGAAACCATTCAAATAGGGGACAGCACACAGAATGTAGAGGGGGGGGGGTGGGGTGGTGGAGGGGTGGTGCTGTGAGGAACAGTGAAGTGAGGGGGATTGCAATTGTTCCCACAGCAAGAAGTGGGAGTCCAGATGGCTGAGTGTCTGGTGTCAGGGTTCAGGACATCTGCTCTGAGATGGAGAAGAACTTGCAGTGGGAGAGTAAAGATCCATTGAATATGTTTTGTGTAGGTACCAGTGGCAGAGGCAGAGTAATGAAGCAGATTCTGTGCAGTCAGTGTGAGGCCAAATTGAGAAATAAAAACTCAATGATTCACATCTCTGGATTATTACCTGACAACATGCAAATTGGCAAAGAACAAATCTGATTAGAGAGATGAATATGTGGCTCAAAGACAGGTGTAAGAGAAATGGGTTCTGGTTCAGGGGCCCTGGAATCAATGCTGGGGGAAGTGGAGACTGTCTAAAGCAGCATAGTTCTTGTAAATCACACAGAGCGTTTTAAACTCAACAATGAGGACCAGGGATAACATTTGGGAAGATAGAGGTTTACAGCATGGAAACAGTCCCTTCAGCCTAACTTATCCTTGTCACCCTTCTTGTTAAACCCATAAACTAATCCCAATTGCCCACATTTGACCCATATCCCTCTATACCCATCGTACCCAAGTAACTATTTAAATGCAATTGTATCTGTCTCTACTACTACCTCTGGCAGCTTGTTCCAGACACTCACCATTCTCTGTGTGAAAAAAATCATCCTCTGGACACTTCTGCATCTCTCCTCTTTCACCTTAAACCTACACCCCCTAGTTTTAGTCTCCCCTACCTTTGGGGAAAAGGTATTGACTATCCAGCTGATCTATGCCCCTCATTATTTTAAAGATCTCTGTAAGATCACCCCTCAGCCTCCTGGTTCCAGAGGAAAAAAGTCCCTTATACTCAGCCTCTCCTTATAACTCAAACCATCAAGTCCCAGTAGCATCCTACTAAATTTTTTCTGCACTCTTTCTAGTTTAATAATATCCTTTTTATAATAGGGTGACCAGAATTATACACAGTATTCCAAATGTGGTCTTACCAATGTCTTGTAAAACTTCAACAAGATGTCCCAACTCCTATAGTCAATGTTCTGACCAATGAAACCAAGCATGCCGAATGCCTTCTTCACCACTCTGTCCACCTGTGACTCCACTTTCAAGGAGCTATGAACCTGTATCCCTAGATCTCTTTCTTCTGTAACTCTCCCCAAACTTGCAAGATGCATCACCTCTCATTTATCTAAATTAAACTCAATTTGCCATTTGTCAGCCCACTGGCCCAATTCATCAAGATCCTGTTGCAATTGGAGATAACTTACTTCACTGTCCACTATGCCATCAATCTTGGTGTCATCTACAATCTTACTAACCCTGCCTCCTATATTCTCATCCAAATCATTAACTTAAATGACAAATAAGTGGACCCAGCACTGATCCCTGAGGCATACCGCTGGTCACAGGCCTCCAGTTTGAAAAGCAACTCTCTACAACCACCCTCTGGTTTCTGTCAAGAAGCCAATTTTGTATCCATTTAGACACCTCACCCTGGATCCTGTGAGATTTAACCTTATGCAACACCTTACCATGCGATACCTTGTCAATGGCCTTGCTAAAGTCCATGTGGACAGCATCAACTGCACTGCCCTCAACTACCTTCCTGGTTACCCCTTCAAAAAACTCAATTAAATTTATGAGACATGATCTTCCACTCCCAAAGCCATGCTGACTGTCCCTAATCAGTCCAACATAGAACATAGAACATTACAGTGCAGAACAGGCCCTTCGACCTTCGATGTTGCACTGACCAATTAAGAAAAAGCAATGACCCTCTAACCTAAACCATTCCATTTTCATCCTTAAAACTTATCTACTAACCTCTTAAACGCCACCAAACTTAGCGCATCTACAACTGCAGCAGGCAGGGCATTCCACTCCCTAACCACCCTCTGGGTAAAGAACCTACCTCTGACATTCGTCCTATAACTACCACCCCTTAATTTAAAGCTATGTCCCCTCGTGCTAGCTTTCTCCATCCTAGGAAAAAGGCTATCACTGTCCACCCTATCTAAACCTCTAATCATCTTATATGTTTCAATAAGGTCTCCTCTTAGCCGCCTCCTTTCCAACGAAAACAACCTCAAATCCCTCAGCCTCTCCTCATAAGACCTGCCCTCCATACCAGGCAACATCCTGGTAAACCTCCTCTGTACCCTCTCCAATGCCTCCACATCTTTCTTATAATGCGGGGACCAGAACTGCACACAATACTCCAAGTGCGGCCGCACTAGAGTTTTGTACAGTTGCAACATGACGTTGCGGCTCCGAAATTCAATCCCCCTACCAATAAAAGCTAAGCCTCCGTATGCCTTCTTAACAACCTTATCGACTTGATTGCCAACTTTCAGGGATCTATGCACATATACACCAAGATCCCTCTGTTCATCAACACTATTAAGAGTCCTACCATTAGCCCTATACTCTACACATTTGTTATTCCTGCCAAAGTGAATTACCTCACACTTTTCCACATTAAACTCCATTTGCCACCTCTCGGCCCAGCTCTGCAACTTGTCCAAGTCTCTTTGCAAACTATAATACCTCTCTTCACTATCTACCACTCCTCCGACTTTGGTGTCATCCACAAATTTACTAATCCATCCTTCAATACCCTCATCCAGATCATTTATAAAACTTACAAACAGCAGGGGCCCCAAAACAGGTCCCTGAGGTACACCACTTGTAACTGAACTCCACGATGAATAGTTTCCATCAACCACCACCCTCTGTCTTCTATCAGCTTCCATCACCAAATGCTTAAAGATCCTGTCTCTCTAAATACCTTCTAACAATTTACCCATCACAGATATGAGGCTCACTGGCCTGTAGTTCCCAGGCTTTTCCCTGCCGCCAAAGAATAAAGAAAATTACTTGCAAAAGAATAGGCCCTCCAAGCCTGCACCAACCATGCTACCCAACTGAATGAGAACCCCCTACCCTTCTGGGGACCATATCCCTCTATTCCCATCCTATTCATTCATTTGTTAAGATGCCCCTTAAAAGTCACTACCGTATCCGCTTCGAATACTTTCCCCAGTAGCAAATTCCAGGCACCCACTACCTTCTATGTGTAAAAAAAAAACTTGTTTTGTACATCTCCTTTAAACTTTGCCCCTCGCACCTTAACCTATGCCCCTAGTAATTACCTCTTCCACCTTGGGGAAAAAGCTTCTGACTATCCAGTCTGTCCATGCCTCTCAATCTTGTAGACTTCTAGTTTCTCCAACCTCTCCTCATAGCTAATGCCCTCCATACCAGGCAACATCCTGGTAAATCTTTTCTGTACTCTTTGTAAATCCTCCACATCCTTCTGGTAGTAAGGTGACCAGAATTGAACAATATATTCCAAATGCAGCCTAACTAAGGTTCTATAAAGCTGCAACATAACTTGCCAATTTTTGAACTCAACGCCCCGGCCAATGAAGATAAGTATGCCGTATACCTTCTTGACTACCTTCTCCACCTGCATTGTCATTTTCAGTGACTTGTATCTTCAGATCCCTTTGCCTATCAATACTCTAAGGTTCTGCTATTTACTGTATACTTCCTGCCTGTTTTAGATCTTCCAAAATGCATTACCTTATATTTGTCTGGATTAAACTCCATCTGCCATCTCTCTGTCCAAGTCTCCAACTGATCTATATCCTGCTGTATCCTCTGGTCCTCATCACTCTCTGCAAATCCACCAACCTTTGTGTTGTCTGCAAATTTACTAATCAATCCAGTTACATTTTCCTCAATCATTTATTTATATATATATATATATATATATATATATATATATAACAAACAGCACAGGTCCCAGCACTGATCCCTGAGGAATGCTACTTGTCACAGCCCTCCATTCAGATACGCACCATTCCACTGCCACCCTCTGTCTTCTTTGAGCCAGTTTTGTACCCACTTTGCCAGCTCACCTCTGATCCCATGCAACTTCACCTCCTGCACCAATCTGCCATGAGGGACCTTGTCAAAGTCCTTACTGAAGTCCATGTAAACAACATCCACTGCCCTACCCTCATCAATCATCTTCACTTCCTCAAAAAACTCAATCAAGTTCGAGAGACATGACCTCCCCTTCACAAAACCATGTTGCCTCTCACTAATACGCCCACTTATTTCCAAGTGGGAATAAATCCTGCCTCGAAGAATCCTCTCCAATAATTTCCCTACCACTGATGTAAGGTTCACCAGCCTGTAATTACCTGGATTATTCTTGCTACCCTTCTTAAACAAAAGAACAACATTGTTATTCTCCAATCCTCTGGGACTTCCCCCAGCAGCAACTTCAAGCAAAAAAAGTGAATATTTCCAGATATTTCTAAATCAGTAATAGTCATTAAACATGACTTGTTATTGTGAGCTGCCTCATTTGTTAGAATGAGAGTGAAGGAGTGGGATTGATCTACAGCCTGACTCTCAAATTCAACCAGGATCTTGGGTTCATGTCACTATCTATAATCCCCATGACATGCCTGGACGTGCAAAATCTCACTAACTGTCCTGGCTGGAGACATTACATACTATTTTAACTTGTGCTTAACCCCCTCTCCACTCACATTGTCTGTACCTTTAAGACTTGATTACCTGCAAAGACTCGCATTCCAACCATTATCTTGTAAATTGAGTTTGTGTTTTTATATTGTCTCTGAACAGAACTCCCACCCACCTGAAGGAGCAGCACTCTGAAAACTTGTGCTATCAAATAAAGGTGTTGGACTTTACCTGGGTGTTGTAAGGCTTCTTAATGTGCCCACCCCAATCCAACACCGGCATCTCCACATCATGACCTTCCCTGTAGCCAGAAGGATACAAAGATTTCTCTCAAAGCCCCAGCAATTTCCTCCCTTGCCTCTCTGTATTCTGGAGTGTAGCCCATCAGGCCCTGGGGACTTGTCTACTTTAATGTTTCTCAAGAACCCCAATAGTTCCTCCTGTTTGATCTCAACATGACTCAAACTATCTACACATCTTTTCCCAAACTCATCATCCACCAAGTCCTTCTCTTTGGTGAATACTGGTGTAAAGTCCTCATTTAATACCCCGCCCATTTCCTCTGGCTCCACACATAGATTCCCTCCTTTGTCCTTGAGTGGGCCAACCCTCTCCCTGGCTACCCTCTTGCTCTTTATATATGTATAAAAAGCCCTTGAATTTTCCTTACTCCTGCTGACCAATGCTTTTTCATGATCCCTATTAGCCCTTCTCACTTCTTGCTTAAGTCTCTTTCTACTTTCCTTGTATTCCACACTTGCTTTGTGTGTTCCCAGCCTCCTAGCTTTGACAAATGCTTCCTTTTTCTCTTTGACCAGGCTCACAATATCTCTTGTTATCCAAGGTTCCCAAAACTTGCCATATTTATCCTTCATCCTTACAGGAATGTGTTGGTCCTGAATCCCTTTCAATTTACACTTGAAAGTCTCCCACATGCCAGATGTTGATTTGCCCTCGAACATCTGCCCCCCAATCTACATTCTTCAGTTTTTGTCTAATATTGTTGTAATTAGCCTTCTTCCAGTTTAGCACCTTAACTTGAGCACTACACTTACCTTTATCCATCAGTACCTTAAAGCTTACTGAATTGTGGTCACTGTTCCCAGCTGCTCCCCTACTAAAACATTGACCATCTGGTTAGGCTCATTCCCCAATACCAGCTCTAGTATGGCCCCTTCCCTAGTTGGACTTTCTACATAGTGTTTCAGGAAGCCCTTCTAGATGTTCCTTACAAACTCTTCCCAATCCATGATTCTAGCACTAAGGAAGTCCATGTCAATATAGGGGAAGTTAAAATTTCCCAATAAAACAACCCTATTACTTTTCCACCTTGCCAAAATCTGCCTACATATCTTTCCTCGAACCCCTGCAGTCTATAGTAATCCCCCAACATGTGACTATATCCTTCCTATTCCTGAGCTGTACTCATGTTGCCTCGCTGTATGAACCCTCTGAGCTATCCTTCTGGAATTCAGCTGTGATATTCTCCTTAAAATGTAGAGATGCTGGCGTTGGACTGGGGTAAACACAGTAAGAGGTCTGACAACATCAGTTTCAAATCCAACTGGTTTATTTGATAGTAAACTCGCAAGCTTTCGGCTCTATGGCCTTCGTCAGGCGAATGAGGTGTCCTGGTCTGACGTGATTGAAATATTTCGGCTAGGAGACCAGCAATTTCCTCCCTACCCTGCCACAATATCCTGGGATACACTTCTTCAGGTCCTGGGGATTTATCTACCTTGGTGTGCTTTAAGACTTCCAGCACCTTCTCTGTAACATGTTCACTCCTCAGGAAATCACTATTTATTCCCCCCAATGCTTCTTCAAGACTCTGTCCACCTGAGACTCCACTTTCAATGAACTATGAACATGTGCCCCCAAATATATCCCCTCTCAGTATGGCCGGAGTGCTTTCCCTCATCAAAAGTGCAACTCCACCTTCTCTCTTACCTCCTGTTCTATCTTTCCTGTAGCGTCTGTACCCGGGAACATTGAGCTTCCAGTCCTGTCCTTCCCTTAGCCATGTTTTAGTAATTGCTATAATATCCCAGTCTCACCTACCTATCAATGCCCTGAGTTCATCTGCCTTGCCCATCAGGCCTCTTGCATTGAAATAAATGCAGTTAATCTGGACTTGCTCTCTGTCCTGCTTTTGCCTGATCTGCCTAGTACTAAGATTACTGACACTGCCTCTCTCTAATTTTTGTGCTGTCCTCAACCTTCTCTTCTGTCTCCCTACCACTCTGTGTCCTACCTCCTGTGCCAATCTGTGGTGAATTTGAGCAGCAACAAAGGTATTATTACAAGAAATGAAGAATAGAATGTGACAGGAAGGGGTTGAGGAACAAATGGAACAGTAAATCAACAGATAAGAATAGAGGTTATAAAAAGGATAAAACTCAAAGTTCTGTTGCTGAATGTATGAAGCACTTAAAATGAAACAGCTGAACTGAGAGCACAAAGAAATAAATAAATAGGGTAAAGGTGATGGGGTATTCCGGAAGGATAGGAAACAAGGAGAAGCTGCAAGGATAGAAACATCAACTAATGGAGCCATCAGGATGTAGAAGCAGTTTGGATAGAGTTGTGAAATGGTTAAGGTGAGATGTCACTTGTGGGAACAGTGCACCAGCTCCCTGACAGTAACCACGTGGCAGAATGGAGCTTAACGGGATAAAATAATGTCAAAAAGACACAGCTGTAACCATGGAGATTTAATCCAGTCAGTGTGGCATCATCAGAGGGAGGCCACACCCAACAGATCTGATTGAGGTGGTGACCAGCTGCGTAGATGAGGGTAGTGCAGTCAATGTAGTTTATCTGGATTTCAGCAAAACCTTTGACAAGGTCCCACATGAGAGACTTATAAAGAAGGTAAATTCACATGGGATATTGAGTAATTTGATAAAGTGAATACAAAATTGTCTCACTTGTAGGAGACAGAGGGTGGTGACAGAAGGCTGCTTTCGTGACTGGAAGCCAATGTCCAGTGGCGTACCACAGGGATCTGTCCTGGGCCGCTTATTACTTGTTCTTTATATTTATACAGAGATGTCAGTGGTAAGTTTTTCATTCAGAGGGTGGTGGGTGAGTGGAATTGGCTGCTGTTGGTGGTGGTGGAGGCAAACTCGCTGGGGTCTTAAGAGACTTCTGGATGAGTACATGGGATTTAATAGTATTGGGAGTTACAGATAGTTCTATGGCCTGGTAAGTATAGATATGATCAGCACAACTTGTGGGCTGAAGGGCCTGTTTCTGCTGTAGTGTTCCATATAAATGACATTGACTATGTGAGGAGTACATAGAACATAGAATATTACAGCGCAGAACCGGCCCTTAGGCCTTCGATGTTGCGCCGACCAATTATGAAAAAAGCAATGACCCTCCAAACTAAACCATTCCCTTCTCTTCCATAAACTTATCAACTAACCTCTTAAACGCCACCAAACTTGGCGCATCTACAACTGCCGCAGGGAGGGCATTCCACTCCCTAACCACCCTCTGGGTAAAGAACCTACCTCTGATATCCGTCCTATAACTATCACCCCTTAATTTAAAGCTGTGTCCCCTCGTGCTAGCTTTCTCCATCCTAGGAAAAAGGCTATCACTGTCCACCCTATCTAAACCTCTAATCATCTTATATGTTTCAATAAGGTCTCCTCTTAGCCGCCTCCTTTCTAACGAAAACAACCTCAAATCCCTCAGCCTCTCTTCATAAGACCTGCCCTCCATACCAGGCAACATCCTGGTAAACCTCCTCTGTACCCTCTCCAATGCCTCCACATCTTTCTTATAATGCGGGGACCAGAACTGCACACAATACTCCAAGTGCGGCCGCACTAGAGTTTTGTACAGTTGCAACATGACGTTGCGGCTCCGAAATTCAATCCCCCTACCAATAAAAGCTAAGACTCCATATGCCTTCTTAACAACCTTATCGACTTGACTGCCAACTTTCAGGGATCTATGCACATATACACCAAGATCCCTCTGTTCATCAACACTACTAAGAATCCTACCATTAGCCCTATACTCTACACATTTATTATTCCTGCCAAAGTGCATTACCTCACACTTTCCACATTAAACTCCATTTGCCACCTCTCAGCCCAGCTCTGCAACTTGTCCAAGTCTCTCTGCAAACTATAACACCCCTCTTCACTATCTACCACTCCACTGACTTTAGTGTCATCCGCAAATTTACTAATCCATCCCTCAATACCCTCATCCAGATCATTTATAAAAATTACAAACAGCAGGGCCCCAAAACAGACCCCTGAGGCACACCACTTGTCACCGAACTCCACGATGAATATCTCCCATCAACCACCACCCTCTGTCTTCTATCCGCTAGCCAATTCCTAATCCAATTAGCTAAATCACCCTCTATCCCATACATCTGCATTTTCTGCAGAAGCCTTCCATGGGCCACCTTATCAAACGCCTTACTAAAGTCCATATATACCACATCAACTGCCTTACCCCCATCCACCTCTTTGGTCACTTTTTCAAAAAACTCTAAGGTTAGTAAGGCACGACCTACCCTTCACAAAACCATGCTGACTATCCCCAATCAATTCATTTCTCTCTAAATAACTATAAATCCTATCCCAAATAATTCTCTCCAATACTTTGCCCACAACAGAAGTAAGACTCACCGGCCTATAATTCCCCGGAAAGTCTCTCTTCCCCCTCTTGAACAATGGGACCACATTCGCTATCCTCCAGTCTTCCGGCACTATACCCGTAACCAACGACGACCTGAAGATCAGAGCCAGAGGGTCTGCAATCGCCTCTCTTGCCTCCCAGAGAATCCTAGGGTAAATCTCGTCTGGCCCAGGGGACTTATCTAACTTCAAACCCTCAAGAATATCTAGCACATCCTCCCTATCTACTTCAATACTTTCCAGTTTACAACCCTGTACCTCAGTGTTCTCCACAACTACATTTACATCTCCCTGCGTGAATACTGAAGAGAAATATTTATTCAGTGCCTCTCCAATCTCTTCAGGCTCCACGCACAACGTCCCACTGCTGTCTATGACTGGCCCTAATCTTGCCCTAACCAATCTTCTACTCTTAACATATCTAAAGAAAGCTTTAGGATTCTCCTTAATCCTATCAGCCAAAGTCTTCTCGTGTCCCCTCTTAGCTCTCCTCAAATCACTCTTTAGCTCCCTCCTGGCTAATCTATAGCTATCCATTGCACTAACCGAGCCTTCAAGCCTCATCCTGACATAAGCCTCCTTTTTCCTTTTAACCAGCAAATCAACTTTTTTCGTACACCAAGGTTCTCTTACTCGACCATTTCCTCCTTGCCTGACAGGGACATACTTATCAAGGACTCGCAGCAGCTGCTCCTTAAATAAGCTCCACATTCCAGATGTTCCCAGTCCCTGTAGTTTCCTAGTCCAATCTATGCACCCTAATTCTCTCCTGATGGCCTCATAATTACCCTTCCCCCAGCTATAACTACTGCCCCCAGCTTCATGCCTATCCCTATCCATCACTAAGGTGAACGTAACCGAATTGTGGTCACTATCACCAAAATGTTCACCAACTTCCAAGCCTAACACCTGGTCTGGCTCATTGCCCAGCACCAAATCCAATGTAGCCTCACCTCTAGTTGGCCTATCTACATACTGAGTCAAAAAACCTTCCTGCACACTTTGTACAAAAACTGACCCCTCTAACAAGCTAGAGCTATAGCTATTCCAATCAATATTAGTAAAGTTAAAGTCCCCCGTAACAATTACCCTATTACTTTCACTCCTGTCCAGGATCGACTTTGCAATCCTTTCCTCTACCTCTCTAGAACTTTTAGGAGGTCTATAAAAGACTCCCAACAGGGTGACCTCTCCTCTCCTGTTTCTAATCTCAGCCCATACTACCTCAACAGACAAGTCCTCATCAAACTTCTTTTCTATCACCGTGATACAGTCTTTGACCAATAATGCCACTCCTCCCCACCTTCTACCTCCTTCTCTACTCCGACTAAAGCATTTGAACCCCGGAACCTGCAACATCCATTCCTTTCCCTGCTCTACCCAAGTCTCTGAAATGGCCACAACATCGAAGTTCCAGGTACTGGTCCAAGCTGCAAGTTCCTCCACCTTACTGCGAATACTTCTTGCATTAAAGTATACGCATTTCAAACCATGCCCTACTCCACCCGTACGCTGCTGTGTTTTACAGTTCTCATCTATGACCCCCCTATTCTCATCCCTCTTAGCACCCCAACTACTCAGGATCCCACCCCCTCTGAATCAGTTTAAACCCCCCTGCATAGCCTTTGCAAATTTTCCCCCCCAAGATGTTAGTTCCCCTCTGGTTCAGGTGTAAACCATCTCTCTTGTAGAGGCCCCACTTATCCCAGAATGAGTCCCAATTGTTCAGGAACCTGAACCCCTCCCTCCTGCACCATCCCCGCAGCCACGAGTTCAAACATTCCCTCTCTCTGTTCTTCTCTAAACTATCCCTTGGTACAGGCAAGAGTCCAGAGATAACCACTCTGCCAGTTTTGGCCCTAAGCTTCCACCCCAACTACATAAATTTCTGTTTAATATCCCCTTCCCTCGTCCTTCCTATATCATGTGTCCCCACATGAACTATGACTTGGGGCTGACTCCCCTCTCCCTTAAGAATCTTAAAAACCCGATCTGCGACATCCTGGACCCCAGCCCCTGGGAGGCAACACACCAGCCCTGAGTCCCGTTTATTACTATTTACTCTCCTATCTGTCCCTCTAACTATGGAGTCTCCAATTACTAGGCCCAATCTCTTATTCTTCCTACCCACCTGAGCATTCTCAGCAGGCTCACCCCCAGAGACCTGCTCCCTTTGGCTATCTCCAGTTGATTCTTCCTCAACTGTAGCCTACAGGACAGAAAATTTGTTTTGGAGGGGAACAGCCCCAGGGGTTTGTCTACCCGATTGCTTCTTTCCCCTCTTCCTAATAGTTACCCAAGAATACCCAAGTGATAGCCTTTTTCCTAGGATGGAGAAAGCTAGCACGAGGGGACACAGCTTTAAATTAAGGGGTATGATTTATAGGACGGATATCAGAGGTAGGTTCTTTACTCAAAGAGTGATTAGGGAGTGGAATGCCCTGCCTCCAGCTGTTGTAGATGCGCCAAGTTTGGTGGCGTTTAAGAGGTTTGTTGATAAGTATATGGAGGAGAAGGGAATGATTTAGTTAGGGGGGGGCATTGCTTTTTATTTTGGTCGGCACAACATCGAAGGCCGAAGGGCCTGTTCTGTGCTGTATTGTTCTATGTTCTATGTTCTAATCACTTTTAGGAGTGACTATCTCCTTGTTACTCCTGCCAATATCCTCCTCAACCTCTCGAATTATCCTGAGTTCCTCTAATTCCAGCTCCAGCTCCTTAACACGATCCTCAAGGAGCTGCAAATGGGCACACTTCCTGCAGGTATAATCAGCAGGAACACTACTGGTGTCCCTCACCTTGTACATACTGCAGGCAGTACGTTGCACCTCCTGTAGTATGTTGGATTATAAGTCTGTGGATGACAAAGATTGGAAGTGAGGTAGAGTGCCTTGGGCTATGAGAATTCACAATGGTTTCTACATTTTGAAAGGTTGTATGTAAACCATCACGCAGATACAAGTCTGTACCAATCTGCTGGTGATCTTGCAGCACAGAGATCTTGTTATCAATTAAATGTGTGAATTATTTCAATTCATCAAAAAATTTCTATCTCCTCCTAAATTTCTTACTGCTGTGGCTCTTAGCATTATCATCCAAATTTCTGTCAAAAGACATAGAAAATAATTCAACAATTTTCTTCAGAGATTCACTTCTACTCTGTAATTGCATCATTAATATGTCACAAATAACAGTGTCAGCCTCAATTCTCTTTCCCTTTTAAAGTGATATAATTGTTTCTTGTTTCATCAAAAAATAACTTCCTGTATCTCAAACTTCTCATCAGAGAGACCTGTATTCTTTGTTAATATTAGTGTCTTTGCTTCCACTGAGCTCTGGTTATTCCAAGCTTCCATGACAAAACTGATGCCAGCAATTGTGAAGCATTCAATGAAGTTGTATCAACCTTTTTCAGCAATTTGCTAATGGCATTGATTCTTTGAAGGAAATGGTTCCACAAAAGGGTAAAAACTGCAATATTGTATCTTTCAAACATCTCTGCTCAGACAACTTGCTTCTGCTTTCGCAGCTAGTTTCTCTGAATTTGACACGGCCGTGTTTAACAAGCATTCCGTCAAATCGGCAAAGTTCAGTTTCAAAGCTGAACAAACCACCTGGTTTCACAAACCTTATTGAATATCAAATGTTTCTCCTGCGCCAGCTCAAAGTGTGAGTGCAACTCCTTCCACAGGAGTGATTAAATGTGATTAAAAACAAAAAAAGCAACAAGTTTTGAACAAAGTCAAAGGATGTACAGATGTCTCAAGATTCAGCTGTTGTGTTGCAAGTTAATTCACTGAGTGTGAATGGAACTTGAGGTGGATAAAGCACAGGAGCATTGTTCAGTCTTGAATATTTTCCTGCTTTATTTGCTGCATTATCAAACGGTCTCCGACAATTTTTGATGTCCAAGCTCAAACTTGCAATGATTTCCAAAACAGTTGTCTCCAGAAATGTGGGATTGTTTCTGGATATAACGGTGAAATCACTCTATAACCATCACAGGTCACACATCTGAAAATGAGTGTGAATTGGTCCACATGACTCATATCTGGTGTTGAATTAGCTCTTATCGAATAGTATTTGGTACTTTAACTTCTTTAGTGAATTGGCTTCGGAGAGTCCCACCTTTATCATAATGAATTTATGGTAGACTTTGTGCATTTTCCCTGAGCCACAATATTGATAGCTCTTTCAGAATCTGGTCAAATTCACTAAGATATTCAAGACAAGTTAAAACATTACCTCAACTTGAAGAGGTAATGTTCGAGTTAACATCAATGATTCATCATTGCCCTCTTTTTTAAAAAAAAAAGTCCCAATAAATACAACAGTTTGGCTGTGGCAACAACACATCACTGCACCTTCCTCCAACAGGTTTATTTATTACAAAATATTTAATCACAACCAAGTGGATCAGATTTGGTCACAAGCTGCATGATGGCACAGTGATTAGCACTGCAGCCTCACAGTGCCAGGGAGCCGGGTTCAATTTCTGGCTTGGGTCACTGTTTTGTGGAGTCTGCACATTCTCCCTGTGTCTGTGTGGGTTTCCTCCCAGTCTGGAAAACATGCTAGTTGGGTGTACTGGCTATGCTAAATTCTCCCTCCGTGTACCTGAACAGGTGGTGGAATGTGGCAATGAGGAGATTTTCACAGTAACTTTATTGCAGTGTTAATGTAAGCCTACTTATGAGACTAATAAATAAAATCAAAATAAAGAATATCTTCAGGATTGGTTTCTTCTCTCACTGCAGCTGTGGAAGAATGAGTTTGAGCAGAATCACACAGTTCCAATCCCGTTTCAGAGCACACTTCCTGCAATGTGGTATCTCTAGAAATTAGCAAGTCAAAGCTTTCTGATAATTCACCCAGACTCTTGCTGGGTGATGATGAATGTGCAGTTTGTGCACCCTTCAACACTTTGGAATGTAAAAATTTCTTTTTGCTGAGTTTCATCCTCCAGCCTCACCATCAGCTTCTGCACTTTTGATTCCAGATTGGTAAGATGGAATATTACAGCCTCGCTCGCCCCAAAACCAGAAACTCCCACCCGAGGTCTGCCCCTCGCCCGCTCCGACTCCCAAGGGAGTGGAATGGGAGAATTCTCCCCACCCTGAAGGGGAAGGGTTTCTAGCTCTGGGATTATGTTGTCCTTTCTCTTTCTCAGTGACCTCGCTGGTGTACCAACTGCCCAGCCTGGCTAGGGTACAGCCTCAGCTTTCCCCTGGCTGCCCATGCCCCCTGCCTGGGCTTCAAGGTGCAACGGCTCACTGCCCGGTCCGGTTGGCCTGGCCGTGTCCCTCCACTCCTCCCTCACTAACCGTCGGCCCACAAACCTCACCTCTGCTC
This sequence comes from Sphyrna mokarran, assembly GCA_024679065.1. Taxonomy (NCBI): domain Eukaryota; kingdom Metazoa; phylum Chordata; class Chondrichthyes; order Carcharhiniformes; family Carcharhinidae; genus Sphyrna; species Sphyrna mokarran. Next base: position 1,358,934 of record JAGIQG010000003.1, read on the forward strand.
CACAAGGTGGGAGGGAGTGTTGACAGTTGCCCTGCTGCTCCCTGATGACCACCGGCCAGTGCCTGACCTCCTCACTTGTCTCTTTGCTTTCCCACTCAAAGGACCCTTCACCAATTAGAGACTGAGGTTCCTCTGCACTAGTTGCTGATAGGTTTGTTTGTACGTCTTGAGCCAATCAATAATTTGATTGCTCTCAGGCTCTGGTGCCCCAAAGCCATTGGCCAGCACGGTCCCTTCCCATTGGTCACAGCGCTGTGACAAAGCATGATGTGTCTCTGGGATAGGTTGTTGTGAGCCTGGTTTTGTGCAATGGGATGGGAGTAATTAATGTTCTCAGTGAAGGCTCCCCTCGGTAGCAGCAATCATAATATAATTGAATCGTACATTCATTTTGAGGGAGAGAGGAGTGGGTCTGAGATTTTTATAAACTCAGTTATACAGACATGATGGCTGAGCTGGCTAAGGTGAACTGGCCAATTCAGGAAAGGTCAATAGGGACGCTGAGATAAACATCTTGGGGAATACAGAAAGTAGATACACTTCATGGAGCCTTGGGCAGCTTGGGAAGTGTGGACATGTTGATGGTTTGACTGATGCTGTCAGATGGACTTTTGTTTCATATTAGCTAAAAAACTAATGTCAAACTTACAAGAGATCTGCTGATATCAGTAATAAAATAAATTAATATTTGTGTTCAGACAACAGACTTTCAGAATCTTACATCTGAGTGGGGTCAAAGAGTGCCAGAGGGTGCTGGAGATCTGGAACTCACTACCTGAAAGAGTGGTAGAGGCAGGAGCCTCACAACATTGAAGAAGCATTCAGATGAGCACTTGGAACAGCCACAGCATATGAGGCTATGGATCAAATGCTGGAAAATACAATTAGAATAGATAGGTACTTGATGGCTGGCGTAAACCCAATTGGCCTCTTTGTGCTGAAAAACTCAATGACTATGGCTATTTAAAATAAGGAAGAAAACAGAAATCGGGACACTATAGACCAGTTAGATTAACGTCTGTTGTGGGGACAATGTTAAAACCCTTCATTAAAGATGTTATAACAAGACACTTAGAGAAGTAATCAGGCAAAGTCAACATGGCAACTTTGTGAAAGGCAACTTGTATTTCACCAGTTTATTGAGGTTCTTTGCAGGAGTCACATGTGCTATGATTAGAGGGGAATTGCTGGATGTTATATGCTATATTTAAATTTCCAGGAGGCATTTGATAATATCAGCTTTTATTTTCTGCTAGAACCTTATGGATTGAAGATTGGCCAGCCAACAGGAAACAGGTAGTTTTCAGGTTGGTGAGATGTAATGATTGGAGTGTCTCAGGGATCAGTGCCAGAGACTCAACTGTTTACAAATAATAGAATAATTTGGATGGAGGGATTGTTGCCAAGTTTGCTGATGACTCAAAGATCAAAGGCATTCAGGTGGATTGGAGGGGGGGGAGGTGAAGGAGGGGTGTGGGGCTGAAGGGGGGGTGGACTGAAGGAGGTTAAACGTTTGTGATATTTGTCATATTCCCTGTGCTGCCCATCTTGCATTTAGTCCTGTTCAGGGTTAAACTCCCACATCCTGGGTGCCAACCACTGCTGACCTCCCATTAGATATGCTGGGCTGGAGCTCCCCCTGACTCCAGACCAGTGCCCCTCACCACACAGCTCCCATGCAGTATGGGTAATGTTACTGAGTGGGTGGAAGTGTCCACAGGACAGTGAGCTGTGCAGGACTGAGGATAGTGCAGGATTGGGATCTGCACAGGACTGAGGACAGAGCTGCACAGGGCAGGTTGTTGTAGAGGAAAGATTAGACAGGCAGGCTTCATGTACACTGGAATTTCAAGTGAGACATGATTAGTTGATAGGGTGGGGAAGGTGTTTCCTCTGGAACTGTTTAAAATTAAGGGGTCACGTGTTTGAAATAGAAATGAGGCCAATATTTTTCTCTCAGGGGGCTGTGAGGCTTTGGAACGCTCTTCCTGAAAAGGCAGTGGGCAGGATTTTGCTGTCCTGCCCACTCTGGGAATTGGAATGGGTGAGGGACCATTCAAAAGCCCATTTACCTCGTGATTTTATAGTTTCAGGATGAGTGAGGTTGGAAAGTCCTGCCCAGAATCCTTCAATATCTAGAAAGCAGAGCTGGATATATTCCGGCTAAGCTGGAGGAGGGTTAGAACATAGAAGTTCATAGAACATAGAACATTACAGTGCAGAACAGGCCCTTCGGCCTTCGATGTTGCGCCGACCAATTAAGAAAAAGCAATGACCCTCTAACCTAAACCATTCCCTTTTCATCCATAAACTTGTCTACTAACCTCTTAAATGCCGCCAAACTTGGCGCATCTACAACTGCAGCAGGCAGGGCATTCCATACCCTTACCACCCTCTGGGTAAAGAACCTACCTCTGACATCCGTCCTATAACTACCACCTCTTAATTTAAAGCTATGTCCCCTCGTGCTAGCTTTCTCCATCCTAGGAAAAAGGCTATCACTGTCCACTGTCCACCCTATCTAAACCTCTAATTAGACGGGATGCACACCTGAAATTTCTATCAGATCAGCCATGATCGTATTAGATGGTGGATAGGCTCAAGGGGCCAAAAGATCTTCTCCTTGTTCATATCTGCATATAGCAGAGAGGGATCTGGTTGTCCTTGTACAATAACCTTAAACTAGCATCAATACAGCAAGTAATTATCACAGAATCCCTACAGTGCAAAAGGAGGCCATTCAGCCCATTGAACCTGCACTGCCAACAATCCCATCCAGGCTGTATCCCTGTAACCTCACATTTACCCTGCTAATCCCCCTAACACTAAGGGGCAATTTAGCATAGCCAATCCATCTAACCCATGCATTTTTCAGACTGGGAGGAAACGAGAGGAAATCCATGAAGATATGGGGAGAATGTGCAGACTCTGAACTGGGAATTGAACTTGGGTCCCTGATGCTGAGGCAGCAGTGTTAACAACTGTACCAGCGTGCCACCTTTGTTAGGAAGGCAAATGGAAAGTTAGTCTTTAATGCAGGGCTGAGGACTGTACAGATGTCTTTTCACAAGTGTACAGATCAGTGGGAACTCAGTGTAGTTCACAGCTTTGGTCAGCCTAGTTAAGGAGAGAGATGCTCATATTGAGTTCAGAGGAGCTTCACTGGACTGATTCTTGGGATGGTTTGTCCTTTGAAGAGATGCTGAACAGTTTGGGCCAAGACTCATTCGAGTTTCAAAAAGTGGGAAATAGAACCATAGAAAATTACAGCTCAGAAACAGGCCTTTTGGCCCTTCTTGTCTGTGCTGAACCATTTTTAGTCTAGTCCCACTCTCCTGCACTTGAACCATATCCCTCCACACCCCTCTCATTCATGAACCCCTCCAAGTTTTTCTTAAGTCTTAAAAGTGAGCCTGCATTTACCATGATTGACAGAAACTTTGAAGGTTCAGAGGGAATTGGAAAAGGTAAATGAAAAGAACATTTAATCACAGAAAATGTCTCATCTTCATTCTTCCAGAATGTTCTGTCTTTGTTTTGGCCAGAGTTTATTAACAGATTAATGCGGGGACTCTGGTTGGTGCTGTTCTCCAGCAAGTTTAGGACAGTGGGGATCTGATTGAGGGATATAAAATTATCAATCCCTTTTAGTAAATGTAAACCAAATATTTCCCCTCATGGTATAATCTCGAACAAGAGGTCACAAGTAGAGGTTGAGAGGCAGTAGATTTAAAACTGAGATGGGGAGGATCTCAGAGTGGTGAATCTGTGGGACTCGCTGTTCCCAGAGTGAGGTGGAGCCTGAATCATTGATTTCAGAAGGGAGATAGATTTCTGATTTTAAAAAGGGAACAGGATGTGGGGAGCAGGCAGGGAGGTGGATTTGAGACCAGGGAGAGATCAGCTACGATCTGATTTAATGACAGAGCAGGCTCAAAGGGCTGAACTTGCCAACTTCTGCTCCTAGTTCCTATGGGTAGCACAGTGGTTAACACTGTTGCCTCACAATGCTAGGGACCCAGGTTCAATTCCTGGCTTGGGTCACTGTCTGTGCAGAGTCTGCACGTTCTCCCTCTGTCTGCACAGGTTTCTTCCGGCTGCTCCAGTTTCCTCCCACAGTCTGAAAAGTGCTGATCAGGTGCATTGGCCGTGTTAAATTCTCCCTCAGTGTATCCAAACAGACACCAGAGTGTGGCAACTAGGGGATTTTCACAGAAACTTCATTACAGTGATGCATTATTAATAAACAAAACTTGTGTTGCTATGTTCCAAAGTCCTGATGCTCCAGTGATCCTGTGTAAAAATGGGAACAAAAGTGATTACTCCAAAATGCTGAAAATCTGAAATAAAAACAGAAAATGCTGGTACAAGTCAGCAGCTTCAGTAAATGGAGAAGGGTTAATCCTTCAGGTTAACAGTGATCTTTCTTCAGAACTAGACACACCAGTTAGGATTGACAAATCGGGTTTTCAACTCTTCAGCATTCCCTCTGTCAGTAATTATTTTATTTCCACCAAGGCAGAGATTAGAAGGATTAATAAGAATGAGAAGATTCTACCCTTTGGGCCTGTTCTTAGCATTCAGTAAGATCACTGCTGATCTGACTCTGCTCGTAACTTTCCTGCCTGCTCCCCAGAACGTTAGCTTCCGTTTGTTGGACAATTCATGGGCCTCAGCCTTGAATAGACTCCGTGACCCAGTGTCCCTGCTTCCAAAATGCTGGAAAATCTCAGCAAGCATGGCAGCATCTGTAAAGGAGAAAAATGAACTAATGTGAACCCCTGTTCTTCCCGATAGAGAATTCTAAAGATTGTCAGCCTCTGAGATGAAATTCTTCATTTCCATTTTATATCAGCAATCCCTTATTCTGAAACTGTGCCCTGAGTTCTAGATCCCAGCACGAGGGGAAACAATCTCTCAGAATCAGAAATGCTTCAAAGGCATTAGTTATGAGGAGGGATTGGATAAACTTGCAATTGAATGTCGGACACCGAGGTGTGACTTAATAGAAGTTTACACAATTATAACTGGTCTAAATAGATTGGATAGTCAGAATCTTTATCCCAGGCTGGAAATGTCAATTACTCAGGGACATACCTTTAAAGTAAAAGGGGAAAAGTTTAAAGAAGATGAGATTTTTTTACACAGGGTTGTGGGTGCTTGCAATGCACTGCTGGAGGTGATGGAAGCAGATACAGTAACAATATTTAAGAAGCATCTTGACAGATGAATGGAGAGGGAATAGAGGAATATAGATCATGCGGAGGTGAAAGGTGCCATGTGTCAGCACAGGCTTGATGGGCCAAAGGGCCTGTTCCTGCGTTGTGCTGTTTTTTTGTTCTTTATAATTACACCTTTCATTGACCTGAACTTGTACAGGCACCAACCTTGCACCATAGAAAATGCCGGTGGATATACTGCCACCTCTATTCCAGCATTCTTGGAACTGGTTCAGGACAGGATGGGGTTGGCACTTGGGCACCACAGCTGGTGATGAATTCCAAGACAGTCTGTTTGGACCAAAGCCACTTAACTTTCAGAAATGTTACCGGGAATGTACAAAAGAGTCATTCTGGATCTCAGCTTTATCTTATCCTGCAGGCTGGGAATATACCAAGGATTCAATACAATCCCATGTAAAGTGTATAAAGGATCTGATTGCTTTTAGTTTCACTGATTATAATCTGCTCAAATCCACAGGCACCTCAGTGCAATGGCATCATTGCTGGTGTAAAGGTAGCACGTATTGTCTGTGTGGATTGAATATATCTCACTCTGAGACAAGAGGGAAAATAATATTGTTGTAGCCAGTACACTCACTGTCAGAGATGGGCTGTGAATTAATCTGCCTGCTTACTGATGCTGGAACTTTGCAGCATCCACTGTTGGATGTAGCAGGGTCGTAGGGGTGAACAGAGTTGGGCAGCAAAGTATTGAGTACAATTCTCATGCAACCAAATCCCTTTTCCCAACTTGCAAACCTGGTTCATCATTTCTGTGTGTAGCTCAGTGTCGAGTACAATTGGTGGAGGTAAAGAGTAAAGTACAGTCTGAGAGTAGTGATGAGGACAGTGAGAAGGAGCAAGAGCATCATAGTCAAAGATTGGGTGGGGATATATTTAAATAAATCCAATCATTACCAAAGCTTGAAGGATGTGGAAGCCTTTTTCATTTCATTTGAGAAAGTAAGTTTTAAAAAAAAAAAATGAAACGGCCACAAGATATGAGTGTTACAGTTTTGGAATGAAGTTTGTATCAATATCAGAGGTATCTTGTACATATGAGGAGTGAAGAAATCCACCTTAGATTCATATGAAATGGTGCCAGAAGCTTAAAGACAAAGGTTTAGAAACATAGAGAATCAGAGCAGGAGGCGGCTATTGGGCCCTTCGAGTCTGTTCCATCATCCATTACAATCCTGGCTGATCATCCAACTCAATAGCCTAATCCTGTTTTCTCCCCATAACCTTAGACCCCATTTGCCCCAAGTGGAGAAAGTTGTGAAGAAAGTATATAGCATGTTAGCCTTTATAGGAAGGGGTATAGAGTACAAGAGCTGGCCTTTAATGTTGCAGTTGTATAAAACGATGGTTACACCTCATTTGGAATACTGCGTCCACTTCTCGTTGTCTTACTACCAGAAGGACATGGAGACTCTGGAGAGAGTGCAGAGGAGGTTTACCAGGATGCTGCCTGGTATGGAAGGTCTGAGTTACATAGTAGTACATAGTACAGCGCAGAACAGGCCCTTCGGTCCTCAATGTTGCGCCAACCAATTAAGAAAAAGCAATGACCCTCTAACCTAAACCATTCCCTTTTCATCCATAAACTTATCCACTAACCTCTTAAACGCCACCAAACTTGGCGCATCTACAACTGCAGCAGGCAGGGTATTCCATACACTTACCACCCTCTGGGTAAAGAACCTACCTCTGACATCCGTCCTATAACTACCACCCCTTAATTTAAAGCTATGTCCCCTCGTGCTAGCTTTCTCCATCCTAGGAAAAAGGCTATCACTGTCCACCTATCTAAACCTCTAATCATCTTATATGTTTCAATAAGGTCTTCTCTTAGCTGCCTTCTTTCTAACGAAAACAACCTCAAATCCCTCAGCCTTTCTTCATAAGACCTGCCTTCCATACCAGGCAACATCCTGGTAAACCTCCTCTGTACCCTCTCCAATGCCTCCACATCTTTCTTAGAATGCGGGGACCAGAACTGTACACAATACTCCAAGTGCGGCCGCACTAGAGTTTTGTACAGTTGCAACATGACGTTGCGGCTCCGAAATTCAATCCCCCTACCAATAAAAGCTAAGACTCCATATGCCTTCTTAACAACCTTCTCGACTTGACTGCCTACTTTCAGGGATCTATGCACATACACACCAAGATCCCTCTGTTCATCAAGACTACTAAGAATCCTACCATTAGCCCTATACTCTACACATTTATTATTCCTGCCATAGTGCATTACCTCACACTTTTCCACATTAAACTCCATTTGCCACCTCTCGGCCCAGCTCTGCAACTTGTCCAAGTCACTCTGCAAACTAGAACACCCCTCTTCACTATCTACCACTCCTCCGACTTTGGTGTCATCCGCAAATTTACTAATCCATCCTTCAATACCCTCATCCAGATCATTTATAAAAATTACAAACAGCAGGGGCCCCAAAACAGATCCCTGAGGTACACCACTTGTAACCGAACTCCACGATGAATAATTTCCATCAACCACCACCCTCTGTCTTCTATCTGCTAGCCAATTCCTAATCCAATTAGCTAAATCACCCTCAATCCCATACATCTGCATTTTCTGCAGAAGCCTTCCATGGGGCACCTTATCAAACGCCTTACTAAAGTCCATATATACCACATCAACTGCCTTACCCCCATCCACCTCTTTGGTCACTTTTTCAAGAAACTCAATAAGGTTAGTAAGGCACGACCTACCCTTCACAAAACCATGCTGACTATCCCCAATCAATTCATTTCTCTCTAAATAACTATAAATCCTATCCCTAATAATTCTCTCCAATACTTTGCCCACAACAGAAGTAAGACTCACTGGCCTATAATTCCCTGGAAAGTCTCTCTTCCCCTTCTTGAACAATGGGACCACATTCGCTATCCTCCAGTCTTCCGGCACTATACCCGTAACCAACGACGACCTGAAGATCAGAGCCAGAGGCTCTGCAATCGCCTCTTTCGCCTCCCAGAGAATCCTAGGGTAAATCCCGTCCGGCCCAGGGGACTTATCTAACTTCAAACCCTCAAGAATATCTAACACATCCTCCCTATCTACTTCAATTTGGTCTCAAATTTGGTTTTTAATCCATAGATCTATAAACATAGACGGGGATCATGGGTAGAGGTGGGAACATCAGTGTGGCGGCACGGACTTGTTGGGCTGAAGGGCCTGTTTCCCGTGCTGTTTTGTTCTTTGATCTTTGCTATATCAAGCTGCCTCTTGAATGCATTCAATGTTTTGGCATCAGCTACTTCCTGTGGTAAAGAACTCCACAGGCTCACCACTCTTTGGATGAAGAAATGTCTCCTCACTTCCATCCTAAATGGTCACCCTGAATCCTCAGACTGTGACTCCTGCTTCTGGACTCCCCCACCATCAGGAACATCCTTCCTGCATTTAACCTATCTAGACCAGTTAGAATTTTGTCTCTATGGGATTCCCCCCTCAATCATCTGAACTGCAGCAAAAACAATCCTAACCTACTCAATCTCTTCTCATACATCAGTCCCACCATCCCTGGAATCAGCCTGGTAAACATCACTGCATTTTCTCAAGAGCAAGAATAACCTTCCTCAGAAAAGGAGACCAAAACTATACACAATACTCTAGGTGTGGCCTCACCAAGGCCTCTGTGTAATTGTAACAACACATCTCTGCTCCTGTACTCAACCCCTCTCAATGAAGGCCAACATACCATTGCCTTCTTTACCGCTTGCTGTACCTGCACACTTACCTTCAGTGACTGGTGCACAAGGACACCCAGGTCCCTCTGCGCACTCCCCTTTCCCAATTTACAACCATTCAAGTATTAATCTGCCTTCTTGTTTTTGCTTCCAAAGTGAATAACCTCTCATTTATCCAAATTATCTGGCATCTGCCATTGATTTGCCCACTCACCCAACCTGTCCAGATCATTCTGAAGGATCTCTGCATCCTCATCACAGTTCACCCTCCCACCCAACTTAGTATCATCTTCAAACTTTGAGATGTTGCATTTTTTTCCATCATCTAAATTGTGAATAGCTGTGGTCTCAGCACTGCTCCCTGTGGGTCCCCCCCCACTAGTTACTGCCTGCCAATTTGAAAAGCTCCATTAATTCATAAATTCTGTTTTCTATCCATCTCAATACATTTCCTTCAATCCCATTCTCTGTAATCTTGCTCGATAATCTCTTTTTTGGGACTTTTTAAACACTTTTCTTTCTGTGAGGGATAGAAACTGGGGAAAAGAGAAATCCTCAGATGGGAAAGGTAAAGTAGATCTTGTGGGAGGCAATAAAGATAGTGTATCTCTCAGGTTAAAAATGAAATCCAGGAGGGTGGAAGAGAAATGAAAAACTTTAGATATTTTTACTCTAATAAATTAGACCGTACAAAGTCAGTGTTGGGGGTTTAAGAAAAGACTGATGTGGTGAAAGAAGAAAAGTCCGTGGGGTTTTTGTTAAAGTGGTAAAAGGGAACCCAATCAAAGCGAAGGAGGTGCAAAAGAAAGTACAGCCTGGGTCAGCAGTTGACTAATAAGAAGGTGCCAGATCTTTAAAGAATTTACTTGTGTGAGTAAAGTTTGCACTATATTACTCAATACAGCTGGATCACAGGTGGAAGGGATGCCTATTGTGGTTGAAAAGCCAGTGGAGAAACAAGCAACTGAGTTGTTAAAGGAAGCATATCCTGGGAATTTTCCTGATTGTGTGGTAAAGTCACCAGTTAAGACAAGGAGCAATCAGAGTGGAGATAAAAAAGTTGAAGGTTAACTATCTCAGGGTGGTTCGGGAGTGGAATGCCCTGCCTGCGTCAGTTGTAGATGTGCCAAGTTTGGTGGAGTTTAAGAGGTTAGTAGATAAGTTTATGGATGAAAAGGGAATGGTTTAGGTTAGAGGGTCACTGCTTGTTCCTAATTGGTTGGTGCAACATCGAGAGCCGAAGGGCCTGTTCTGCGCTGTAATGTTCTGCGTTCTATCAGAAACAAGTTTTAATCAGATGGTTGAGGAAAAACAGAACTGGTGGAAAATGAGCAGATATTTTTAATTCGGGAAAATTGGCAGAGTTGGAACAGAAATAAAACAGTTGTATCAGAATGTGTAGATGGGAGAGGAATCTGAGAATACAGGATGCTGTAAAAGAAAAAAAAGGTCTTAATGTGGAAATGCAGACCTTCACATATTCAGACAGATGAAAAATGGGCAGAAGGTCATCAAATGGTAGGATTTAGGATTTAGAAAGGAAATATTACAAGTAACACATGAGGTTCCAGCAGGAGGTCATTTAGGGTTAAGGAAAATTTCAAGCTGAAATACAAAGATTTTTATTGGCTTAGACTGCATAAGAACAGAAGTTTCGTGACCCCAGGCTAAAGACAAACACCATGAGGTTTCAGAGCACTGCTCATTCATCAGGTCAGTGGGAATTTTGTTCATAAACAGGGTTACCAAATAAACCTGTTGTACTTTAACCTGGTGTTGTGAAATATTTTACTATGTTTACCCCAGTTCAACACCAACATCTTCACATCATGGGAATATAAGAACTAGGAGCAGGAATCAACCATTCGGCCCCTCGATCCTACTCTCCCATTCAATAAGATCCTGGCTGATCTTTTCATGGACTTGGCTCCACTTACCCACCCACTCACCATAACCCTTAATTCCTTTACTGTTCAAAAACTTATCTATCCTTATCTTAAAAACATTCAATGAGGTAGTCTCAACTGCTTTACTGGGCAGGAAATTTCACAAACCTTTGTGTAAAGAAGTTCCTCCTCAACTCAGTCCTAAATCAGCTTTCTCTTATTTTGAGGCTATGCCCCCTAGTTCTAATTTCGCCCCCTAGTTCTAATTTCACCCACCAGTGGAAACAACTTCCCTGCTTCGATCTTTTCTATTCTCTTCATAATGTTATGTTTCTATAAATCTCCCCTCATTCTTCCCAATTCCAATGAATATAGCCCCACTCTACTCAGTCTCTCCTCTTAAGCCAACCTTCTCAACTCCAGAATCAACCTAGTGAATCTCCTCTGTACCGCCTCTGGTGCCAGGATATCCTTTCTCAAGTAAGGAGACCAAAACTGTACACAGTACTCCAGATGTGGCCTCACCAGCACCTTCTACAACTGCAACATAACCTCACTGTTTTTAAACTCCATATTTCTCACAAAGAAGGACAAAATTCTGTTTGCCTCCTTCATTATCTGCTGTATCTGATGTTACACATAGAACAAAGAACAAAAAATTCCAGCACAGAAACAAACCCTTCGGCCCTCCAAGCTTGCACTGATCACGTTGCCTGAATGAACTAAAACCCCTTACCCTTCCGGGAACCATATCCCTCCATCCCCATCCTATTCATATACTTGTTAAGATGCCCCTTAAAAGTCACTATTGTATTTACTTCCACTACCTCCCTGGCAATGAGTTCCAGGCACCCACTACTCTGTTTTTAAAAAATCTGCCTCATATCTCCTTTAAACCTGTTCCCCTGAGTAATCGACTCTTCCACCCTGAGGGAAAAAGCTTCTGACTATCCACTCTGTCCATGCCTCTCATAAACTTGGAGATTTCTAACAGGTCTCCCCTCAACCTCTGTCACCCCAGTGAGAACAAACCAAGTTTCTCCAACCTCTCCTCATATCTAATGCCCTCCATACCAGGAAATATCCTGGCAAATCTTTTCCCTGTATCCTCTCCAAAGCCTCCACATCCTTCTGGACAGAATTGAACACTATATTCCAAGTGTGCCCTAAATAAGGTTCTATAAAGCTGCAACATGACTTGCTGATTTTTAAACTCAATGCCCTGGTCAATGAAGGCAAGTATGCTGTATGCCTTCTTGGCTACCTTCTCCCTCCTGCATTGTTACTTTCAGTGACCTGTGTATCTGTACACCCAGATCCCTCTGCCTATCAATATTCTTAAGGGTTCTGCCATTTACTGTATATTTTCTATCTGTATTAGACCTTCCAAAATGCATTACCTCACATTTGTCTGGATTAAACTCCATCTGCCATCTCTCCACCCAAGTCTTCAACTGATCTCTATCCTGCTGTATCCTCTGGTCCTCATTTTCCATAAATCCACCAACCTTTGTCGTCTGCAAACTTACTAATCAAACCAGTTACATTTTCCTCAATCATTTTTATATATTACAAACAGCAAAGGTCCCTGATCCCTGAGGAATGTCACTTGTCACAGCCCTCCATTCAGAAACATTCCCTTTCACTGATACCCTCTGTTTTCTTTGACCGAGCCAGTTTTGTATCCACTTTGCCAGCTCATCTCTGATCCCATGCAACTTCACCTTCTGCACCAGTCTGCCATGAGGGACTTTATCAAAGGCCTTACTGAAGTCCATGTACTTCATCCACTGCCTTACCCTCATCAATCATCTTCAGTGTTCCTGAAATTCAGTGTGCCGGTGTAGTAGTTCAGTGTGCTGATTCTGGAGAATGCGTTGGTGCATTTTGATGTTGCTTCAGGCACCAACCTCTGCAAGTATTTTAATTCCAGAACACAACGTTGCAATACCTGTTGAATATCCAAGCTCAATGAGGGACTCTCGTTGAACTGGTAACACCAGTTCTCTGTAAAATATAAGGAGCTGAAATTTCCCTCTATGTAGAGGAATGGAACATTTACCATCCTACCCTCCCTGAAAAAAGTAGTTGGTGATATTGAGAGCTACAGTCAGCCTAACCTGCAGAATCTCATTTCGTGACTATAATCTTAGATAAAATTTATTGACATTTGGAAAATTAAAGGAAAACATGAAAGTCAACATGAATGTATTCAAGACAATTTACCTTTGGCCAACATGATCCTGTTATTTATTAAAGGAACAGGAAAGGTGGATGTGTTGGGGGTTGGTTGTGGTTGGGTATCTAGACTGTCAAAATGAATTTGATAAAATACTATACAATAAACAGTCAATTCAGGTCAAACTCCAGTGTTTTATGGAACCCACCTGGATCATACAGCATGGTGGCACAATGTGTTAGTGCTACTGCCTCCCAGTGCCAGGGAACTGGGTTTGATTCCTTGGCTTAGGTCACTGTCTGTGTAGAGTTTGCACATTCTCTCTGTGTCTGCGTGGATTTCCTTGTGTGCTCCAGTTTCCTCCCAGTCTGAAAGACATGCTTGTTAGGGTGCATTGCCCTGAGCAGGTGACAGCTAGTGAATTCCATAGTAACTTCGTTGCAGTGTTAATGTAAGCCTTACTTGTGACTAATGAATAAACAAACTAAAATGTATTGCACCTTGCATTTGACCAGCATAAGCATGATAAGTTTCACATCAGGTATGATTCAAATGACTCACTTGGGAGCTTTTAACTAACAGTTTATTTCAGAATATAGTTAACATGTATAGTAAGAAAATTAGCAAGAATTTTTATCAATTACAAACAAGAAACAAATGTGACATAGTATAACCCTTCTAAAAAATACTTAATGTGTTCCAATCAAACAAATCCCACAGACAGAAGTCTCTTTCCACAGTTTTAACACAGGAAGACTAATGCTCACATGATACTGGGCTTGAGACCTTTGGATGGAGTGTGCAATTCTCTAAATAGACTCATAAGAACATAAGACATAGGAGCAGAATTAGGCCACTCGGCCCATCAAGCCTACTCCACCATTCAATCATGCCTGATACTTTTCTCATCCCCATTCTCCTGTCTCTTCCCCATAACCCCTGCTCCCCTTATTGATCAAGAACATATCTATCTCTCTTTTAAAGGCACTCAATGACCTGGGCATTGGACACTCAATGAGGAGAGGCTGAGGGATTTGAGGTTGTTTTCGTTAGAAAGGAGGCGGCTAAGAGGGGACCTTATTGAAACATATAAGATGATTAGAGGTTTAGATAGGGTGGACAGTGATAGCCTTTTTCCTAGGATGGAAAAAGCTAGCTCGAGGGGACACAGCTTTAAATTAAGGGGTGATAGTTATAGGACGGATATCAGAGGCAGGTTCTTTACCCAAAGGGTGGTTCGGGAGTGGAATGCCCTGCCTGCAGCAGTTGTAGATGCGCCAAGTTTGGTGGCATTTAAGAAGTTAGTTGATAAGTATATGGAAGAGAAAGGAATGGTTTAGTTTGGAGGGTCATTGCTTTTTATATTGGTCGGCGCAACATCGAAGGCCGAAGGGCCTGTTCTGTGCTGTAATGTTCTGAGTCTATGGCCTCCACAGCCTTCTGTGGCAAAGACTTCCACAGATTCCACTCTCTGGCTGAAGAAATTCCTTCTCATCAGCTAAAATCTCTTATCTTTTCAAGGGAGGTAGGATGGTGAAATGTTCCATTCCTCCTCATTTTGAGGGAAATTTCAGCTCCTTACACTTCAGACAGAACTAGAATTATCTGTTCAATGAGTGTCCCTCAGTGAACTTGTACGTTCAACTGGTTTAACAACATTATGTTCTGGAATTAAAACACTTCTCACAGAGGTAGGTGCCTGGTACCATGCCACTGTCTACATCAACTGAAATGAAGTAGAAAGGATCGACAGCTTCAAGTATTTCATTGTCCAGATCACCAACTACCTGTCCTGGCTCCCCTACCTCCCCACCCCACACCAACACTATCTTTAAGAAAGCCCCACCAACTCCTCTTCTTTCTCAGAAGACTAAGGAAACTTGGCATGTCAGCTATGACTTTCACCAACTTTTGCAGATGAAACATAGAAAGCATTCTTTCTGTTGTATCACAGCTCGGTATGACTCCTGCTCTGCCCAAGACTGCAAGGGATTACAAAAGATCATGAATGTAGCCCGGTCCATCACACAAACCAGCTTCCCATCTATTGACTCCCCGCTACCTTGGCGAAGAGCCAGCATAATTAAGGAACCCACCCTGGAAATTCTCTTTTCATCACTATTTTAAAGGATTGTCCCTTTATCCTGAGGTTGTGCCCTCTGGTTCTAGGTTTTTCAACTAGTGGAAACATCTTCTCCACATCCACGCTATCCAGGGCCTTGCAGTATCCTGTAAGTTTCAATAAGATCCCTCTCCCTCATCCTTCTAAACTCCAATGAGTACAGACCCCGAGTTCTCAACCATTCCTCATACGACAAGTTCTTCATTCCAGAGATCATTCCTGTGGACCTCCTCTGGACCCTTTCAAAGGCCAGCACATCCTTCCTTAGATACAGGTCCCAAAAAAGTGAACCAAAGAGGTGGATGGGGGTAAGGCGGTTGATGTGGTATATATGGACTTTAGTAAGGCGTTCGATAAGGTGGCCCATGGAAGGCTTCTGCAGAAAATGCAGATGTATGGGATTGAGGTGATTTAGCTAATTGGATTAGGAATTGGCTAGCAGATAGAAGACAGAGGGTGGTGGTTGATGGGAGATATTCATCGTGGAGTTCAGTTACAAGTGGTATACCTCAGGGATCTGTTTCGGGGCCCGTGCTGATTGTAATTTTTATAAATGTTCTGGATGAGGATATTGAAGGATGGATTAGTAAATTTGCGGATGACATCAAAGTCAGAGGAGTGGTAGATAGTGAAGAGGGATGTTATAGTTTGCAGAGAGACTTGGACAAGCTGCAGAGCTGGGCCAAGAGGAGGCAAATGGAGTTTAATGCGGAAAACCCGATACTCTACACAGGTAGAGTATCCCACCCTCCCCACTCCTCTAACCTAATAATAAGTGTTGGGAAGTTTTTTTTGCCTCTCCTAGAAATTAAAGTATCAGAGATGGCAGTGCAGGCAGTACATTGCACCTCCTGCGGTATGTACGAGGTGAGGGACACCAGTAGTGTTCCTGCTGATTATACCTGCAGGAAGTGTGCCCATTTGTAGCTCCTTGAGGATCATGTTAAGGAGCTGGAGCTGGAATTAGAGGAACTCCGGATAATTCGAGAGGTTGAGGCAGATATTGACAGGAGTTACAAAGAGATAGGCACTCCTAAAAGAGATTCTTGGGTAACTATTAGAAAGAGGGGTAAGAAGCAATCGGGTAGACAATCCCCTGGGGCTGTTCCCCTCAAACACGTTTTCTGTCCTGGAGGCTACAGTTGAGGAAGAATCAACTGGAGATAGCCAAAGGGAGCAGGTCTCTGGGGGTGAGCCTGCTGGGAATGCTCAGGTGTGTAGGGAGAATAAGAGATTGGGCCTGGTAATTGGAGACTCCATAGTTAGGGGGACAGATAGGAGAGTAAATAGTAATAAAAGGGACTCAGGGCTGGTGTGTTGCCTTCCAGGGGCCGGGATCCAGGATGCCTGAGCAGGTTTTCAAGATTCTTAAGGGAGACGGGAGTCAGCCCCAAGTCATAGTTCATGTAGGGACACATGATATAGGTAGGAAAAGGGAAGGGGATATTAAACAGAAATTTATGGAGTTGGGGTGGAAGCTTAGGGCCAAAACTGGCAGAGTGGTTATCTCTGGACTCTTGCCTGTGCCAAGGGATAGGTTAGAGAAGAATAGAGAGAGGGAATGTTTGAACTCGTGGCTGCGGGGATGGTGCAGGAGGGAGGGGTTCAGGTTCCTGAACAATTGGGACTCATTCTGGGATAGGTGGGACCCCTACAAGAGAGATGGTCTACACCTGAACCAGAGGGGAACCAATATCTTGGGGGGAAAATTTGCAAAGGCTATGCAGGGGGGTTTAAACTGATTCAGAGTGGGGGGTGGGATCCTGAGTAGCTTGGATGTTAAGAGGACGAGAATAGGGGGGTCATAGATGAGAACTGTAAAACACAGCAGCGTACGGGTGGAGTAGGGCATGGTTTGAAATGCGTATACTTTAATGCAAGAAGTATTCGCAATAAGGTGGAGGAACTTGCAGCTTGGACCAGTACCTGGACCTTCGATGTTGTGGCCATTTCAGAGACATGGATAGAGCAGGGACAGGAATGGTTGTTGCAGGTTCCGGGGTTCAAATGCTTCAGTCGGAGTAGAGAAGGAGGTAGAAGGGGGGGGAGGAGTGGCATTATTAGTCAAAGACTGTATCACAGTGACAGAAAGGAAGTTTGATGAGGACTTGTCTGTTGAGGTAGTATGGGCTGAGATTAGAAACAGGAAAGGAGAGGTCACCCTGTTGGGAGTCTTTTATAGACCTCCTAAAAGTTCTAGAGAGGTAGGGGAAAGGATTGCAAAGTCGATCCTGGACAGGAGTGAAAGTAATAGGGTAATTGTTATGGGGGACTTTAACTTTACTAATATTGATTGGAATAGCTATAGCTCTAGCTCGTTAGAGGGGTCAGTTTTTGTACAAAGTGCGCAGGAAGGTTTTTTGACTCAGTATGTAGATAGGCCAACTAGAGGTGAGGCTACATTGGATTTGGTGCTGGGCAATGAGCCAGACCAGGTGTTAGGCTTGGAAGTTGGTGAACATTTTGGTGATAGTGACCAGAATTCGGTTATGTTCACCTTAGTGATGGACAGGGATAGGCATGAAGCTGGGGGCAGTAGTTATAGCTGGGGGAATGGTAATTATGAGGCCATAAGGACGAAATTAGGATGCGTAGGTTGGACTAGGAAACTACAGGGACTGGGAACATCTGAAATGTGGAGAACACTGGAATACAGAGTTGCAAACTGGAAAGTATTGAAGTAGATAAGGAGGATGTGCTAGATATTCTTGAGGGTTTGAAGTTAGATAAGTCCCCTGGGCCGGACAGGATTTACCCTAGGATTCTCTGGAGGCAAGAGAGGCGATTGCAGAGCCTCTGGCTCTGATCTTCAGGTCGTCGTTGGTTACAGGTATGGTTCCGGAAGACTGGAGGATAGCGAATGTGGTCCCATTGTTCAAGAAGGGGAAGAGAGACTTTCCAGGGAATTATAGGCCGGGGAGTCTTACTTCTGTTGTGGGCAAAGTATTGGAGAGAATTATTAGGGATAGGATTTATAGTTATTCAGAGAGAAATGAATTGATTGGGGATAGTCAGCATGGTTTTGTGAAGGGTAGGTCGTGCCTTACTAACCTTATGGAGTTTTTTGAAAAAGTGACCAAAGAGGTGGATGGGGGTAAGGCAGTTGATGTGGTATATATGGACTTTAGTAAGGCGTTTGATAAGGTGGCCCATGGAAGGCTTCTGCAGAAAATGCAGATGTGTGGGATTGAGGGTGATTTAGCTAATTGGATTAGGAATTGGCTAGCAGATAGAAGACAGAGGGTGGTGGTTGATGGGAGATATTCATCGTGGAGTTCGATTACTAGTGGTGTACCTCAGGGATCTGTTTTGGGGCCCCTGCTGTTTGTAATTTTTATAAATGATATGGATGAGGGTATTGAAGGATGGATTAGTAAATTTGCGGATGACACCAAAGTCGGAGGAGTGGTAGATAGTGAAGAGGGGTATTATAGTTTGCAGAGAGACTTGGACAAGTTGCAGAGCTGGGCCGAGAGGTGGCAAATGAGTTTAATGCGGAAAAGTGTGAGGTAATTCACTTTGGCAGGAATAATAAATGTGTAGAGTATAGGGCTAATGGTAGGACTCTTAATAATGTTGATGAACAGAGGGATCTTGGTGTATTTGTGCATAGATCCCTGAAAGTAAGCAGTCAAGTCGATAAGGTTGTTAAGAAGGCATACGGAGTCTTAGCTTTTATTGGTAGGGGGATTGAATTTCGGAGCCGCAACGTCATGTTGCAACTGTACAAAACTCTAGTGCGGCCGCGCTTGGAGTATTGTGTACAGTTCTGGTCCCCACATTATAAGAAAGATGTGGAGGCATTGGAGAGGGTACAGAGGAGGTTTACCAAGATGCTTCCTGGTATGGAAGGCAGGTCTTATGAAGGGAGGCTGAGAGATTTGAGGTTGTTTTCGTTAGAAAGAAGGCAGCTAAGAGGAGATCTTATTGAAACATATAAGATGATTAGAGGTTTAGATAGGGTGGACAGTGATAGCCTTTTTCCTAGGATGGGGAAAGCTAGCACGAGGGGACACAGCTATAAATTAAGGGGTGGTAGTTATAGGACGGATATCAGAGATAGGTTCTTTACCCAGAGGGTGGTAAGAGTATGGAATGCCCTGCCTGCTGCAGTTGTAGATGTGCCAAGTTTGGTGGCATTTAAGAGCTTAGTTGATAAGTTTATCGATGAAAAGGGAATGATTTAGGTTAGAGAGTCATTGCTTTTTCCTAATTGGTCGGCGCAACATCGAAGGCCGAAGGCCCTGTTCTGCACTGTAATGTTCTATGTTCTAAAACTGCTCACAATACTCCAAATGTGGTCTGACCACAACCTTATACAGCCTCAGAAATACATCCCTGCCCTTGTATTCTAGATCTCTAAACATGAATGCTAATATTGCATTTGTTTTCCGAACTGCCAACTGAACCTGCGTGTTTATCTTAAGAGAACCTTGAACAAGGACTCCTTTGTGTTTCTGATTTCCTAAGCGTTTTCCCGTCTAAAAAACAGTTTATGCCTCCATTCCTCCTTCAAAAGAGCATAACCTTACATTTTTCCACATTGTATTCCATCTGCCACTTCTTTTGCTCACTCGTTTAACCTGTCCAAGAGCTTCTGCTGCCTCCCTGCGTCCCCATTACTACCGGTCTCTCTAATATCTTTGCATCATCTGCAAACTTAGCAACAGTGCCTTCAGTTCCTTCTTCCAAATCGTTAATGTATATTGTGAAAAGTTGTAGTCCCAGTACTGACCCCCGAGACACATCACTAGTTACTGGCTGCCATCCTGAAAAAGACCCCCATTATCCCTACTCTCTGCCTTCCACCAGTCAGTCAATTCTCTATCCATGCCAGGATCTTATCATTAACACCACAGGCACTTAATTTATTTAAGTCTCCCAGGCAGTACCTTGTCAAAGGCCATTTGGAAATCTAATAAATCACTTCTGTTCATTCTCCTTTATCTAATTTCCTTGTTACCTCCTCAAAGAACTCTAATAGACTTGTCAGAAATAACCTCCTCTTGACTTAGTCCTACTTTATCATGTGCTTCCAAGTACTCTGCATTCTCATCTTTAATAATGGACTCTAAAATCTTGCCAATGACCGAAATCAGGCTAATCGGCCTATAATTTCCATCTGCTAGCTGCCTCTCTTCTTAAACAGCGGTGTTACATTGGCTACTTTCCAGTCCTCTGTGACCTTCTCTGCCTCCAATGATTCCTGAAAGATCATCACCAATGCCTTCACAATTACCTCAACAATCTCTTTTAGAACCCGTGGATGTAATCCATCTGGTCCAGGTGATTATCCACCTTCAGACCTTTCAGTTTTCCCAGAACCTTCTCCTTAGTGATGGCCAAAACATTCATCTGTCTCCCCTGACTGTCCTGGAATTCCGGCATGACACTGGTGACTATTCAGTTCCTCTGCCATTTCTTTATTTCTCCAGCCTCATTTTCCAGATTCAGAACAGTTTGAAGTTAGAGCAGCTTCCCATAACACCAGGGCTGGAAAGCAATCCACCAACAGCCTATTCCCTGCCTCCAGAAAGGCAAGACCTTCAGCCCAGCAGCAGAGTTTCAGAGAGAGAGACTTCCCCTCAGTTTGATGCCCCTTCAAAACCTCAAACCAAACCTGCAGCTCCAAACTGAAAATGGAAGAGTCACCAGAGCCACTAACCAGTCTGTCTCTGAACAATGCAGAGTCTTAAACATCTCAGTAAAAATAATAATCCCCTCTATAAACAACAATAAAAGGATATTCCAGACAAGACGGCTAAAAAAACAACAAACTAGAAAAGCTGCTAACAACTCCAGAAAACATGACTTGGTGAAAAAAAATCTCAAAGCTACACTAACGTCCAATACTTGTTAGAAACATTGAAGCTCAAAGCACTTTGTGGGTATAAATTCAACCAAAGAATCATGAAATCTTAACAATAAAGGAGACCATTGGGCTCCACTGGGCCAGCACAGTGGGTCAGCATTGTTGCTTCACAGCTCCAGGGTCCTGGGTTCGATTCCTGGCTCAGGTCACTGTCTGTGTGGAGTTTGCACATTCTCCTCGTGTCTACGTGGGTTTCTTCCAGGTGCATTGGTTTCCTCCCACAGACCAAAGATGTGTGGGTTAGGTCGATTGGCCATGCTAAATTTGCCCCTTAGTGTCCAGGGGCGAGATTAGTGGGTAAATGTGTAGGGATTTGGGAGTAGGGCCTGGGTGGGATTATGATTGGTACAGACTCGATGGGCCGAAGGGCCTTTTTCTGTACTGTAGGCTTTCTCTGGTTCTTTTATGATTTGGCTCATTGGGGCTGCACTGATTCTCCAATCCAGGGATTAGCCTTTCACATAACCCGGCTAATCTCACTAACCTACACGTGTTTGGAGGAAGCTTATGTAGATTTGGGGAAAACATGCAAGCTCTACGTATACAGTGACCCTGGTACAGAATCGAACCCGTCTCCCTGGCATTGTGAGGCAGTCATGTTAACCATTGTTCCACCCTACCACCCCAGAAGGTCAGTGCTGAGGGAGTGCCGCACTGTCAGAGGGTCACATGCTTTTGAACACATGATTAGGTTTATAAGGTGCTGGCCTCTCAGCTTTATTAATTTACTCCAGCCCTGTGCTCAAACCTGAGAGTTTGGTAAACTCTTCCTGTGAGGAAATCGCTTTCCTCCTCTCTCTCCCAAAGCCCTCATGTTTGTCTGGAGGATCTAACTCTGAGGCTGCCCTGCACACTCAAACAATCTGCTCAGACCAAGAGGCCAATTCAATGTGTCTCACCCGAAACCCACTCATACTGACTGCACAGGGAGGTCAGTCTGTGCCACACTGGACAACACAGCATTGTAACAGGAGTAGGCATTTGGGTGTCGTGTTGCCCATCAGCTGGTCCAGTTTAAGTGTATATTAACGACGTGAAGCATTAGGCAACTCTTGAAACATCCAAGAGTAGCCCTCGCACAACCCACTGCATGTTTGCCCCTTGTCGGACAACAAGAAGACCCAATCACCTGTGGATTTAAAAAAACATCAATCAACATACACAACTTAAACAGACATTTGCAGAATCCCCCAAAGATCAAACATAAAACCATAAAATATGTTGGAAGGTCCATAGGAATCAATTGATTCCCAGGAGTGTCCTAAGGCTCTTGATCCTAATTTAGAAAAATCTTCTGTATCCCTCCATCTCTAGTCTGCTCATGTGCCTGTCTAAGTAAGCCTTGGTGTAGAGATGCCGGCATTTGCCTGACAAAGATACAGAGTGTCAAAAGCTCGCAAATTTACTATCAAATAAATCATTGGATTTAAAATTGGTGTTGCTAAATTCTTACTGAGTTCTAAGTAAGCCTTAAACAACTCCAGAGGGCCTGCATCCACTGACTTACTTGGCAGTGCATTCCAGGCCCTCCACAACTGTGTGTGAAAAACCTCCCTCGGACATCCAAATTATACATCAACGCACCCCCCCCCCCACCTCACCCTAAACCCATGGCGCCTTGTAATTTTCATACCCAAACTGGGGAAAAAGCTTACCACTGTTCACTCTATCTATACCCTTCATAATCTTATACACCTCTATTAGATCTCCCCTCATTCTCTGCCTTTCTAAGGAAAACTGTCCCAATTTGCCTAATCTCTCCTCGTAACTTAGACCTTCCATAGCAGGCAGCATCCTAGTAAACCTCCTCTGCACTCTCTCCAGGGTCTCCATGTGCTTCCGGTAGTAAGGCGACCAGAACTGGGTGCAATACTCCAAATGCGGTCTAACCAATGTTTTATACAACTGCAACATTAGACTCCAGCTCTTGTACTCTATACCCCTTCCTATAAAGGCTAACATACCATAAGCCTCTTTCGCCACCTTCTGCACCTGTACTGCCACCTTCAAGTACTTGTATACTTGCACACCTAAGTCTCCCTGTGTTTCTATACACTTAATAGGTCTACCCTTTATCGTATACCTCCTCCCTACATTCTTTCTCCCGAAATGCATCACCTCGCGTTTATCTGGATTAAATTCTATCTGCCCAACCTACCAGCCTGTCTATGTCCTGCTGCATTGCCTGACAATGCTTCTCACTATCCGCAAGTCCAGCCATCTTTGTATCGTCTGCAAACTTGCTGATCACTCCACTTACTCCCTCTTCCAACTCATTTATATATATTACAAATAGAAGAGGTCCCAGTACTGAGCCCTGTGGCACACCACTAGTGACCGACCTCCAGCTAGAAAAACACCCTTCCACTAATATTCTCTCTCCTATTACCAAGCCAGTTCTCAATCTATCTAGACACCTACCCTTGTATCCCATGAGCTTTAACCTTTTCCGCCAACTTCCCATGAGGGACTTTGTCAAACGCCTTACTGAAATCCATATAGACAACATCAACGACTCACCCTTTGTCCCCAGTTTTCGTCACCTCCTCAAAACATTCTACCAGATTTGTAAGGCACGACCTCCCCTTAACAAATCTATGCTGTGTATCCCTAATCAGATCGCAACGCTCTTAAGTGCCTATACATCCTATCTCTAAGAATCCCTTCCAACAGCTTTCCTACCACTGACATCAAACTCACCAGCCTATAATTACCCAGGTTATAACTACTACTCTTTTTGAACAACGGTACCATGTTTGCTATCCTCCTGTGCTCTGGGACCTCTCCTGTGTCTAAAGAGAAGACAAAGATTTGAGTCAGAGGCCCAGCAATTTCACCTCGCACCTCCCTAAGCAGCCTGGGATAAATGCCATCGGGCTCTGGAGATTTATCAGTTTTAATGCTACCTAAAAGCACTAACACTTCCTCCTTCGTAATGGATATTTCCTCCAACGGATCTACAACTCCTCCGAGACACTACCAGACAACAAGTCCTTCTCCTTTGTGAATACTGATGCAAAGTATTCATTCAGGATCTCCCCCATTCCCTCCAGCTCTAAGCACAGTTCCCTTCCTCTGTCCCTAGGAGGACAATGTTTTTTTTTCTCTAACCACCCTTTTATTCCTAATGTATGAGTAAATTACCTTTAGATTTTCCTTAATCCTATCTGCCAAGACAATTTTGTGCCCCATTTTCACCCTTCTAGCTCCCTGTTTGAGCTCTCTCCTACTCTCTCTGTATTCCTTCAAAGCCCAGTTCCCAGTTGCTTGGACCTAACATATGCCTCTCTCTTCTTCCTGACCAAGTCCTCAATATCTCTAATTATCCATAGATCTCTAATCCTACCTTTCTCATCTTTCCTCTTAACAGGCACATATCTATCCTGCAACCTTATCAGTTGTCCAATCTTTGTTCATAAGACAGCGATCCATCCCCAGGACAAGTCTGGGAATTCTTCACTGCATTCCCTCTACGGAAATAATATCCTTTCTGAAGGAAGGGAACCAAAACTGCACAAAGTGCTCCAATGACTCAAGTAGATAGATTTGCACCCTGAGCATTTTACTCTTGACCTTGATTGGTCAATAACAAGTTGACTACATGATTGAAGTCAGTCTCCTGGCTAGTCTTCTCCAGACCAAAGCAAGCTGGAGTTTTTAGTTGCTAAGCCAGTTGGACTAGTCTCTCCCGAGTGTGAATCCCAGCTAGGAGAATTCCAGACCTGGTCAGGAATCTCCGTTTCGTACTCAGCAGCTTATCAATCTGTGTTTGCATGGAGAACAAATAACAGAAAATGTCAAAATTATTCAATTCTAGGATCTGACATTTTCCTGGTTCCCTGTTACGTGTCACAGTCTGTCCCTAATTCCCAAATTGTCATTGGATTATGTCTGGCCTGATGTCATCCCATAATCAGTATTGAACAGGATCAGGAAATGTGTCATGTGTTGTTTCAATCAGTAAAGGTTAATACAGAGACATTGGCAGAGAATCTTTACACTTTTGACAAGAAAATAATTCATCTTTGGCTGATGTTCAGTTCCTGTGACAATATTGAGACCTAAAACTGAACACAATAATGTCTAATTACCTTCCATTCCAATTCCTCCACCCTTAATTTCTTATTGATGTTCCCAAGGCAACAAAGATACGTAAGAAAACGCACAACAAATGCGTTCATTGGTACCATTGCTGGCTCTGTTTGTTATCATCACATAGTTCCACTGGGACTGTGGGCAATGATAAAATTTCTAATATCAGAGGCTGTTTATCAATGTCTGTCTGGATCTAACTGATGTCAGACATTGTGTGATGCACTGTGTTGTTCTTCAGAGTAATGCTACAATCCTAGTTAACGTTACCACTGGACAATCAAGTCCCAGAGTCAAATATCACTGTGAAAAATCACAGCTTTTAGTTTTTATTTCGAGTCAGTGATAAACAGAATCACAGGATTCCCATTAACTTTTAATCAAAAGAATAAATCATTTCTTAAATAATAGATTAACATTATACACTATTTCTTTACTCCTCTAAACCTCCACAAATACACACAGATCTGTAAGGATTACACAAGTTACAGAGTTTATCATACACTCTACTATTCTCGGTAAGTACACAGTCCATGTAAGCCAACAGGCGAAATGTGGTCAAACACATAACACTGTGAACCAACTGATCTCACTAGAAATCTATCTCTCTCATGAGGGTTTCCAAATTCCACTCTCACAAAACACACTTGGCATCTTCCCCCAAGCAGCACTTTCTCTCAGATCCATTCACCAAGATTCCACATCCAGGATTTCAGTCTCTCCTTTCAGGATTCCTCTGCCTGGATTGCCACATGTATTTAAGTTTCCATACACCTTTTTCAGGTCCCCAGACATGCCAACAGAACAGCATTGCCTGCCTCACTATGTTAAAGTGTTACCAACATTAGGATTATTGCAGGTGTCTGATTCTCACCAAGCCAACTTTAGATCTGGCTCTTGCTGCAACAATATATCCTTGGCCTTTCCAGTGGCACCCATTCTGCCCCAGTCCTCCCCATACTGTCCTAGTGGCTCCGCTAATTTTGGTCAACATATGGGACAATGCTTCAGATGCTGGAAATCTAAATTCAAAGTGAAAAATGCTAAATAAAAATCTCAGCAAGTGTTGCAGTTTCTGTGGAGAGGAGCAGACTTTTCATTTCAGATTGACATTGACCTTATCACAGGGTCTGGCTACAAAGAGACAGGGATTAATATGCAGAAGTTAAAGCATCCTTTTAGAAACATAGAAATGAGTAGTGGGATTGAGCCTGTTCCACTTTTTGTATGACCATGGCTGATCCTCCATCTCAGTGGCACACTCCCCTACCGCTCCCCTCCACATCTCTGTCAATTTCCTTCTGAAATGAGGGTTGTCAGGTGAGTAAAGCAACAGAGAACCTGGGTATAGAAAGATCAAAGCAGCATTGACAAATCAAATGAGAGAAGCAGAGCGTATACAAAGAGATAGGCAGCTAACATAAAAGGGAATCCAGAAATCCTCTATGAGAACACAAATAGACTTACATTAACACTGCAATGAAGTTACTGTGAAAATCTTCCAGTCACTACACTCTGACACCCATTCAGGTACACGGAGGGGGTATTTAGCACGGCCAATGTAACCTAAGCAGCATGTCTTTAGACTGTGAGCGGAAACCAGAGCACCCCGAGGAAAAAAACACACACACATGGGGAGAACGTGCAAATCCCACATAGTTCAATTCCAAGCTGGGAATTGAACCTGGATCCTTGGCACTGTGAGGCAGCACTGCTAACCACTGTGCCGCTGTGCAACCCACATATAACTAGCAAAAGGGTGCTATAAAAAAAGAATAGGCCATTATAAACCAAGAAGCAGATTTAAGTTGGGAGCCAGAGGGCTTGGGGAAGTTTTAAATCAATACTTTAGCATGCAGGAAGACACTGCACTGATTATAGTGAAAGAGGAGGTCATTTAGACATTATAAAGGTTTAAATTAATGGGCTGGAAATATTGGCTAGGCTGTGCATAGTTAAAGTTAATAAGGAACATGTATGACCTGATGTAATGGACACAAGGATACAGAGGGAAGAGTGTGGAAGTTGTGGAGAAACAGCCATAATTTTTCAGTCTTCCCAGGACTGATGCTGGAGGTTTAGGAACACATGAACGGCATGCGTGTGGGTGTGTGTGTCTGCATACAGTTACAAATACCTCCCACCTAGTGCAGGTATGAAAGCCAATAAAGGGGAACTGATGGCATGGTGTGATTGTCATTGGACTGTTAATCCAGAGACCCAGGGTGATGCTCTGGGGACCAGGGTTCAAATCTCGCTACTGCAGGCGGTGAAATCTGAAATCAGTAAAACTCTGGAATTAAAAAAAGTCAACTGATGACCATTGCTGATTGTTGGAAAAACCCATCTGGTTCACTAATGTCCTTCAGGGAAGGAAATCTGCCATCCTTATCCAGCCTGCCCTACATCTGACTCTGGATCCAAAGAGATAGTTGAGAAATGCTGTCCCAGCCTGTGAAGCCCATGAACAAATTTTTAAAAAACTAACTTTCTGAGTTATTCGCAATCTTTTTGTGAAATGTATAGAGCTGGAAACCTCTGATTCAATGTAATTCTTTATGGGATATGGATATCACTGGTAAAATCAGATTGTTGTTGATCCCTTGTCTCCCTTCAAATAAGTGCTTTTTATTTCCATTTCTCATTTCAGAGGGCAGTTTGAGAGTCAACCGCACTGTTATGGCACTAGAATCGGACGTAGGCCAGACCAGGGTAAGGATGGCAGATTTCCTTCCCGAAAGGACGTTAGTGAACTCGATGGTTTTTGCTACAACATGTGTCTGTTTCATTGTCATCATTACTGAGACTAATTTTCAATTCCAGGTTTTGTGAATTGAATTTAAATTCCACAGGTGAGATTTGAAGCCATGTCCCCACAGCATTAGCCTGACTCACTGGAATACTCCCTTCATAATATCACCCTTACACTATCATCTCTCCATGTGGTTATTTAATTGGATCGCACAAACTGAAGGGAGGGAGGAGTAATTCAAAACTCATCTGCTTACAGACAGATGAGGTGAGGATAAAGGATTTAGTTTATTTCTGTCTTGTCATAATATCTGAACATAGAACATAGAACAATACAGCACAAACAAGTCCTTCGGCCCATAAGTTGCACCAATCGTATCCCTACCTACCAAGCCTATCTATAACCCTCAATCCCATTAAATCCCATGTACTCATCCAGAAGTCTTTTAAAAGGCCCCAGCGAGTTCACCTTTACCACCACTGACGGCAACCGATTCCGTTCACTCACCACCCTCTGAGTGAAAAACTTACCTCTAACATCTCCTCTGTACTTGCCCCCAGCACCTTAAACCTGTGTCCTCTCATTGCGACCGTTTCAGCCCTGGGAAATAGCCTCCAAGAATCCACTCTATCTATTCCTGCCAACATCTTATAAACCTCTATCAGGTCGCCTCTCAACCTTCATCTCTCCAGGGAGAAGAGACCTAGCTCCCTCAACCTATCTTCATAAGGCATGCCTGCCAATCCAGGCAACATCTGATGGGAACATTGCTCAGACCCCTGCTCCAGAATTAATCCAGGCGTGAGTGCCATCCCTTTGGAAAAGATGTGAAGACGTTAGAGAGACTGCAGAAAAGATCCACAGAGTAGTTCCAAGGCTGACAAACTTCAGTTGCTTCGATTGGAGAAGTTGGAACAACAGAAGCAGTGGTGACAAGAGAGAAAACCTATTCGCATAACAAACAGGTCTGGCATAGACTGGCTTTGAGTCTTTCTTTTTGGATTTCAAAGTGAAATAGTTGGTCCGGGTGAGTTCAGACATCTCCTATAGGAACACAGCACTTTGCAAATTTAACAAAGCTCTGATGAGGGATCGTCTAGGTTAGAAACATTGGCTCTATTCTTTCTCCACAGACACTGTCACTGTCAGCATTTTTTGTTTCTGGCCATGAGTGAGCTGGCATTAGACAATGATCAGGTAAGCTGCTGGAATGATCATATTTCTTTCAGGAATGCCAGTCAGTTGAGCTGGTCTGATTTATGTTAATATTCAACCTCCTTCCTTCTCTAGTTCAATCCCGGAGAATGGAATTAAAGATGAGACCCAACGTTGTGCAGACTGAGCAGTTTAACCACAATAAAAATGCTGCCTTTCAGTTTGAATCCTCATTTTCAACCTTCTAAAGAATGTCGGCAACTGCTCTCCTCCACGCATCATACTTTGATCACATCACAGATAAAATTGTGCCCAAGATCTTGGCAGAACAGGTTTAGCAGCTGTCATTTTTCTATATTGGGGGCGAATAGATTTTTCTTCACTGATGGTGAATAGTCAAAACTCTAAAGTTACACTTTTAAACTGTCAGCTATCTCCTTCGAGAACTATCTTGTATATCAGAAGACAAGATGCATATTTTTCTCATTGTATTTCGAAGCCATTCTGTTTATGTTGGAAGGAAGAGTTCTGACTCCAAAACATTTAACACTCCATAACATCCAATCACCTACTCACGGGTCTAGACCCACTCAATGTCTTTGATTCTTTAATGCTCATCCTTGCAGGGGGATGTAAAAGATTCCATGATATTTGAAGAACAGGGTCGGTCTCCTAGAATCCCTCAAATCCTAACCAGTGACTATAACACTGGCCCTTCTTTGGGGAATCTTGTCATGCACAATTTAACTGCTATATTCCAACAGGGGTTGTCCATTGGCTGTTGGCACTTTAGCACATTCTGAAAATATGAATTGTGCTGTAAAAATACGAGATATTGTTTATTTTACTGCCGATCCTTTCCCAGGCTTCAAAAACAAAACTAAACAAAATTCAGTAAGATTCGGCCATTGGGAGGGGGTGCATCCTGGGTGGAATTTTACCAGCACGTCTGCCTGAGGTCCATAAGATCTCACCTGAGGCCAATAGAGAATGTCTTTCCCTCTGTCCATTCCCTGGAACTAGGCTGGATGTGTTGGTAAAATTCTGGCCCCTGGGTGAGAGATAGAGTGAGCGTGTATTTGGGAATTTGGAGATAAGTGGGAATTCGGTGTAATGCTTTTTGCATTTTGTGCTTTCTAACTTTTTATTCGTACCCTGCTGCAGGGGTAGAGGCTGAAGGGGAGAGAGCTGATTGGTAAAGTAGGGGGGAGTTGATTCTCTCTAATTTAAAGCTACATCAAGAAAAGGTAAAAGTTCCAGCTTCTTAAAAAAAGCTTAGATGATTTTCTCATCGACATAAATTTAGCTGAAAGTTGACTTGTTGTATTTTGCATTGCCTGCAACATGTAGGAATTCCCAAAGCTCCGTGAAGTCTGGATAATCAGGTTTACAGGAGGCGTCACCGGTTTGAGTCTTGGCCGGAGATACAGCGCTGTATGCACGAGACTGAGATTATTCACGGATCGATATCATGGGAACATCCTGCAGCTGAAGGAAGTGCAGGCAGAGGGGGAATGGGTCAGTAGGATAAACCCCAGAGTGCATCTCACTCAAGAACCATTTTTGTATTGGAAATGGTGAGAGTGCTGATTCCTCCAGGGAGAACAGCCAGAATCACAGCCGCAGCCCTGTGACTGGATCAGCTACAAAAAGGGAAGGAATAAGAGTGGAAGGAATAGTGATAGCAACGGTGGAGTTTGCAGCAGGTATTTCTGTGGGCACAGGTGTGACTCCAGGATGGTGTGTTGCCTTCTTAGTGCCAGGGTCAAGGTTGTCACTGAAAGGCAGCAAGGCATTCTGAAGGCGGAGGGAGGGTGAGCAGACAGAGATCATGGTTCACATTGGTACTAAAATGACACAGGCGGAAAGAGGAATGAAGTCATTCAGCAAGAATTTAGGGAGTGAGGTCCAGAAAAATAGAACATAGAAAAACTACAGCACAAACAGGCCCTTCAGCCCACAAGTTGTGCCCATCATATCTCTACCTACTAGCCTTACCTATAACCCTCAATCCTATTAAGTTCCATGTACTCATCCAGAAGTCTCTTAAAAGACCCTATCAAATGTGCCTCCACCACCACCGAGGGCACCAATTCCATTCACCCACCATCCTCTGAGTGAAAAACTTACGCCTGACATTTCCAAACCTCAAAGGTAGTAATTGTTGGATTACTCCCAATGCCACATGCTAGTGAGTATCCGAATAGGAGGATAGAGCAGATGAATGCATAGATAAAGAGATGGTCTAGGAGGAAAGGGGTTAGCTTCCTGGATCATTGGATCCATTTCTCGGGAAGATGGGACCTGTACAAGTCTGGTGGGACATGGACAGATAGAGGAGCAGCTATGTAAGCAAATCTCAGGGAAGTATAAAAATAATAGGATAATAATCCTGGGATTTCAATTTCCTTGATATTAATTGGAATAGGTGAAGTATGAAAGGATTAGAGAGGACAGAATTCTTAAATTGCTACCAGGAGACCATTTAGAGTGAGCACACAGGAGGTCCTATTGGAGAGGGATGGTACCACACCTAATTTTCAGGAATGAACCCAGGCAGGTGGTAGATGAAGTGTCAGATGAGGAGCATTTAGATGATAGTGACACTAACTCACTAAGTTTTAAGATAGTAATGGAAAGGGAAAGAGATGGACTGGAAATAAGGTTCTGAATTCCATGAGCTACAACTTTTCTCACAAGTCTGTTGTGTGGCACTATTGAAAACCTTCTGAACATCCATGTATTACATCAACAGGTTTACCCTATTGACCTTCTCTGTTACCTCCTCAAAAAAACTCAAGCAAGTTAGTTTAACAGGATTTCTTCTTAAAAACTCCATGCTGACTCTTCCTAATCAACCCACATTTTTTCAACAGACTACTTATTCAATCTCTAAAAGCTTCCCCATGCTGATGTTAAACTAGCTGCTCTGTAATTGCTGGGGTTGTCTTAAAATCTTTTTGAACAAGGGTGTAACATTTGCACTTCTCCTCTGGCACCTCCCTGAGTCTGGAGAAGATGAGAAGATTATGGCCAATTCCCCTGAAATTTCCACTCTCACTTCCTTCAGTATCCTTAGATGCCTCTCATCCGGTATCTTATCAACTTACAGCACTGACAGTCTATTCAACACTTCCTCCTTAGCAATGCTGAACCCTTCCAGGGACAGAATTTCCCCCTGTGTCACTCTATCCCGGGTGACATCTCTGCATCTCTGCAACTAACCTAGTCGTAGGTAAGTCACGGAGCTATGAGGGAAGGAGGATTTAGATTTGTGAATTGGACATGGCATTAGAAAATAGTGAAATGGGAAAAGGATAACCATTCTCAAATTATAAAACTGGAACTTGAAGGAAACAGACATAGATTAGAACAATAAACTACAAACAACTGAAAATAGAAGAACAAGCTACTGTGATATTTATCTGTGTCTGGGTGACACGCTTTTATGCAAATATACAACACAATTCATTCGAGTCAAAGCCAAGACTGTAATTAGGATCACATCAGTTTGACAGAACCTTGGCTTCATCCTGTTTAAGACTGGCAACTAAATATTCCAACCTATAAAATTTTCAGGAGACACAGAGGAAAGAAAAAAGAAGAGGAGCAGGTTCATTAATTAAAGACACTCATTCAGTAAAGGAATGGGGAGCTTTAACTGAGAGTGGTTTTGTTTGCAGGAATGGATTAGTTACCATGCTGGAAGTGCCTGTCATATAACGGACACTGAACACCTGAACTACAAACAGGAGTACTCTACACAAAGAGATAGTGGATGGTCTTCATCTGATGTGGCAGTGGTTAGTGCCCTGGTACAGCGGTCTCTGCAGATTCAATGCCCTCTGTTTTTCTCTGGACCCTCCTCTTGGCCAGCTGAACTTTCCATTTTCCACTGACCCTCCGTCACTTCTAGCAGTCTCACTGTTAGCGACTATCTCCCAGTTGTCAATATCCACCATCTTTATATCTCACTGAGAGATGTGTTAAAAACAGAAACATGGACATTCAAGAGGTCATGACCTAGTGATCAGTTTATCATTCAGATCTTTGGGTCATTGAACATCCAATGAATATGGATTGAACATAGAACATAGAACATTACAGCACAGAACAGGCCCTTCGGCCTTCGATGTTGCGCCGACCAATATAAAAAGCAATGCCCCTCCAAACTAAATCATTCCCTTCTCTTCCATATACTCAGTTAGTGCAATGGATAGCTATAGATTAACCAGGAGGGAGCTAAAGAGTGAGTTGAGGAGAGCTAAAAGGGGACACGAGAAGACTTTGGCTGATAGGATCAAGGAGAATCCTAAAGCTTTCTTTAGATATGTTAAGAATAGAAGATTGGTTAGGGCAAGATTAGGGCCAGTCATAGACAGCAGTGGGAAGTTGTGCGTGGAGCCTGAAGAGATTGGAGAGGCACTGAACAAATATTTCTCTTCGGTATTCACGCAGGGAGATGTAAATGTAGTTGTGGAGAACACTGGGATACAGGGTTGCAAACTGGAAAGTATTGAAGGAGATAAGGAGGATGTGCTAGATATTCTTGAGGGTTTGAAGTTAGATAAGTCCCCTGGGCCGGACGGGATTTACCCTAGGATTCTATGGGAGGCGAGAGAGGAGATTGCAGAGCCTCTGGCTCTGATCTTCAGGTCGTCGTTGGTTACGGGTATAGTGCCGGAAGACTGGAGGATAGCGAATGTGGTCCCATTGTTCAAGAAGGGGAAGAGAGACTTTCCTGGGAATTATAGACCGGTGAGTCTTACTTCTGTTGTGGGCAAAGTATTGGAAAGAATTATTAGGGTTAGGATTTATAGTTATTTAGAGAGAAATGAATTGATTGGGGATAGTCAGCATGGTTTTGTGAAGGGTAGGTCGTGCCTTACTAATCTTATTGAGTTTTTTGAAAAAGTAACTAAGGAGGTGGATGGGGGTAAGGCGGTTGATGTGGTATATATGGACTTTAGTAAGGCGTTTGATAAGGTGGCCCATGGAAGGCTTCTGCAGAAAATGCAGAGGTATGGGATAGAGGGTGATTTAGCTAATTGGATTAGGAATTGGCTAGCAGATAGCAGACAGAGGGTGGTGGTTGATGGGAGATATTCATCGTGGAGTTCGGTGACAAGTGGAGTACCTCAGGGGTCTGTTTTGGGGCCCCTGCTGTTTGTAATTTTTATAAATGATCTGGACGAGGGTATTGAAGGATGGATTAGTAAATTTGCAGATGACACTAAAGTCGGTGGAGTGGTAGATAGTGAAGAGGGGTGTTATAGTTTGCAGCGAGACTTGGACAAGTTGCAGAGCTGGGCCGAGAGGTGGCAAATGGAGTTTAATGTGGAAAAGTGTGAGGTAATGGACTTTGGCAGGAATAAAAATGTGTAGAGTATAGGGCTAATGGTAGGATTCTTAATAGTGTTGATGAACAGAGGGATCTTGGTGTATATGTGCATAGATCCCTGAAAGTTGACAATCAAGTCGATAAGGTTGTTAAGAAGGCATACAGAGTCTTAGCTTTTATTGGTAGGGGGATTGAATTTCGGAGCCGCAACGTCATGTTGCAACTGTACAAAACTCTAGTGCGGCCGCACTTGGGAGTATTGTGTACAGTTCTGGTCCCCGCATTATAAGAAAGATGTGGAGGCATTGGAGAGGGTACAGAGGAGGTTTACCAGGATGTTGCCTGGTATGGAGGGCATGTCTTATGACGAGAGGCTGAGGGATTTGAGGTTGTTTTCGTCAGAAAGAAGGCAGCTAAGAGGAGACCTTATTGAAACATATAAGATGATTAGAGGTTTAGATAGGGTGGACAGTGATAGCCCTTTTTCCTAGGATGGAGAAAGCTAGCACGAGGGGACACAGCTTTAAATTAAGGGGTATGAGTTATAGGACGGATATCAGAGGTAGTTCTTTACCCAGAGGGTGGTTAGGGAGTGAATGCCCTGCCTGCTCAGTTGTAGATGCGCCAAGTTTGGTGGCGTTTTAAGAGGTTAGTTGATAAGTTTATGGAAGAGAAGGGAATGGTTTAGTTTTGGAGGGTCATTGCTTTTTTCATAATTGGTCGGCGCAACATCGAAGGCGAAGGGCCTGTTCTGCGCTGTAATGTTCTATGTTCTATCCACAACACCACCGATCTTTGTATCGTCGGTGAACTTGCTAACACATCCCTTCATTTCCCTCATCCAGCGTGTTTATGAAAATGACAACACAGAGGGGTCCAGAAACAGATCCTGGCGGTTACTCCACTGGTTACCGACCTCCATGCAGAACAAGACCCATCCAAACCACTTCTACTGCCTAATCGACGGCAAGCCCAGTTCTGGATCCACAAGGCAAAGCCCCTTGGATACCATACCCTCTCACTTCTCCAGAAGCCTTGCATGTGGACCTTATCAAACGCATTACTAAAGTCCAATGTGACACTACGTCCACTGCCTTCCTTCGTCAATGTGTCAGTCACATTTTCGAAGAACTCAACTAGGCTCGTAAGGCATGACGTGCCCTGACGAGAAAACCATGGCTGACTATTTTAATCAGTCCAACCATTCTACAAATGTTCATCTATTTTATCCTCTCAGAAGCCTCTCTAATCAGACTTACCAACACTGAAGTCAGACTCACCGGTCGGTAATTTCCTGGACTATCCCTGTCCCTTTCTTAAAGATAGGAACAACTCCGCAACTCCAATCCTGGAAAGCTCCCGTTTCCGATGGACGACGCAAATATCATCGCCAGGGGCTCTGCAACACTTCCCTCACTCCCACAATACCCTGGGGTTAATGTCCCATCAGTCCGGCGACTTGTCTATCTTGATAGAATAGAATTAACAGTTAAACATCCTTTTTCTTAACATCACATACTCAATCCTTTCCGATGACGCAAACCTGCAGTGCAACTCCAGTTCACTTTCCACCGTAATACCAAGGCAAAGTAATCATTAAGCACCTCTGCCATTTCTTCCGGGATTCACACAGACTTTTCCCCCTTCACCTTTATAGGGTCCTATCCCTCTCTTCTCATCATTTAACTTTCCCATATTTGTAGCAAGGCCTTGGGATTCTCCCTAATCTTCACCGGCCAAGACTTCTCATGACCCTTCGGCTCTCTTAAAATTTCCTTTTTAAGTCCCTTATACACACCTTATACTCCTCTAGATCCCTAACATCCCATAGCTCCGACTTTTAGATACTATTTTTTTCTTCTAACTAAGGTTCACCACTATCCTTCGTGCACACGCGGTTCTGAGTCCTACCTGACCTCCTTGACTCCTCGACGTTGTCTCGCCAGTGCCCTAGACAAACATTCCTTGAAAACCACCACTTCCCTTTCATACTCTTCCCCAAGAACACCTTCTTCCAGTTTATGCGTCCAATGACCTGCCTAATGTTTCATATTTCCCTTACTCCAGACATACATCTTCCATCCTGCATGATCCATTATCTTTTACATCGCCTATCATGAAAGAGATAGAGGATCATAATCTATTCCCAAGATGTCAACTCACCTACCGTGAGATCTGACACCGCCCTGGCTCATTAGGTAAGAGCAGGTCAAGTACAGGGCCTACTACTCATTCTTGTAGGCTTTTCACATACTGCTGTCAGGGAACCTTCCTGAACACACCTAAAAACCCACCACCATCTCAAACCCCTTTACCCTTGGGATATTCCAGTTGGATGTTGGGAAATTGAAATTTCCCTATCACGACATCCTGTTATATTCTACATCTGTCTTGGATCTGTTTCCTATCTGCCACCTCAAGTTCCCTGACACTGAGGCCTATAGAATACACCCAGCAAAGTTACCGAGCCTTTGCTGTTCCCTAACTTCACACCCACAGAGACTCCGTAGATAGACAATCCCTCATCGTCTTTCCACCATGTCTCTACAGCAACATGACACTGTCCCGGCATCAACAGTGCCACATTCAACTCCTCTTTTGCCCCCCAACCACTGTCCATCCTCGAAGCACTGAATTCCCGTCACCTGAAGTACCCAGTCCTGTCCCTGAGACAACCAAGTCTCTGAATGTCCAAACACATCACATCCCACGCAGAGCATCCACAACCCTAAGCCATCATATACCCTTATTTACTACACTCCGGCATTAAAATAGACACAGCTCGGCCCCTCAGTCAGGATATTTCCCTTTTCCACCACCTGCCTAACCGGCCTCTCTCAGAGTGCCTACAGTTCC
This sequence comes from Sphyrna mokarran, assembly GCA_024679065.1. NCBI lineage: Eukaryota > Metazoa > Chordata > Chondrichthyes > Carcharhiniformes > Carcharhinidae > Sphyrna > Sphyrna mokarran. Next base: position 1,396,128 of record JAGIQG010000003.1, read on the forward strand.
TTCCCTACCTGTGGAACCCTAACCTCCATATTCCACATCCACCCATCGGTATTCCAATCAGGTATTCCAATCCCAAAAGTTTCTATTGAGATCGTAACGAGAAAAAGAAGATCGAATAAAAATGAAAGTAGGCTCCTTACAGTTAGTAGAAATAGAGAAAGTTCATAATGGGAAGAAACAAATAGCTGATACATTCATACTTTGCTTCGTCTCCGACAAAGGAAGCATGAAAAATGTACCAGAATATGTTGTATAGCAGAGAGCAAGCAAAAGTTTACCAGGCTGTTCCGGATGCAGGTATGTATATGAGGAGAGACTAAATCAGCCTAGGATTATAGTCACTGGAGTTTGGAAGAGTGATGAGGGGGATCGTAGAAACTTATACAATTCTCATAGGGTTAGATAGGTCGATTCAGAAAGAATGTTCCCGATGAAGGAGAAAATTTACTTCACCCAGCAGAGGATGGTGAATGTTGGAAATTTCACTCCCACAGAAAGTAGTTGAGGCCAGAAAATTGTGACCCTGATTTCAAGAAGAAAGAAATTAGATACTCGCCTCTTAGGGCTAAAAGGCGATGGAGAATATGGGGGGATAAGGAGGAAATCAGGATATTGAATTGATGATTCTAGATGGCCAGACCAAGCTGAAAGCTGATAGGCTCCCTGCTACTTTTAGTTTCTATGTTTCCAGATTCAACTCACTCTATAGTAAATTTCTCTGATGCCCAGAAGAAGCCATTTGGTCCATCAAATCTGCACCATAGTTCTCTGGTATTGCATCTTCCGGAGGCCCACCCCCACCCTGTTCCCATAACTTTTGTACAATATTCCTAATCCCACTAAACTCTTTGACACTAAGGGGCAATTATCATGGCCAGTCTCCTAGATGTACTTCTTGAAGTGGTGCAGAGGACATGGAGCACCCAGAGGAAAGCCACGTTTCCTCATGCTTGTGGGTCATTGCAGAAACTCAAACTGAGAGTGAACAAAGATCGCTGTAATCACAGGTGACCAGAGCCAATGACTGCTGTGATTAACCGAGGTCATGACACCTCAGGCAAGGGGCGGTTGAAGAAAGTGGGGCCTCATGAAAAACTCAGCCAATCCAGCGGATTTTGAACAATGCTTTTGGTGTCACTCTGCATTACTAATCGCCACCCTGCCAGCTGAACTAAGCTAACCCCATGAAGAATGAGTTGGGAATAGGGTACAGACTGTCTGAAATTGTCAGAGAACATAGAATCCCTCAGTGCAAGAGCAGGCCATTCAGACCATCGAGTCTGCACACAACACTAATCTCACCCAGGCCTTATCCCATATCCTGGCATATTTATTAGCTAATCCACTACCTTACATACTCAGGCTACTACAGACAATTTTTAGCTTGGCCAATCAACCTGATCTGGATTGAGGGTATTGGAAGGATGGATTAGTAAATTTGCGGTGACACCAAAGTCGGAGGAGTGTTAGATAATGACGAGAGGTGTTAAGTTTGCCAGAGAGACTTGGAACAAGTTGCAGAGCTGGGCAGAGGTGGCCAATGGAGTTTAATATGCCCCAAAAGATGTGATGGTAATTCCTTTGCAGGAATAACAAATGTGTAGAGTTATAGGGCAATGGTACGTAGAACTCTATAGTGTGATGAACAGAAGGATCTTGGTGCATATGTGCATAGATCCCTGAAAGTTTTGGCAATCAAGTCGATAAGGTGTTAAGAGGCAACGGGAGTCTTAGCTTTTTATTGTAGGGTGGATTGAGTTTTGGAGCTCTCAACGTCATGATTGCATCTCTACAAAACTCTAGTGCGACCGCACTTGAGTATTGTGTACAGTTCTGGTGCCCACATTATAAGAAAGAATGTGGAGGCATTGGGAGAGGGTACAGAGGAGGTTACCAGGCATGTGCCTGGTATGGAGGACGAAGGTCTTATGAAGAAATGTGAGGGATTTGAGAGTGTTTTCATCTAGAAGAAGGCGGCTAAGAGGAGACCCTTATTGAAACATATAGATGATTAGAGGTTTAGAAGGGTGGAAAGTGATAGCCTTTTTCCTAGGATGGAGAAAGCTAGCACGAGAGGGACATAGCTTTAAATAAGGGGGGGTGGTAGTTATAGGATAGATGTCAGAGGTCGGTCTTTACACAAAGGGTGGTAAGGGTATGGAATGCCCTGCCTTAGCTGCAGTTGTAGATGCGCCAAGTTTGGTGGCGTTTTAAGAGCGTAGTAGATAAGTTTTATGGATGAAAAGGGAAATGTTAGGTTAGAGGGTCAGGCTTTTTATAATTGGTTGGTGCAACAGCCGAAGGCCGAAGGGCCTGTTCGGCGCTGTAATGTTAATATGTTCTATGTTCTATGACCCGCAAATCTTTTGGACTGTGGGAGGAAACCAGAGCAGTCGAGGAAACACCTTCTCTTGGTGATTCAGCACTTTCAGGAGGGACTGAGAGACAATGAAAAAATCAGTGGAGGAATGGAGAACAGCCTCAATACTGCTGTGGAGGTAATGGCTCTGAGTACACATATCTAAAGTGAATTTTTAAATCAGGTGAATAAAACAGAAAATTGGAAGCAGGTTAATCCATCATACTCACTCCAGTATTAATTGTTGATAGCAGATGTGACAGTGGCTTTAACTGCACCATTCCCCGAGACTTGAGCTGTTTTGTCAGTCAAAAAATCTGTTTAATCAGCTTGGAAGGATCCGTCTATATCAGGTTCCACTCTGATCTTGATCAGGCATCATCAGGCAAAGAGAATTCAAAAATGAATGACACTAAGAGGAAAGGATCCCTCCTCCTCTTAGTTTTAGTTGCAAATACCCCCACTATTTGAATTATTCTCCCCAGTTCTAATTCCCCATGATGAGGATAACATTCTACTATATCCAGCCTGTCAAACTCCTTCACAACTATGGTGTCAATAAGGTTCTCATTCCCTGAAATCCAAGCGCTGGATTTTTCCTCATTAGACAGCCATTCATTCCGGTATCAGCCAGCGTGAACACTTCCTTAAATGTTGCCAATGAAAGGAGATTAAAACTGACTAAAGTAGGTCTAACGTGTCTCTACGATGCCTTGTCCAGGGTAAACCTGTTTTATGCTCCTATCCCCGTTGCAATAAAGGCCAATATCCTATTTGCGTTCCAGTTCGATTGCCCACGTTGAATTCATTATCTGTTGTGATGATTTTCAAGGTATATCAAATTCTCTCTGGCCGGCTAGCCAGCATTTCTGCACATTCCCCCATGTCTGTGTGGGTTTCTTTTTTTTTTTTTTTTGTTTTGTTTTTTTTTTTTTTTTTTTTTTTTCTCTAGTTGCTACCAGTTCCTCCTACCACTCTCATAAGAGTGCGGGTTAGTTGATTGGCCATGCTAAATGCTTCCATAGTGTGAGGGGGATTAGACAGGGTAATACAAGTTTATGAGGAATAGAGCCTACATGAGATATGGTCAGTGTAGACTTGATGGGCCGAATAACCGCGCTTCTTTGCACTGTAAGTTCTGATTCTTCTACGATTCTCTCTCTCCCTTCAAAATAATATTCCTCCTTTTTATAGAATTATACAATCCCTACAGTGCAGAAGGAGCCTTTTGGCCTATTGAGTTTTGCCAAACGACCACAATCCCACCCAGGCCCCAGTCCTGTAACGAAGTATTACCTGCTAATCCCCCGGACCATTAAGGCCAATTTAGCAGGCCAATCTACTAACCCACACATCTTTGGGACGGTGGACAGTAACCGGAGCACACCAGAGGAAAACCCACACAGACACGAGGAGAATGGGCAGAGTCCACACAGACAGTGGAGTAAGGCTGCGGATTAAACCTGGATTCTGGCCTGCTAACACGTACCATCTCTTTCTATTCATAGGAGTTTTTTTTATTTTTTGCTCAGAGACTATCGATGTGGCCTGTGCAGACACTGGAATTGGGCGGTGTCGCGGGAGTTGCGCGTTCTCACGTGGTTGCGTGGGTTTTCTCCGGGGCTCCGGTTCCTCCCACAACCCAAAAAAAAATTCGCTCTTAGGCTGAGGGGGAAACAAATTGTCCCTATCGTGAGAGTCTTCCATATTAGAATAACCACTAAAATCTATAATAGAATAATGGAATTGCTACTATCATAGTGTAAGAGGCGGCTCGGGCTCGTTGGGCTGAAGGGTTTTTTCCAGGTGCTTGTTGCTCTTAAAAAAAAATTACCATAAGTTCACAACAGCTGACATTTTCCCCACATCATAATCGATCTGCCAAATATTTACACTCACTAAACTGCCTAAATCCCTTTGCAGCCTTTTCTGTTCTCTCATGACTTGACTTTCCTTTCTATCTTTGTACCGCCAGCAAATTGATTAGAATCAGTATGACCCTTTTAAATTAGAGTCGCCAGAGCCACAATAATTGAGTACTCAGCACAATTTGCCTCAGCCTCTGTACAGGCCCGTATGTGCTGCGTGTTATTTGCAGGGAGAACCAAGTGTAAGTTATTTGTGAAAATGTCCCCATTGTACCATTTGAGCTAAGATATTATACAGAGTGTATTCACTGTATGCAATGTGAGTTAAACCATTGTGTAAACAACTTACATATTCAAAAGAATCATTTCATTGTTATCAGACAAAAGGTTTGATATTTGAAAAAACGTTGCCATTCAAAAAAACCCTAAATGGAGGAATACAGAATAAATATTAATGTGTTGGGGTTGAGATGAACGATTAACCCAGCGATTGTAACTGAGCAGTTAAAGTACAATCTGTGATATGCATGGAGGAGAGTAAACATTGTTAGAATCAGAACAAAGCTGCTAAATCTCAGTCAGCCCGCCTCAGTTTCCTCATACCCCAGCCCCCCCACTCCCACCGCCCCTTGTATCCTCACTGCTCTGTGATACTCAATCACCTCCCCCCTTGCCACCCCCTTTGTGACAACACATCACCTGTTTGAGTGATATGGGGGCCAATAATGGCAATTTCAAATGTAGAATTCATTGTCCGCACCTTGAGAGCAGACACAGCCATGATTTAAAACATGAAAAAAACCTCTGACAGTGCGGCGCGCTCCCTCAGCAATGAACCTCTGACAGTGCGGCATCCCTCAGCACTGAACCCTTGACAGTGACGGCACGCCCTCAGCACTGACCCTCTGACAGTGAGGACACTCCTCAGCACTGACCTCTGACAGTGAGGCACTCCCTAGCACGACCTCTCTGACAGTGAGGCACTCCATCAGCACTGACCCTCTGACAGTGCGGCCATCCCTCAGCACTGACCCTATGACAGTGAGGCATCCCTCAGCACTGACCCTCTGACAGTGAGGCACTCCTCTCAGCACTGATCCCATCCTGAAAGTGAGGCACTCCCATCAGCACTGACCTCTGACAGGACGGCACTCCCTCAAGCACTGGACCTCTGACATGCGGCAATCCCTCAGCACTGACCCTCCTGACAGGCGGCACTCCCTCAGTACGACCCTTGACAGTGAGGTGGCCCACTGCGCACACTCCCTCAGCACTGACCTCTGACCAGTGAGAGCACTCCCTCAGAAACTGACACTCTGACAGTGAGGAACTTCCTCAGCAAGGATCCTCATGACAGGAGGCATTCCCTCAGCACTGACCCTCTGCAGTGCGGCACTCCTCAGCACTGACCCGCTGACAGGTGCGGCCACACTCTCAGCACTGACCTCTGACAGTGCGGCACTGCCCTCAGCACTGACCCTCTGACAGGTGGGTGGCACTCCATCAGCACTGACCCTCTGACAGTGAGGCATTCCCTCAGCACTGGACCCTCTGACAGTGCCCTAAGTGTTGGAATTCTTTCACTATAAAATTGAGATGTCAGTTTACTAACCTAATGAAACTGTCAACCCTTTGCGATCTGAATGAAGTTGCACTCGTCAGCCAGTGTAACGAATGGATTAGAGAAACACCCGAGGAAACCCCCCCCCCTTTGAGAGTGATTACTTTCTACACTCCCCAATTTTACTGCCAGTGATAATTTTGACTGATAAACTGTTAACATCAAACACGAGCTCCCAGTCATAAAATCTGTCCCTTTCCTGTGCTCTCTAAGTGTGTCAGTAGAGCTGAACGTTTCTCTGAAATTTGCCCAGAGCACGCAAAGGGTCTTCATAATGTCCCCCGTTCTGATATCCAGGCAGTCTGATCAGATAGGTGTCCCTTGTCCTTTCTGAATCCTTTTCCAGGAGATATGTCTCACGTAATTCACTTCTAACAAAAACCAGCCTGTCTGCAAGCTGTGAAAGCTTTTCCTTGCAGCTCTTCAGAAGACGTTCGCCCAGAAACTTGGTGAGAACACGCGTTTCAAGGTCTACATCCTGTGACGATGGATTTCTGCCGAGATATTGATAACCAAGAAACCACATCCTCTGCCGCCCCTCTTCATTTATCCTAGAGAACCGGAGCTGTGGCAAGAATTGTTCTGACTGCTCTCTTAATGCACCTCGTTGTATTTTACTTCTTCAGTGACACACTCTAAGTGGATCACAGACAGAAGGTGAGGAAGGGGCGGTCGGAGGCGATTTGAAAGCTTGTATACAATCCATCCAGAGCTTTACACTCTGACCTCAGCACAGGGTCATTGTGGGTGCGGGCCTGGTTTCCTCAAACTCTGGCTGAGGGAGCTGAATTGCCCCCCAGCCTCCTGTTCTGCCCTGCACTGTTCTCAATCTTTCAAATGGATTCTCTCAGATCCACTTTCCCCTTCTGAACAATTCACTCTGGAATGGGTTTGATTTTATTGCTGTTCTGCTATTCCTGAAAATAAAGCTGTGATGCAGCAATATTCATAGAATACGAGAATCCTTCAATTGCAGAAGGAGCGTCATTTGTCCATAAGTCTCAGCTGACCACAAACGCACCCATGCCCTAGCACATAAACCCCATATATTTACCCTGGCTAGTCCACCTGACACTAAGGGGCAATTACATTAGACCTGTTGTCCTAACCCGCAGGTCTTTATACCTCGGATGGAGAAGCTAGCACGAAGGGGACATAGCTTTAAATTAAGGGGTGGTAGTAGTTATGAGGATGGATGTTAGAGGTAGGTTCTTTACCCAGAGGGTGGATAAGGGTTGGGAATGCCCTGCCTGCGCAGTTGTAGAGGACGCCAGTTTGAGTGGCGTTTAAGATGGTAGGGATAAGTTTTATGGAAAAAGCGGGAATGGTTAGGTTAGAGGGTCATTGTTTTTCTTAATTGGTCGGCGCAACATCGAAGGCCAGAAGGCCTGTTCTGCCGCCTGATGTTCTAGTTCTATGGGAGAGAATAGAGCCGTGGAGGAAACCCATATAGACACGAGAGTTGTGCTAAACTCAACACAGGACCCAAGCCAGCCGAATTGAATTAGCGTTGTGCTAACCCAGTGCCACCTCAAAGCCTTGTCACAGGAGCTGGAAACAACAGCTCTGCCATGATTCATGTGGTGGAGGGAGATGACATGTGAGTGCCTCGTGGATGGGGTACCACCATCTAGTCACTGTAGCCAGTGTTATGACAGGAATGCATCAGGGTTGCAGTGGTTGGGGACAGGGAGAGGGTAATGGGTGGTAGAGGCGCCTTCACACCTCCAGGGTAAACCAAGAACACTCACAGTATGGAGTGATCAACACAAGTTCCTTAAGGAGATCAGTAGCATCAAATCTTGGATGATTCCAATATAAAAGGAAGGAAGAGCCAAACGCTAGCTGCGGAAATTTCCCACATATGGGACAGGCTTATTAACAATATAGTCATGGGAAACATTGGTCACAGCACATAGCAATATCCCACTAGCAGCTTCAAGAGAGAATAAAGACGGGAATGAGAATGAATGAAGAGCAATGTTCCAAAATCTCGTGATCCAAACCTGTTGGGATTCTAACCTGGTGCTTAGAGATTTTTACTGTGCCACCCCAGTCCAACGCTGGCATAATCAAATACATTCAGCCAGATATGTTCTGGACTGCCATGCCCTGGTTCTCTCCTGCCTTCAGGCAGTTATTATCCTGCAACCAAATTCAACGTTGCCTTCTTTCTATTTCTTAAAAGTCATTGACACTATTCTAAGCGTCTCCCCCAATTTGTAATAAACCGGTTCATTACTACCCTCCCACCTGTCTGCCAAAACACCCCCCTCCCCCCCACCGAGTTTCTATACTGTTCTGATTATTCCTCTCCATCATCACTGAGTTATCGATAATGAGGGAAGTACACCTGAGACAGCTCGGCGGGAGCAGCTGGGTTTTTTCACCAGTAAAGAGAATGCCTCTGTTCGACTTTGGTCAAAATACCCTGATGAACAGTTTTTCCCCTATTCTCTCTGTCAAGAGCCTTCACGTTTTGATGCCTCTCCATCAAATATCCTTTAACTCCTCTAAAGAGAACTGTTGCAGCTCTCCAACGATTCACGCACTGAGGTTCCTTATCTTTGGAGCCATTTGTGTGAATCTTCAAACACCTTCACCTCTATCTTAAGCACGTCCAGAACAAGACACAAATTTCCAATTGAGGACGGAGCACCAGTTCAAAACAGAGTTAACAGCACCATTTTGCCACTCTCCTCAGATAATGAAACAATCCATGTCGTAAATAGCAAGACATCAACAATAATCAGATTGGCACGATAAGTGTACCAAAGTAACATTCGCAATCAAAAATGCCAGCCACTAACCATCTGCACATCTTCTTTCATTGGCATTACATCATGAATGATAAAACCTCTCTGATTCATAGTGTTCTTAAGGAAGGACATTGCCCATGAACGTAATCTGGTTTATGTGTGATTGAGACCTCCAAAATAACACAAAGCGCTGGTTGTTTTCTAATAAACGCTATGAGGACTAAGATTAAATAACGTGAATGGACCACCCAGCATGACTTAGCTAGAAAGGGACAAACAAACCCAGCCCTGTGAGCATGCAAATTCCTCCTTTCCAATATCTGGGGGACGGAGGTCAAAATCGGGGTAGTTGTCTCATAGGATAGTCAATCAACAGGCTTGATAGTAATTGCTCACACAATCATCCCTTACAGATAAGACCCCAGACACCACTATCACCAACCCTGAGTATGTCCTTTTCCACAGCAGGACAGACACCTTGCCATTAGGGTGCGGAGGGAGATTACCCTGGGAAGACTTCCAAACATATGACTCTGGGCCCCCATGAAATCCTCATGCGACCAGGCAAACCATGGAAACTCCTGCTGATTATCACGCACCTCCCTCCACAGCATAAACCTGTACCCTCCATGAAAATTAAAACGAAAAGGGAAAGGAAGACACTGAGGGAGTGGGAGGGATGGGAGGTGAGTGCAGACTGTACTCTGGGTGGGACTAACATCCATCCTCCAAGAGTGGTCGGTAGCAGCACCATAGACTGAGTTGGCCGGATCCCAAAGGACATCGTGACCAGACTGGGACTGCGGCAGGTGCTGAGGGAACCAAGAAGGAAAGATTTACTCCATCTCACCAACCACCACTGCAAGCTGCATTTGACCATCAGGAGGAAGTGACCATCACCAGTCCTTTTGGAACAAAGCCCCATCTTGACATGGAATAATCTCCATCGTGTTGTGTGGCACTACCACTGTGCTAAAAGGGAACCAACAACAAAAAACCAAACCAAAAAAACAGATTTTGAACAGACCTGGCAACTCAAGACAAACACACGTGAGTGATGTGCGTCATGGGTAGCAGCAAGAACTCATCAACTCACAGCCTGGCGTTCCCCCACCCACCTTTACCATCAAGACAAGGCATTAACCACTGGGTTAATGGAGAGTGAAGGAAAGTATGCCAGGAAACCAAACCACCCCTGTATCAAGACCTCCCACTGGACAGCGTGCCAGGAGCAGCACCAAGCATAATAAAAAATGAGGTGCCAACTCATCAAAGCAACAAAAAAACTTACTACACTGACCTTAAGAACATAGAACACAGAACATTACAGCGCAGAACAGACCCTTCGGCCTTCGATGTTGCGCCGACCAATTAAGAAAAAGCAATGACCCTCTAACCTAACCATTCCCTTTTCGTCCATAAACTTATCTACTAACCTCTTAAACGCCACCAAACTTGGCGCATCTACAACTGCAGCAGGCAGGGCATTCCATACCCTTACCACCCTCTGGGTAAAGAACCTACCTCTAACATCCATCCTATAACTACCACCCCTTAATTTAAAGCTATGTCCCCTCGTGCTAGCTTTCTCCATCCGAGGAGAAAGACATGCGGGTTAGGACAACAGGTCATGGTAATTTGCCCCTTAGTGTCAGGTGGACTAGCCAGGGTAAATATATGGGGTTATGTGGCTAGGGCCTGGGTGCGTTTGTGGTCAGTGCAGACTTGATGGACCAAATGACCTCCTTCTGCATTGAAGGATTCTCGGATTCTATGAATATTGCTGCATCACAGCTTATTTTCAGGAAATAGAGCAGAACAGCAGATAGAAATCAACTCCATTCCAGAGTGAATGTTTAGAAGGGGAAGTGGATCTGAGAGATCCATTTGAAAATTGATGAACAGTGCAGGGCAGAACAGGAGTGGGGGCCATTCAGCCCCTCAGACCAGAGGTTTGAGGAAACCAGGCCCCACCCACAATGACCCTGTGGTGAGGTCAGAGTGTAAAGCTCTGGATGGATTGTATACAAAGCTTTCAATCGCCTCCGACCGCCCCTTCCTCACACTCTGTCTGTGATCCACTTAGAGGTGTGTCACTGAAGAAGTAAAATAAAACGAAGGTGCATTAAGAGAGCAGTCAGAACAATGTCTTGCCACAGCTCCGGTATCTTCTAGGAGAATGAAAGAGCGGCCAGAGGATGTGGTTTCTTGGTGATCAATATCATCGGCAGAAATCCATCGTCACAGGATGTACGACCTTGAAACGCGTGTTCTCACCAAGTTTCTGGGCGAACGTCTTCTGAGAAGCTGGCAAGGAAACAGCTTTCACAGCTTGCAGACAGGCTGGTTTTTGTTAGAAGTGAATTACGTGAGACATATTCCTGGAAAGATGCAGAAAGGACACCTATCTGATCAGAACTGCCTGGATATCAGAACGTGGAACATTAGTGAAGACACCTTTTCGGGCTCTGGGCAAATTTCAGAGAAAACGTTCAGCTCTACATAGACCAATTAGAGAGCACCAGGAAAGGGACAGTTTTAGTGACTGGAAGCTCGTGTTTGATGTTAACAGTTTATCAGCAAAGATTATCACTGCAGTAAAGGGGGAGTGTAGAAAGTAATCACTCTCAGGGGTGCCTCGGGTGTTTCTCTATCCATTCGTTACACTGGCTGGACAGAGGGCAACTTCATTCAGAATCCAAAGGTGACAGGTTCAGAGGTTAGAAACTGACATCTCAATTTTATAGTGAAGAATTCCAACACTTAGGCCGCACTGTCAGAGGGTCAGTGCTGAGGGAATGCCTCACTGTCAGAGGGTCAGTGCTGAGGGAGTGCCGCACTGTCAGAGGGTCAGTGCTGAGGGAGTGCCGCACTGTCAGAGGGTCAGTGCTGAGGGAGTGCCGCACTGTCAGCGGGTCAGTGCTGAGGGAGGGCCGCACTGTCAGAGGGTCAGTGCTGAGGGAGTGCCGCACTGTCAGAGGGTCAGTGCTGAGGGAGTGCCGCACTGTCAGAGTGTCAGTGCTGAGGGAGTGCCGCACTGTCAGAGGGTCAGTGCTGAGGGAGTGCCGCACTGTCAGAGGGTCAGTGCTGAGGGAGTGCCGCACTGTCAGAGGGTCAGTGCTGAGGGATTGCCGCACTGTCAGAGGGTCAGTGCTGAGGGAGTGCCGCACTGTCAGAGGGTCAGTGCTGAGGGAGTGCCGCACTGTCAGAGGGTCAGTGCTGAGGGAGTGCCTCACTGTCAGAGGGTCAGTGCTGAGGGAGTGCCGCACTGTCAGAGGGTCAGTGCTGAGGGAGTGCCTCACTGTCAGAGGGTCAGTGCTGAGGGAGTGCCACACTGTCAGAGGGTCAGTGCTGAGGGAGTGCCTCACTGTCAGAGGGTCAGTGCTGAGGAAGCGCCGCCCTGTCAGAGGGTCAGTGCTGAGGGAGTGCCACACTGTCAGAGGGTCAGTGCTGAGGGAGTGCCGCACTGTCAGAGGGTCAGTGCTGAGGGAGCGCCGCACTGTCAGAGGGTTTTTCATGTTTTAAATCAAGGCTGTGCTGCTCTCAGGTGAGGACAATGAATTCTACATTTGAAATTGGCCAATATTGGCCCCCGATATCACTCAAACAGGTGATGTGTTGTCACAAGAGGGGGTGGCAAAGGGGGGAGGTGATTGGAGTATCACAGAGCAGTGAGGATACAGAGGGGCGGTGGGAGGTGGGGGGCTGGGTATGAGGAACGGAGCGGGCTGACTGAGATTTACAGCTTTTTCTGATTCTAACAATGTTTACTCTCCTCCATGCATATCACAGATTGTACTTTAACCTGCTCAGTGACAATCCCTGGGTTAATCTTTCAATCTCAACTCCCAACACATTTAATATTTATTCTGTATTCACTCCATTTAGGGGATTTTTTTGAATGCAACGTTTTTTAAAAATATCAAACCTTTGTCTGAATAACAATGAAATGATTCTAGTTTGAATAGTGGAAGTATGTTTACACAATGGTTTAACTCACATTGGAATACAGTGAATACACTCTGGTATATATCTCAAAATGGTACAATGGGGACATTTTTCACAAATAACTTACACTTGGTTCTCTCCTGCAAATAACACGCAGCACAATACGGGCCAGGTACAGAGGTGAGCAAATTGTGCTGAGACTTCAATTATTTACAATCTAATTTAAAGGGTCAGACTGAATTCTAATCAAATTTGCTGGCGGTACAAAGATAGAAAGGAAAGCAAGTCATGAGAAGAACAGAAAGAGGCTGCAAAGGGATTTAGGCAGGTTAGTGAGTGGATAAATATTTGGCAGATCGATTATGATGTGGGGAAAATGTCAGCTTGTGAACTTTGGTAATTTTTTTTTAAGAGCAACACAGCACGGGAAACAAGCCCTTCAGCCCAACGAGCCCGCGCCGCCGTCTTAACTATATAGTAGCAATTCCATTATTCTATTATAGATTTAGGTTATTCCTAATATGGAAGACTCTCACTATAGGGACAATTTGTTTCCCCATCAGCCTAAGAGCGAATTTTTGGGTTGTGGGAGGAAACCGGAGCGCCCGGAGAAAACCCACGCAACCACGGGGAGAACGCGCAAACTCCCGCAGACACCGGCCCAATTCCAAGTGTCTGCACAGCCACATCGATAGTCTCTGAGCACCCTCCTATGAATAGAAAGAGATGGTACAGTGGTTAGCAAGGCCAGAATCCAGGTTTAATCCCAGCCTTAGCTCACTGTCTGTGTGGACTCTGCACATTCTCCTCGTGTCTGTGTGGGTTTCCTCTGGGTGCTCCGGTTTACTCCCACAGTCCAAAGATGTGTGGGTTAGGTAGATTGGCCATGCTAAATTGCCCTTAGTGTCAGGGGGATTAGCAGGGTAAATACTTGCGGTTACAGGAATAGGGCCTGGGTGGGATTGTGGTCGGTGCAAACTCAATAGGCCAAAAGGCCTCCTTCTGCACTGTAGGGATTGTATAATTCTATAAAAAGGAGAATATTATTTGAATGGAGAGAGAGAATCGTAGAAGAATCAGAACTTACAGTGCAGAAGGAAGCCATTCGGCCCATCAAGTCTACACTGACCATAATCTCATTTAGGCTCTATTCCCCATAAACTCGTGTATTTACCCTGTCTAATCCCCCTCACACTATGGAGCAATTTAGCATGGCCAATCAACCTAACCCGCACATCTTAGGAGTGTAGGAGGAAACTGGAGCAACTAGAGGAAACCCACACAGACATGGGGAGAATGTGCAGAATGCTGCCGGTACAGAGAGAATTTGATATCCTTGAAAATCAATCACAAAAGATAATGATGCAACGTGGGCAATCAACTGGAAACGCAAATAGGATATTGGCCTTTATTGCAACGGGGATAGAGCATAAAAACAGGGTTACACCTGGACAAGGCATCGGAGAGACCACAGTTAGACTACTTTAGTCAGTTTTAATCTCCTTTCATTGGCAACATTTAAGGAAGGTTCACCTGGCTGAATACCGGAATGAAATGGCTGTCTAATGAGGAAAAATCCAGCAGCTTGGAGTTTCAGGGAATGAGACCTTATTGACACCAATAAGATTGTGAAGGAGTTTGACAGGCTGGATATAGAGAATGTTATACTCATCATGGGGGAATTAGAACTGGGGAGAATAGATTCAAAATAAGGGATTTGCAAACTAAAACTAAGAGGAGGAGGGATCCTTTCTCTGAGGGTCATTCAGTTTTGGAATTCTCTTTGCTGATGATGCCTGGATCACAAGATCAGAGTGGACCTGAATAGACTGGATCCATTCAAAGCTGAGTTAAACAGATTTTTGACTGACAAAACAGCTCCAAGTCTCGGGGAAAGTGGGTGCAGTTAAAGCCACTGTCAAATCGGCTATCAACACATTAAATACTGGAGTGAGTATGATGGGATTAAACTGCTTCCAATTCTTCTGTTTTATTCACTGATTTTATAAATTCACTTTGAGATATGTGTCTCAGAGCCAATTACCTCCCAGCAGTATTGAGGCTGTTCCTCCATTCCTCCCACTGATTTTTTCATTGTCTCTCAGTCCACTCCTGAAAGTGCTGAATCACCAGAGAAGGGTTTCCTCCGACTGCTCTGGTTTCCTCCCACAGTCCAAAGATGTGCGGGTCATAGAACATAGAACATAGAACATTACAGCGCAGAACAGGCCCTTCGGCCTTCGGTGTTGCACCAACCAATATAAAAAGCAATGACCCTCTAACCTAAACCATTCCCTTTTCATCCATAAACTTATCTACTAACCTCTTAAACGCCACCAAACTTGGCGCATCTACAACTGCAGCAGGCAGAGCATTCCATACCCTTACCACCCTCTGGGTAAAGAAACTACCTCTGACATCCGTCCTATAACTACCACCCCTTAATTTAAAGCTATGTCCCCTCGTGCTAGCTTTCTCCATCCTAGGAAAAAGGCTATCACTGTCCACCCTATCTAAACCTCTAATCATCTTATATGTTCAATAAGGTCTCCTCTTAGCCGCCTTCTTTCTAACGAAAACAACCTCAAATCCCTCAGCCTCTCCTCATAAGACCTGCCCTCCATACCAGGCAACATCCTGGTAAACCTCCTCTGTACCCTCTACAATGCCTCCACATCTTTCTTATAATGTGGGGACCAGAACTGCACACAATACTCCAAGTGCGGCCGCACTAGAGTTTTGTACAGTTGCAACATGACGTTGCGGCTCCAAAATTCAATACCCCTACCAATAAAAGCTAAGACTCCATATGCCTTCTTAACAACCTTATCGACTTGATTGCAAACTTTCAGGGATCTATGCACACATACACCAAGATCCCTCTGTTCATCAACACTATTAAGAGTCCTACCATTAGCCTATACTCTACACATTTGTTATTCCTGCCAAAGTGAATTACCTCACACTTTTCCACATTAAACTCCATTTGCCACCTCTCGGCCCAGCTCTGCAACTTGTCCAAGTCTCTCTGCAAACTATAACACCTCTCTTCATTATCTACCACTCCTCCGACTTTGGTGTCATCCGCAAATTTACTAATCCATCCTTCAATACCCTCATCCAGATCAGGTTGATTGGCCAAGCTAAAAATTGTCTGTAGTAGCCTGAGATGTATAGGTTAGTGGATTAGCTAATAAATATGTCAGGATATGGGATAAGGGCCTGGGTGAGATTGTGGTTGGTGCAGACTCGATGGGCTGAATGGCCTCCTTCTGCACTGTAGGGATTCTATGATTCTCTGACAATTCAGACAGTCTGTACCCTATTCCCAAACTCATTCTTCATGGGGTTAGCTTAGTTCAGCTGGCAGGGTGGCGAGTTAGTAATGCAGAGTGACACCAAAAGCATGGGTTCAATCCCTGGATTGGCTGAGTTTATTCATGAAGGCCCCACTTTCTCAACCCTGCCCCTTGCCTGAGGTGTCATGATCCTCAGGTTAAATCACCAGCAGTCATTGGCTCTGGTCACCTGTGATTACAGCGACTTTGTTCACTCTTCAAGTTTGAGTTTCTGCAATGACCCACAAGCATGAGGAACGTGGCTTTCCTCTGGGTGCTCCAGGTTCCTCCTGCACTTCAAAGAAGTACAGCTGAGGAGGACTGGCCATGATAATTGCCCCTTAGTGTCCAAAAGAGGTTAGTGGGATTAATGGAATATATGTACAAAGTTATGGGAACAGGGTAGGGGGTGGGCCTCGTAAGATGCAATACCAGAGAACTGGTGCAGATTTGATGGACCAAATGGCCTTCTTCTGCACAGACATTTACTATAGAGTGGAGTTGAATCTTGGAAACATAGAAACTAAAAGTAGCAGGAGCCTATTCAGCTTTTCAAGCTTGTTCTGCCAATCCTGATCATCAATTCAATATCCTGATTTCCTCCTTTCCCCCCATATTCCTCCATCCCTTTAGCCCTAAGAGCGATATCTAATTTCTTCTTGAAATCAGACAATTTTCTGGCCTCAACTACTTTCTGTGGGAGTGAATTCCACACATTCACCATCCTCTGGGTGAAGAAATTTCTCCTCATCGGGAACATTCTTTCTGAATCGACCCTATCTAACCCTATTAGAATTGTATAAGTTTCTACAAGATCCCCTCTCACTCTTCCAAACTCCAGTGACTATAATCCTAGCTGATTTAGTCTCTCCTCATATGACAGACCTGCCATCCCAGGAACAGCCTGGTAAACTTTTGCTTGCTCGCTCTATAGCAACATATTCTGGTACATTTTTCATGTCTTCCTTTGTGAAGACTGAAGCAAAGTATGAATTTATCAGCTATTTGTTTATTCCCCATTATGAACTTTCCTATTTCTAACTGTAAGGAGCCTACTTTCATTTTTATCGATCTTCTTCTCTTTACATATCAATAGAAACTTTTGGGATGGGAATACCGATGGGAATACCGATGGGATGGTGAATATGGAGGTTAGTTCCCAGGTAGGGAAGGACTGTAGGCACTCTGAGAGAGGGGTTAGGCAGGTGGTGGAAAAGGGAAATATCCTGACTGAGGGGCTGAGCTGTGTCTATTTTAATGCCAGGAGTGTAGTAAATAAGGTAGATGAGCTTAGGGTGTGGATTGCTGCTTGGGAATGTGATGTGGTGGCCATTACAGAGACTTGGTTGTCTCAGGGACAGGACTGGGTACTTCAGGTGCCGGGATTCAGGTGCTTCAGGAGGGACAGGGGTGGGGGCAAAAGAGGAGGTGGTGTGGCACTGTTGATCAGGGACAGTGTCATGGCTGTAGAGAAGGTGGAAGACGAGGAGGGATTGTCTACGGAGTCTCTGTGGGTGGAAGTTAGGAACAGCAAAGGCTCGATAACTTTGCTGGGTGTATTCTATAGGCCGCAGCAGGGAACTTGAGGTGCAGATAGGGAAACAGATCCAAGACAGATGTAGAAATAACAGGATTGTCGTGATGGGAAATTTCAATTTCCCAAACATCCACTGGAATATCCCAAGGGTAAGGGGTTTGGATGGTGTGGAGTTTGTTAGGTGTGTTCAGGAAGGTTCCCTGACACAGTATGTGGAAAAGCCTACAAGAGGAGAGGCTGTACTTGACCTGCTGCTTACTAATGAGCCAGGGCAGGTGTCAGATCTCACGGTAGGTGAGCATCTTGGGAATAGAATTATGATCCCTATCTCTTTCATGATAGCGATGGAAAGAGATAGGATCAGGCAGGCTAGGAAGATGTATGTCTGGAGTAAGGGGAAATATGAAAACATTAGGCAGGTAATTGGACGCATAAACTGGAAGAAGGTGTTCTTGGGGAAGAGTATAGAAGGGAAGTGGTGGTTTTTCAAGGAATGTTTGTCTAGGGCACTGCGAGACAACGTCCCGAGGAGTCAAGGAGGTTCAGGTAGGACTCAGGAACCGTGGTGCACGAAGGTAGTGGTGAACCTAGTTAGAAAGAAAAAAATAGTATATAAAAGGTTCAGAGAGCTAGGGGATGTTAGGGATCTAGAGGAGTATAAGGTGTGTAGAAGGGAACTTAAAAAGGAAATTAGGAGAGCCAGAAGGGGTCATGAGAAGGTCTTGGCAGGTAAGATTAAGGAGAATCCCAAGGCCTTCTACAAATATGTGAAAAGTAAAAGGATGAGAAGAGAAGGATAGGACCTATAAAAGGTGAAGGGGGAAAAGTCTGTGTGAATCCGGAAGAAATGGCAGAGGTGCTTAATGAGTACTTTGCCTTGGTATTCACGGTGGAAAGTGAACTGGGAGATTGCACTGCAGGTTTGCGTCATACGGAAAAGATTGAGTATGTGGATGTTAAGAAAAAGGATGTGTTAGACCTGTTAAATTCTATCAAGATAGACAAGTCGCCGGGACTGGATGGGATGTACCCCAGGTTATTGTGGGAGGTGAGGGAAGTGGTTGCAGAGCCCCTGGCGATGATATTTGCGTCGTCCATGGAAACGGGAGCGGTTCCGGAGGATTGGAGGATTGCGGATGTGGTTCCTATCTTTAAGAAAGGGAACAGGGATAGTCCAGGAAATTACCGACCGGTGAGTCTGACTTCAGTGGTTGGTAAGCTGATGGAGAGGCTTCTGAGGGATAAAATATATGAACATTTGGAGAAGTTTGGACTGATTAGAAATAGTCAGCATGGTTTTGTCAAGGGCAGGTCATGCCTTACGAGCCTAGTTGAGTTCTTCGAAAATGTGACTGAACACATTGACGAAGGAAGGGCAGTGGACGTAGTGTACATGGACTTTAGTAAGGCGTTTGATAAGGTCCCACATGCAAGGCTTCTGGAGAAGGTGAGAGGGCATGGGATCCAAGGGGCTTTGGCCTCGTGGATCCAGAACTGGCTTGCCGGCAGAAGGCAGAGAGTGGTTGTGGATGGGTCTTGTTCTGCATGGAGGTCGGTAACCAGTGGAGTACCCCAGGGATCTGTTCTGGGACCCCTGCTGTTTGTCATTTTCATAAATGACCTGGATGAGGAAATGAAGGGATGTGTTAGCAAGTTCACCGACGATACAAAGATCGGTGGTGTTGTGGATAGAACATAGAACATTACAGCGCAGAACAAGGCCCTTCGGCCTTCGATGTTGCGGCGACCAATTATGAAAAAAGCAATGACCCTCCAGACTAAACCATTCCCTTCTCTTCCATAAACTTATCAACTAACCTCTTAAACGCCACCAAACTTGGCGCATCTACAACTGCTGCAGGCAGGGCATTCCACTCCCAAACCACCCTCTGGGTAAAGAACCTACCTCTGATATCCGTCCTATAACTATCACCCCTTAATTTAAAGCTGTGTCCCCTCGGCTAGCTTTCTCCATCCCAGGAAAAAGGCTATCACTGTCCACCCTATCTAAACCTCTAATCATCTTATATGTTTCAATAAGGTCTCCTCTTAGCCGCCTTCCTTTCTAACGAAAACAACCTCAAATCCTCAGCCTCTCTCATAAGACCTGCCCTCCATACCAGGCAACATCCTGGTAAACCTCCTCTGTACCCTCTCCAATGCCTCCACATCTTTCTTATAATGTGGGGACCAGAACTGCACACAATACTCCAAGTGCGGCCGCACTAGAGTTTTGTACAGTTGCAACATGACGTTGCGGCTCCGAAATTCAATCCCCCTACCAATAAAAGCTAAGACTCCGTATGCCTTCTTAACAACCTTATCACTTGACTGCCTACTTTCAGGGATCTATGCACAATACACCAAGATCCCTCTGTTCATCAACACTATTAAGATCCTACCATTAGCCCTATACTCTACACATTTATTATTCCTGCCAAAGTGCATTACCTCACACTTTTCCACATTAAACTCCATTTGCCACCTCTCAGCCCAGCTCTGCAACTTGTCCAAGTCTCTCTGCAAACTATAACACCCCTCTTCACTATCTACCACTCCACCGACTTTAGTGTCATCTGCAAATTACTAATCCATCCTTCAATACCCTCAACCAGATCATTTATAAAAATTACAAACAGCAGGGGCCCCAAAAGACCCCTGAGGTACACCACTTGTACCGAACTCCACGATGAATATCTCCCATCAACCACCACCCTCTATCTTCTATCCTAGCCAATTCTAATCCAATTAGCTAAATCACCCTCTATCCCATACACCTGCATTTTCTGCAGAAGCCTTCCATGGGACACCTTATCAAACGCCTTACTAAAGTCCATATATACCACATCAACTGCCTTACCCCCATCCACCTCTTTGGTCACTTTTTCAAAAAACTCAATAAGGTTAGTAAGGCACGACCTACCCTTCACAAAACCATGCTGACTATCCCCAATCAATTCATTTCTCTCTAAATAACTATAAATCCTATCCCTAATAATTCTCTCCAATACTTTGCCCACAACAGAAGTAAGACTCACTGGCCTATAATTCCCAGGAAAGTCTCTCTTCCCCTTCTTGAACAATGGGACCACATTCGCTATCCTCCAGTCTTCCGGCACTATACCCGTAACAACGACGACCTGAAGATCAGAGCCAGAGGCTCTGCAATCGCCTCTCTTGCCTCCCAGAGAATCCTAGGGTAAATCCCGTCCAGCCCAGGGGACTTATCTAACTTCAACCTTCAAGAAAATAATAATATATATAAGGATGGTTCTGGAGGGATGTCAAAAGTTGCAGCGGGACATAGACAGGATGCAAGACTGGACGGAGAAGTGGCAGATGGACTTCAACGCAGATAAATGTGTAGTGGTCCATTTTGGCAGGAATAATGGGATGAAGGAGTACAATATAAGGGGTAGGAGTCTTAGCTGTGTTGTAGAGCAGAAGGATCTCGGGGTCCGGGTCCATAGGACTCTTAAATCTGCCTCGCAGGTGGAGGAAGTGGTCAAGAAGGCGTACGGTGTACTGGCCTTCATTAATCGAGGAATAGAGTTCAGGAGTCAGGAGGTAATGATGCAGCTCTATAAGACCCTTGTCAGACCCCACCTGGAGTATTGTGCGCAGTTCTGGTCGCCTCATTGTAGGAAGGATGTAGAGGCTATTGAGAGAGTTCAGAGGAGATTTACAAGGATGCTGTCTGGATTGGAAGGCAGGCCTTATGAAGATACGTTGAGGGAGCTGGGACCCTTCTCAGTGGAGAGACGTAGGTTGAGAGGCGACGTGATAGAGGTTTATAAAATGTTGAGAGGAATAGATAGGGTGGACTCTTAGAGACTATTTCCCTGAGCTGAAATGGTCACTACGAGAGGACACAGATTTAAGGTGCAGGGAAGCAAATACAAAGGAGATGTCAGGGGGAGGTTTTTCACTCAGAGGGTGGTGAGTGAATGGAACCGACTGCCGTCGGAGGTTGTTGAGGCAAACTCACTGGGGTCTTTTAAGAGACTTCTGGATGAGTATATGGAAAAGAATAGGATAGGGGGTTATAGATAGGTCTGTGGATTGGTAGATGTGATCGGCGCAACTCGTGGGCCGAAGGGCCTGTTTGTGCTGTATTGTTCTATATTCTATGTTTTAAATCCATGATCACCATTTTGGCTTTCACTCTGCAAAGCCATTACTCCTGCTTCATCACTTTACACATCCCAAATACTCATAAAACAAAGAGAATAAAAAACAAAACAAGGCATTTCAACCCTTCAAGCCCATGCAGGTCTTAATGCCCTAATTAAACTAAAACCCTGCCCTTTATGATTGGAGTGACACACTGAACAGCCTCTTTTCCATTAGAGAACCCTCATTATTATAACCAGGCACTAATGCACTAATCCAATTCCAGGCAAGTGGGGAGATGGTGGACAAGTGAGATTGCTGGATATAGGAAGAAGGTGGGGTTAAGGGCTCTGTCCCCTTCTATCAGTCCCATTTAGCCTCTTCCTTCTCTCGAATCAGATATAAAGAACTGTTTCAGAGATTTGCCAATTCATCATTCTGTGTTACAATATTTCCTGTGTCACTATTGGCTGTCATCTCCCTTAGTCATCCTCTCACTCTTAATATATTTAGAAAAGGTTTTACTTGCAAGGTCTTTTTAAATTCCTTTTCAGTATATTCTCTGTATCTATTTTCTGCTTTCTATATTTCACCCCATCATTTAGGTTACTATTTCTGATCATTTTTTTTCAGTCATTTCCTTTAAACTGACGTACTGTATATTACATCTCAAGCTAGCTATCATTATTAGACAAACAGTCTTTACGGATGTTTTCTTCTATTTAATTCTAACGATTTCTTTGAAAAAGACCTTTGACTACCTCCCACTGTTTATATCTGCAAGTTGATCTGCTAACATTTAGCTCAGTTTAACGCCTTCAGTTTACTTTTCATTCCTTCAAAGTCAGCTTTATAGAGTTTAAAAACTCGCTTTCTGTGTCATCTTTTTTTCCTTCTTGACCTTAAAGTTAAACTCCATGAAGGTCACTGTCTGCAAACTGGTCCTGCAAGAATCAGATTATTAATTAATTCTGGTTCTCTACTCATCACTGAATCCAGAATGCCTTCTGCCTTTGTTGGTTTGAAAGTGACTGATTTCAGTAAATACTGAGCACTTTAGAAATTCACGGAGCTGTTTAGCATTTTCCACTCTATGAAAACAAAACTCTCCCTCAAAACTGCTCTGCCTTTGTTCCAAATCCCTCTGATCTTGATATTTATACATCCCACTTTTACATTAGGACGATCAGCATAGATAACTCACAGCTGGGAGTTTCTCATCCTTTCCTGTTTAATTCAGCTGCACAGTATTCCCCACGCTGCCTGTTGATCCCCACCCCCTCCACTCTGGCTGTAATATTATCCTTTATTAAGATTGGATTTACTATCTTCCCCAGAGACTTCCTACCTTGCTACATGAAGCTCCTGTCTGTGTCTGCATGTTTCTTGCCAAGTTTATATCCATGTTAGACCCTTTGATCTGAATCAGTGATTCCAATTTGTGGATATCAGAATTAAAGGTGTTGCTCAGAGATTCAGATCACTTACCAGTTAGCAGCAGGATGAGGCCACTCGGCCCCTCGAGCCTGCTTCACCATTCAGTAATATCTGATTGCAACTTCATTCCCACATTCCCACCAAATCCAGACTCTCACGTCACTGCCCCCCCCACCCCCACCCCGCCTTATTAATCAAGAATCTCGTTCACCTTGTGCTTCATGTTGTGGTCCCAGAGTTTCCGCGTGTTCAGGGTAATTGGTAATTTGTACTCAATAAGTTGCGCTGAATCAGATAGTGTGCTCGATTAGACAAGATATAGCAGACCAAAATGTGACTGGGAGAGGGGTCAAAGGATACGTCACAGAACATGTCACAAGACACTCACTGCTTCACCAGGGAAGGAATAAGTATCCATTAAGTTTGCAGTTAATCTTACCACTGAACAGGAACACTACGAGAGGACACAGGTTTAAGGTGCTGGGGAGTACGTACAGAGATATCAGTTTTTCTCTCAGAGGATAGTGGGTGAGTGGAATCGGCTGCCGTCGTTGGTGGTGGTGGAGGCAAACTCGCTGGAGTCTTTTAAGAGACTTCTGGATGAGTACATGGGACTTAATGGGATTGAGGGTTATAGATACGCCTAAGAGGCAGGGATATGATCATTGCAACTTGTGGGCCGAAGGGCCTGTTTGTGCTGTAGTGTTCTACGTTCTATCCTGGAATGGAATGCTGACTCAAAAGGATGTACTTTTCACTTTCACATCACCAGCAGCAGTGCCGCATGCAGCCACAATCTGCATCTCATGGCCCAGCATAACCAGGGGATCAGCCCGGGTTCAACTGAGAGTGCATGGGGGCACACCAGGACAACTACAAAACATATATAGAAATATCAACCTGGTGAAGTTACAACACAGGACTGACTACTTGTGTGCCAAGCAGCAGAATCAGCATGTATTAGATAAAAATAGAACTAATAGACAGAGCTAAGCAATTCCACAGCCAGCAGATCTGATCTAAGCTCTGCAGTCTCCAGCTGTGAATGGTGGTGGACAATTAAACAGCTCACTGGAGGAGGCTCCACAAATATCCCTCAATGATGGAGGAGCCCAGCACATCAGTGTGAAAGATAAGGGTGAAACATTCGCAGAAATCTTCGACTGGAAGTGCCGAGTGGATGATCCATCTCAGCCTCCTCCGAGCGGTCCCCAGCATCTCAGATATCAGTCTCCAGCCAATTCGATTCACTCTGTGTGATATTAAGAAACAGCTGAAGGCACTGGATGCTGCAAAGGCAATGGGTCCTGATAACATTCCAGCAATACCACTGAAAACTTGTGCTCCAGAACTTCCGCTCCCTTAGCCAAGTTCTTACAGTCCAGCTCCAATATTGGAAAATCGCCACGTAATTTGTACACTTTCTGCAAACATTCACTCCCCCCCACCACACAATGACAGTTGTGTGGACCATCTACAAGAGGCACTGCAGGAACTCACCAAAGCTCCATCCACCTCCCAAAGTAATGACCACTGCCGTCGAGAAAGACAACCGCAGCAGACATCTGGAGGTTCCCTTCCAAGACACTCACCATCCTGACTTGGTAATACATCACCATTCCTTCACTGTTCCCAGGTCAAAATCCTGGGACTCCCTCCCTAACAGCACTCTGAGTGCACCTACACCTCATGGACTGTAGTGGTTCAAGAAGGCAGCTCACTCCACCTTCTGAAAAGCAATTAGGGATGAACAGGAAATACTGGCCTAGCCAGTAATGCCCATTCCCATGAATGAATAAAAATGAACCTCCATTGCTGTGGTACTCACTCAATGTGGCCCTGGCTTTCCCGCTCAGATCTGAATCTGCGAACTGAGTGGTGAGAATGCTGAGGAAAGGTGACATTTTGAAAACAACCACAATAATGATTGTGCCAGTAGAGTTGGTATATCAGCATTTTTAAACCACACAATCACACCAGGCTGAAACAGGGCAACGGACTGGAAAATAAAACAGTCATCATCAGACTGTTCTGTAACCCAGAACAGCAGACAGTCAACAGACACAACTCATGCTTTTGATTCAAAGTTTCAGCATGTATATCATCGCATTGTGTGGCTGTGTTGACTTCTCCCTTGGATCCAGGTGTCTCCTGAAGCATATCAGATCACAGGAAGTGAGGATATAGGAGAAGTAGACCATTCAGCCCTTCTAGCCGCCTTCATCTTTCAATTAGACCATAACTGACCTGGTTCTGATTTCAGCTCCATTTTCCTGTCTGCTCCATAACCGTTGACCACCACCCCATCCTCCTGCCCAACTATCCAACTCAGTCTAAATTCAATGTCCCGACATCTACTGGTTTCTGGGGAGGAGGTTCCACATGCCAATCACCTTTAGGGGGAAGAAATATTCTCATCTCTCTCTCCCAAAAAAAGCGTCTTATTCTTAAATTATATACCCTTCACTCCCTTATCCACCCTGTCAAGCTCCTTCAGGATTTTTATATTTCGTAAAGTTCAATTCTTATTCTGAACTCCAACAGGTATAATCCCAACCTGTTCAACAATTCTTTCTGGGATAATCCCTCCCTGCCAGGAATCACAGAATCCCTACAGTGCAGAAGGGGACTATTCAGCCCATCGGGTCTACAGTGACCACAATCCCACCCATGTCCTATCCCCATAACCCCATAATATACCCTGTCTAGTTCCCCTGACACTAAGGGGCAATTTAGCACGGCCAATCCATCTAATCTGCATATCTTTGGACAATGGGAGGAAACTGGAGCACCTGGAGGAAACCCATGCAGACATGGGGAGAACATGCAAACTCCACACAGACAGTGACCCAATCCAGGAATTGAATCTGGGTTCCCGACGCCATGAGGCAGCAGGGCTAACCACTATATCAGTACTGGTCCAAATCAGTTGTGTGAATCTTCCCTGTACATATTATTGTAGATGTAGTCTCACCCACTCTCTGTACAGCTGTATTAAAATCTTCCTTTTACACTCCTTTCCCCTTGCAATAAACACCAAAATTCCACATGTTTCTGAATCAATTGCTATACCTTCATTTTAACTATTTATGACTTATACACCAGGATGCCCAGATCCCTCTGCATCACTGAGTTCTGCAACCTTTCTCCAATTAAATAGTTTACTGATTTTCTTTCCTTCATGTCAAAGTGAGTTCATATTCTCCCCGCACCCTTTAATATCCCACCCAGTCTAATCCCACTCTCCCCCTCACTCCCCACACCCTTTAATATCCCACCCAGTCTAATCCCACTCTCCCCCTCACTCCCCACACCCTTTAATATCCCACCCAGTCTAATCTCACTCTCCCCCTCACTCCCTGCACCCTTTAACATCTCACCAGTCAAATCCCACTTTCCCCCTCATTTTCCGCACCCTTTAATATCCCACCCAGTCTAATACCATTCTCCCCCTCACTCCCTGCACCCTTTAATAACCTACCCAGTTGAATCCCACTCTCTCTCCCTCACTCCCCGCACCCTTTAATATCTCATTCAGTCTAATCCCACTCTTCCCCTTACTCCCCGCTCCTTTTAGTACCCCACCAGTCTAATCCCACTCTCCCCCTCACTCCCCGCACCCTTTATATCCCACCCAGTCTAATCCACTCTCCCCCTCACTCCCCGCACCCTTTAATATCCCACCCAGTCTAATCCCACTCTCCCCCTCACTCCCCACACCCTTTAATATCCCACCCAGTCTAATCCCACTCTCCCCCTCACTCCCCACACCCTTTAATATCCCACCCAGTCTAATCCCACTCTCCCCCTCACTCCCCACACCCTTTAATATCCCACCCAGTCTAATCCCACTCTCCCCCTCACTCCCCGCACCCTTTAATATCCCACCCAGTCTAATCCCACTCTCCCCTCACTCCCCGCACCCTTTAATATCCCACCCAGTCTAATCCCACTCTCCCCCTCACTCCCCGCACCCTTTTAATATCCCACCCAGTCTAATCCCACTCTCCCCCTCACCTCCTCGCACCTTTTAATATCCCACCCAGTCTAATCCCCCTCCCCCTCACTCCTCGCACCTTTTAATATCCCACCCAGTCTAATCCCACTCTCCCCCTCACTCCCCGCACCTTTTAATATCCCACCCAGTCTAATCCCAATCTCCTCCACATATTCTCATTTATTATATTTCACTCTCTGCATCCCCCACTCTCTCTCTGTCCCTCTCCCTCTCTGACTCTGTCACAATCCCTCCCTCTCTGTGTCCCCCTCCCTCCCTCTCCCCGTGTCCCCGTCCCTCCCTCCCTCCCTCTCCCCGTGTCCCCGTCCCTCCTCCCTCCCACGTCCTCCCTCTCCCAGTGTCCCTGTCCCTCCCTCCTCTCCCCTGTCCCTGTCCCTCCCTCCCTCCCTCCGTGTCCCCGTCCCCCCCTCCCTCTCTCCGCCGTCCCTCCCTCCCTCCCTCCCTCTCTCCCTCCCGTCCTCCTCCCCCCTCTCTCCCCGCTACCCCGTCCTCCCTCCCTCTCTCCGCTCCCCGCCCTCCTCCCTCCTCCGTGTCCCCCGTCCCTCCCCTCCCTCTCTCCGTGTCCCCCGCCCCTCCCTCCCTCTCTCTCTCCGTGCCCCGCCCCTCCCTCGCTCTCTCCGTGTCCCCGCCCCTCCTTGCTCTCCATCACGTGTCCCCGCCCCTCCCTCGCTCTCATCCGTTCCCCGTCCCTCCCTCCCCTCTCTCCGTGTCCCCGTCCCTCCCTCCCTCTCTCCGTGTCCCCGTCCCTCCATCCCTCCCTCTCTCCGTGTCCGTCCCTCCCTCCCCCTCTCTACGTGTCCCTCCCTCCATCCCTCTCTCCGTGTCCCCGCGTCCCTCCCTCCCTCTCTCCGTGTCCCCGTCCCTCCCTCCCCCGTGTCCCCGTCCCCCTCCTCCCTCTCTCCGTGTCCCCGTCCCTCCTCTCCCTCCTCCCTATCCCCGTCCTCTCCCTCTCTCCGGTCCCGTCCCTCCCTCCCCATCTCCGTGTCCCGTCCCTCCCTCCCTCTCTCGTCTCCTGTCCCCTCCCTCTCTCCGTGTCCCCTCAGCTCGATATCAAAATAACTCCATCGTCCCTCCCTCCTCTCTCCGTGTCCCCGTCCTCCCTCCCTCTCTCCGTTCCCATCCCTCCTCTCTCCCTCCGTGTCCCGTCCTCCCTCCCCCATCCGTGTCCCGGGTCCTCCCCTGTCCCCGTGCCCTCCCTCCCTCCCTGTCCCGTCCCTCCCTCCCTCCGTCTCTCCTCTCTCCATGTCCCCGTGCCTCCCTCCGCTCGCTCTCTCCGTGTCCCCGTCCCTCCCTCTCTCCCTCCCTGTGTCCCCCTCCCTCCTTCCTTCTGTGTCCCTCTCCCTCTCTCCTTCTTTCCCTGCATCCCCCTTTCTCACTCCTTCCTTCCCTGTGTCCCCCTCCCTCCCTCCTTCCTTCTTTCCCTGTTTCCCCTCCCTCCCTCTTCCCTGTGTCCCCCTCCCTCCCTCCTTCTGTGTCCCCCTCCCTCCCTCCTTCCCTTGTGTCCCCTCCTCCTTCCTTCTTTCCCTGTGTCCCCCTCCTCCTTTCCCCTGTGTCCCCCTCCCTCACTCCTTTCCTTCCCTGTGTTCCCCCTCCTCCCTCCTTCCTTCCCTGTGTCCCACTCCCTCCCTCCTTCCTTCCCTGTGTCCCCCTCCTCCTTCCTTCTTTCCTGTTGTCCCCCTCCTCCTCCTTCCTTCCCTGCTGTTCCCCCTCCCTCCCTCCCTGTGTCCCCCTCACCTCCGCCTTCCTTCCTGTGTCCCCCTCCTCCTTCCTTCTTCCTATGTCCCACTCCCTCCTTCCTTCCTGTGTACCCCCTCCCTCCTTTCCCTGTGTCCCCCTCCCTCCCCTTCCTTCCTTCCCTGTGTCCCCCTCCTCCTCCTTCCTTCTTTCCCTGTGTCCCACTCCTCCTCTTTCCTTCCTTCCCTGTGTCCCTCTCCCTCATTCCTTCCCTGTGTCCCCCTCCCTCTCCTTCTTTCCGTGTCACCCTCCCTCCCTCCTTCCTTCCCTTTGGTCCCACTCCTCCATCTCTCCGTGTCCCCGTCCCTCCCTCCCTCCTTCCCTGTGTCCCCCCCTCCCTCACTTCCCTGTGTCCCCCTCCCTCCCTCCCTCCTTCCCTGTGTCCCCCTCCTCCTTCCATTTGTCCCCCTCCCTACCCTCCTTCCCTGTGTCCCCTCCCTCCCTCTCTCCTTCCCTGTGTCCCCCCCCTCCCTTCCTTCCCTGTGTCCCCCTCTTCCTCACTCCCCCTTCCCTGTGTCCCCCTCCCTCTTCCTTCCCTGTGTCCCCCTCCCTCCTCCTTAGCTGTGTCCCTCCGCATCTTTCCCTCCCTTCCCTGTGTCCCCTCCTCCTTCCCTCCCTCGCTTCTGGGTGTTCCCCTCCTCTCTTCCCTTCCTTTGTCCCCCTCCCTCCTCCATTCCCTGTTTCCCCCCTCCCTCCTTCTTTCCCTGTGCCCCCCTCCCTCCTTCTTTCCCTGTGCCCCCCTCCCTCTCTCCCTCTGTGTGTCTGGGCTTGGATTTGGGAATGCTGTGGGGATGCTGAGCAGTGACGCGGCATCCTGGAATGTGTCCTGACGTCAGGCTGCAGCTTTCCCGGGAGTCGGAGTGAGCGGGATTGAGGGAGTGAGTGAGGGAGTGAGGGAGTGAGAGGGAGGGAGCGGCGAGCCTGAGGGTGAGTGTGCAGCTGATACATTGTAACAGGGGCGGCTTCCTGTCCCCCGCCCCCCCCACCACCCCCCCCTCCCCTCCCCCTTATTTCCCCCTTCCCCCCCTCCCCTCCCCCCCTCCCCCTCCCCCCTACCCTCACCTCCTCCCCTCCCGTCCCCTCCCGTCCCCTCCCCTCCCAGGCGGATTCCTGCTTTCCAGAGCCGCAGCTCGTTGGGCGGATTCACGCCCAGGCCAGACGGGGATGGGCCCGTGCCTAGCGATCCACAGCGGCCTGAGGCACAGGGTCACCCTGAGGCCGCTCTCACTGGGAGCTTGCTGTGCACTTACTGCTGGATTGCACTGTGATCTGCGTCACTGATTGCTGGGACCGCGCTAGGATCTTGCTGTGCATGGATTGCTGGGAGGGTGCTGGGATCTTGCTGTGCACTGATTGCTGGGACTGCGCTGGGATCTTGCTGTGCACTGATTGCTGGGAGGGTGCTGGGATCTTGCTGTGCACTGATTGCTGGGACCGCACTGGGATCTTGCTGTGCAGTGTACTCTCAGACTGTCTGACTTCTATCATAGCTGCTGATTCAATCTTTGTTTTATTATCCCCCCACCCTGTTATTGCCTGAGTCTGGGTCTGAGAGGAGAGCTGTGATTCACACATCCTGAGTAAATCCTGCTAAACCTTCCTACAGAATTTTGGTACCTGTGTGACATTTACACATTTCGGATAATGAACAGTGGCACGGTGGTTAGTGGTGCACCAGGGACCTGGGTTCCATTCCCATATTCTCCCCATGTCTGCGAGGGTTTCCTCCCACATTCCAAAGGTGTGCGGGTTAGGTGGATTGTCCTTGCTAAGTTGCCAGTGCAGGCTTGATGGGCCGATTGGCCTCCTTCTGCGCCGTAGGGATTCTATTCTATGAATTAGTAAATGCAGGAGCAGATGTTTTTACTGAGGGCGATAAGTAAGGAACAGATTACAGACACAAGCAGTAGATTGTGAAACTTTAATGGGTTTCAAGAGGGAATGAAACAGGATCTTGTTAACAAATGGAGTTCACAGTTATGAGCAATTCATCAAATAACCTGTGAGGATAGGAGGGCTGGATGGGCTGAAGGGACAGCAGACTGGAGAGCTGAAGATTCCTCTTGTGGGAATCTGCTGCTGAGTGACTTTAACTTCAGAAATGCAGAGGATGATATCCAGACATATCCCCACTCAGTGGTATATTGGAATTTATTACAGGAATTGTAAGGTTCTTCAGGCAATAGTAGCATTGCCTGTGTGTCATTGAAGTTAATTTATTTGTTAGTCACAAGTAGGCTTATATTAACACTGCAGTGAAGCTACTGTGAAAATCCCCAGTCGCTACATTCCGGCACCTGTTCGGGTCAATGCACCTAATCAGCACGTCTTTCAGAATGTGGGAGGAAACCAGAGCACCTGGAGGAAACTCATGTAGACATGGGGAGAACATGCAGGCTCCATATAGACAAACGGAACTGAACTCGGGTCCCTGGCGCTGTGAGGCAGCAGTGCTAATCATTATGCCACCGCGCTGTCAATTAATCTGATCATTCAGCCTTTCAAATGCCCTAAGTTGCCCCATTAGTGTGTCGTCAATATGTGGGCTAACTGATCCCAGTAAGACCCAGTCCAATGCAGCATTTCCGCATTCTAACTGATCCCAGTGTGTGAGCTATCTGATCTCTTTAGTGTGGTGTGCTATTCCTGATTTTGAAAAACTAAAATCAGCTGATAATCCATCTCCTGATTGTATGCATTTCCTTCTCTGCTCAGGTGTCTGCACTTTACCTTTATTGACTTCCAATCTAACAACTCCTCAAAATTAACATTCTGATCCTTGTATTGAAACCTTGCCTTTGCCTCACCTCTTCCTATCTCTGTGACCTCCTGTGATTCTGAGGTACACGTTCTCATTTCGGCCTCATGTATATCCCTGATTCTAATCCCTCCACCAATGGCAGCTCTGAGACTGTTAGCTCCAGAATTCCCTCCCTAAACCCCTCCGTCTTTTTCCTCCTCCTTTTACATATTCCTCGAAGCCTCCAACTTTGACCAAGCTTTTGGTCACCTACGTATTTACTTCAATGTCCAGTGTTACGTATCTCTGCTTCTGCAAAGTATCTTAAGACATTTTGTTGTTTAGAGTTGCTATGTAAATGTAAGTTTGTGTCAATGTCGGGGTAGAATAATGCTAATTTTTTTATTTATGACAGCTGATTATTTTCGTTTGAGAGTTAAGAATTCCCCTTAAAGGGGCAAGACCAATAAACTGCAAATTAGAACAAACTTAAATTAATCTTATCAAATGGATGTAAAATGTTGAAGAGGTTGGAGCTTGAGGAAGGCCTCTATCTTGGGGGAAATCTAGATGTGAGTGTGTCATAGAATTCATACAATGCAGGAGGAGGCCATTCAGCCCATTTAGTCTGCACTGACTCTCTGACAGAGCATCACACCCAGGCTCAACTGATCCCTCATTTACTTTGCTAACCCCTGAACCTACTATCGTGTGATACTAAGGGACAATGTAACACGGCCAATCCATCAACCCTGTACATTTAAGATATGTCTGTGTGGGTTTCCTTCCACATTCCAAAGATGTATGGGCTAGATTGATTGGCCATGCCAGATTGTCCCTTTAGTGTCAGGGGGACTAATGTGGCGTCCCAGGGTTAGGACCTGGCTGGGACTGTTGTTGGTGCAGGCGTGATGGATCGAATAGTCTCCTTGTACACTGTAGGAGTTCTCTGATATTCTATGATCTTTCTACTGTGGAAGGAAACTAAAACACTGAGGAAACCCACACAGATACCCTGGGAAGAAAGGCAGGATTCAGGCTGAATGATGCTTTAACCTCTTGCTGCATGGAGCAAGGATGACCATTTTGGACAAGAGCCAGAGCAGCTCCACGAGGAGGTCCTCTCTGCTGACCACTTCACTCTGACCTGGGTGGCCAAAGCTCAGCCTCCATCTCAGTTGGATCTCTTCCTGAGAAATGTGCAGATTGTCCGGCTGTGAGATGGTTGAAGGTAATGTCCTCCAATGAGGTACAAAATACATCTTAAATTTGGACGTGATATATGTTGAGTGTATATTCGCACTCAGATGCTCGTTTAATGAATGCATCTTGTTTATTACATTAACACAGATGGGGTTTGGGTGTATGTTCTTGGGCAATCAGTGCTGCTGGCAACATCAGTATTTATTGTCCATTGCTAATTATCATTAAACAGGTAATGCTATTTCTAATTGGAAGTCAATGACTAATGGATTTCCACAGAGATCAGTACTGGGACCCCAACTGTTCACATTATATGTTAATGATTTGGAAGAGGAAACTGAGTGCATTATCTCTAGATTTGCAGATAATACAAAGTTGGGTGGGAAGGTGAGCTGTGAGAAGGCTACAAAAGATTTGGACAGGCTGAGTGTGTGGGCATCTGAATGGCAGATGGAGTATAATGTGGATAAATGTGAGGTTATCCACTTTGGTAGCAATAATAGGAAGACATTATTATTTCAGCGTAAATTGAGAGAGGCGGATTCTCAACAAAACCATGGAGTTCTCGCTGAAAATAAGTGTACAGGCAGTAAAGAAGACAAATGGTATGTTGGCCTCATAGTGAAAGGATTTGAGCATAGGGATCGGGATACATAAAACATAGAATATAGCACAGTACCGGCCCCTTCAGCTCTTGATTTTGTGCCGAGTTATGGCCAAACCCAAGATCAAGCTATCTCACTCCTATCATTCTGGTGTGCTCCATGTGCCTATCCAATAACAGCTTGAAAATTCCTAAAGAGATTGGAGAGGTACTGAATAAATATTTCTCTTCAGTATTCACACAGGGTGATGTAAATGTAGTTAGGGAGAACACTGAGGTACAGGGTAGCAAACTGGAAAGTATTGAAGTAGATAGGGAGGATGTGCTAGATATTCTCGAGGGTTTGAAGTTGGATACGTCCCCTGGGCCGGACGGGATTTACCCTAGGATTCTCTGGGAGGCAAGAGAGGAGATTGCAGAGCCTCTGGCTCTGATCTTCAGGTCGTCGTTGGTTACGGGTGTGGTTCCGGAGGACTGGAGGATAGCGAATGTGGTCCCATTGTTCAAGAAGGGGAAGAGAGACCTTCCAGGGAATTATAGGCCAGTGAGTCTTACTTCTGTTGTGGGCAAAGTATTGGAGAGAATACTTAGGGATAGGATTTATAGTTATTTAGAGAGAAATGAATTGATTGGGGATAGTCAGCATGGTTTTGTGAAGGTAGGTCGTGCCTTACTAACCTTATTGAGTTTTTTGAAAAAGTGACCAAAGAGGTGGATGGGGGTAAGGCGGTTGATGTGGTATATATGGACTTTAGTAAGGCGTTCGATAAGGTGGCCCATGGAAGGCTTCTGCAGAAAATGCAGATGTATGGGATAGAGGGTGATTTAGCTAATTGGGTTAGGAATTGGCTAGCAGATAGAAGACAGAGGGTGGTGGTTGATGGGAGATATTCATCGTGGAGTTCGGTGACAAGTGGTGTACCTCAGGGGTCTGTTTTGGGGCCCCTGCTGTTTGTAATTTTTATAAATGATCTGGATGAGGGTATTGAAGGATGGATTAGTAAATTTGCAGATGACACTAAAGTCGGAGGAGTGGTAGATAGTGAAGAGGGGTGTTATAGTTTGCAGAGGGACTTGGACAAGTTGCAGAGCTGGGCCGAGAGGTGGCAAATGGAGTTTAATGTGGAAAAGTGTGAGGTAATGCACTATTCAGAAATAATAAATGTGTAGAGTATAGGGCTAATGGTAGGATTCTTAGTAGTCTTGATGAACAGAGGGATCTTGGTGTGTATGTGCATAGATCCCTGAAAGTAGGCAGTCAGGTCGAGAAGGTTGTTAAAGGCATATGGAGTCTTAGCTTTTATTGGTAGGGGGATTGAATTTCGGAGCTGCAACGTCATGTTGCAACTGTACAAAACTCTAGTGCGGCCGCACTTGGAGTATTGTGTGCAGTTCTGGTCCCCACATTATAAGAAAGATGTGGAGGCATTGGAGAGGGTACAGAGGAGGTTTACCAGGATGTTGCCTGGTATGGAGGGCAGGTCTTATGAAGAGAGGCTGAGGGATTTGAGGTTGTTTTCGTTAGAAAGGAGGCGGCTAAGAGGGGACCTTATCGAAACATATAAGATGATTAGAGGTTTAGATAGGGTGGACAGTGATAGCCTTTTTCCTAGGATGGAGAAAGCTAGCACGAGGGGACACAGCTTTAAATTAAGGGGTGATAGTTATAGGACGGATATCAGAGGTAGGTTCTTTACCCAAAGGGTGGTTTGGGAGTGGAATGCCCTGCCTGCAGCAGTTGTAGATGCGCCAAGTTTGGTGGCGTTTAAGAGGTAGTTGATAAGTATATGGAAGAGAAGGGAATGGTTTAGTTTGGAGGGTCATTGCTTTTTATATTGGTCGGCGCAACATCGAAGGCCGAAGGGCCTGTTCTGTGCTGTAATGTTCTATGTTCTAAAGTATCCGACTCCACTATCACAGCAATAGTAATATATAGTGAACGGGGGCGCAGGGTATAGGGACAGAGGCACGGGTTGCAGGGACAAAGATTGGGATGGGGCTGTTGAAGGATAGGGAGGTTTTTCTGTCCGTTTCCTGTCTCCCTCAACTGGTGTTTGTGTTTATCAGTTAGTTGTGTGAAGTTCTTATTTGTTCTGAGTGTGCCCTTTACCTCTGACCTCTATCCTTTGCCTTCTGTTCACAGTTTAAGTTGATCGAAAGCTTTATTATATTTCCATATTGAGTGCAGAGAAAAAGTTGGAGGCTGTTTTTAAGTATGTGTCAGGATATGGGTATTATTTGCATTTGTTGCTGGCTTTGAGCCACCGAACAGGTTTGTACAGTATATTCATTTTCTGGGACGTGTTGATGTGGGACCATTCTCACTCCTTGCAGAGATACTCTGAATTATCGGCAGAATCAGCACTGCTCCAACTGCCCTCTGTCCCACTGAAACCAAATAACAAATAACTCAGTGTTGTATTCTAATCCAGATCAGTCCCAAGGGTGAAAGCTTTTAGCTCCAGAGTTTGGTCGGAGAAGCTGGTGTTGGTCTCCTCACAGATTGAGGTTAATAATGGGTAAAACCTAACTGAATGAGCTGGATACTTTCGGCAGTATCTTCCATAATGGCACTGAAGATAGAGAGTAGACTGATGGGCTGATAAGAAATGGATTGGATTTGAGCTGTGCTTGCCGTGTACAGCCGGGTAAACTCCACTCTAGGCTTCCAGTCTGGGTAGAGTAACAGGTTTTAAAACTCCTGCTGACCACTTCTCATTGGGCAATCCTCTCCACTCGACAAAGAAGCTCTTACTCCACAAGGCCCATGGATGATGTATTGATGATCGTATTGATGTATTGATGATCTTTGGCTTTTATTGGTAGAGGGATTGAATTTCGGAGCCGCAACGTCATGTTGCATCTGTACAAAACTCTAGTGCGGCCGCACTTGGAGTATTGTGTGCAGTTCTGGTCCCCGCATTATAAGAAAGATGTGGAGGCTTTGGAGAGGGTTACAGAGGAGGTTTACCAGGATGTTGCCTGGTATGGAGGGCAGGTCTTATGAGGAGAGGCTGAGGGATTTGAGGTTGTTTTCGTTAGAAAGGAGGAGACTAAGAGGGGACCTGATCGAAACATATAAGATGATTAGAGGTTTAGATAGGGTGGACAGTGATAGCCTTTTCCTAGGATGGAAAAAGCTAGCACAAGGGGACACAGCTTTAAATTAAGGGGTGATAGTTATAGGACGGATATCCGAGGTAGGTTCTTTACCCAAAGGGTGGTTCGGGAGTGGAATGCCCTGCCTGCAGCAGTTGTAGATGCGCCAAGTTTGGTGGCGTTTAAGAGGTTAGTTGATAAGTTAATGGAAGAGAAGGGAATGGTTTAGTTTGGAGGGGCATTGCTTTTTATATTGGTCGGCGCAACATCGAAGGCCGAAGGGCCTGTTCTGTGCTGTAATGTTCTACGTTCTATGTAACATCCCTCCCCCTTCACTCTGTGTTCCTCCCAGCACTCCCACTGAGGGGAGATCCTGTTCGTCACTTGGCTATCGGCCTGCAGTGTGTCGAAGGCAGTGTAAACCAAACTGGGAATCTTCCTATCCTGAGGAAGCATTGCAGAGTCACTGACACAGGTTCATCTTCTGGCTCTGCTTCAGCCAGAGGCCCACTTCTTCAGAATCTGTCTGTGAATTCATACCTTAACGATCTGAGAACTAACACAGAGTCAAACCGAGAGCCAGCATTAACAATGAGTACCACAGGCCAGTGGTGGGGGCTGCTCGGATAAGGACTCCCTATCTCTGAGATTGTCCAAGTGCTTCTTTAGGGTTTTACCCGAACTTGTAAAAGTTTTAATTCTCCTCTGGCCGTGAGGGAGTGCACACTAAGACATCACAACACCAGGTTAAAGTCCAGCTGGTTTATTTGGTAGCACAATCTTTTGGACTCATCCTTCGTCAGGTGAGTCTTCATCAGGGAACTGCCAGATGATTGGAGAACAGTCAATGTGTTTCCGCTATCCCTTCCACTAAGAAGGGCTGTAGAGATAAACCAGATCAGTGAGCCTCACGTCAGTGGTAGGGAAACTATTGAAGAAAATTCTGAAGGAGAGCATCTGTCTCCACTTGGAGAGGCAAGGTTTGATCAGGGATAGTCAGCGTGGCTTTTCAGAGGGAGGTCATACCTAATAAATTTGATTGAGTTCTTTGTGCTTGGGTGTGTAAATGAGGTTTGTGCACTCAACGTAATGTACATTCAATGAACAGCACGACACTCATGAGTTCTGAGGAACAGAGAGACCTTGGCATGTTTGCCTACAGATCTCTGAAAGCAGAAGGACATATTAGTAGGGTGGTGAAAAAGGCACAAGGGACACTCACCTTTATCCATCGAGGCATCGATTACAAAAGCAGGGAAGTCTTAGAACATAGAACATAGAACAATACAGCACAGAACAGGCCCTTCGGCCTTCGATGTTGTGCCGACCAAAATAAAAAGCAATGCCCCTCCTAACTAAACCATTCCCTTCTCATCCATATACTTATCAACTAACCTCTTAAACGCCACCAAACTTGGCGCATCTACAACAGCTGCAGGCAGGGCATTCCACTCCCTAATCACTCTTTGAGTAAAGAACCTACCTCTGATATCTATCCTATAACTCATACCCCTTAATTTAAAGCTGTGTCCCCTCGTGCTAGCTTTCTCCATCCTAGAAGTTGTGGAGTTGTATAGAACTTTGGTGAGGCCACAGCTGGAATACTGTGTGCAGCTCTGGTTGCCACATTATAGGAAGGATGTGATTGCATTGGAGTGGGTGCAGAGGGGATTCACCAGGATGCTGCCTGGGATGGAGTAGTAATGTTATGAATAGAGTTTGGATAGGCTTGGGTTGTTTTTGTTGGAGCAGAGAAGAGCGGGGTGACCTGATTGAGTAGTTGATGGTGGTGGAAAAGAATTGCAAGACTCTTGGTTTACCGTTTATCTCTGTATTTCAAGTTGCTGGTTTATAGAGCCTTAGTTAGGCCGCAGTTGGAATATAGTGTTCAATTCTGGTCACCACACTACCAGAAGGATGTGGAGGCTTTGGAAGGTACAGAAAAGATTTACTAGGATGTTGCCTGGTATGGAGGGCATTAGATATGAGGAGAGGTTGGAGAAACTTGGTTTGTTCTCACTGGAGTGACAGAGGTTGAGGTGAAACCTGATAGAAGTTCTACAAGATTATGAGAGGCATGGACAGAGTGGATAGTCAGAAGCTTTTTCCCAGGGTGGAGGAGTTGATTACTAAAGGGGCACAGGTTTAAGGTGTGAGGGGTTAGGTTTAAAGGAGATGTACAAGGCAGATTTTTACACAGAAAGTACTGGGTGCCTGGAACTCGTTGCCAGGGGATGTAGGGGAAGTGGATACGATAGTTAATTTTAAGGGGTATCTTGACAAATACATGAGTAGGATGGGAATAGAGGGATATGGTCCCCAGAAGATAAGGAGGGTTTGGTTAAGTTGGGCAGCTTAATTGGTGCAGGATTGGAGGGCTGAAGGGCCTGTTTCTGTGCTGTAATTTTCTTTGTTTTTATAAAAGGTGAAGGGTGCGGGTGATTATAAGCAGCTAGTCCGGCCTTCATACCTTCCAACCTCAGGAGTTAGAGGCCTGATTTGAGGTGTTATAGGTCTGTTTTCCGATAACAGAGGCTGTAGCTCCTGTGTCCACTTGTATCTTCAAGGATTGGTCATTCACCTGTAATTCTGCAACTCTTAGTACAATGTTCATTGTTACAATATATTTCCATTGTAGTGTCCCTGTCTCTGGAAGACGGGATACCTGTATGGTACGCTGAGGTTTCAGCCTCCACTTTCTTCCTGGACAGCACATGTTTTGCTGAAACTTTGCTGTGACTGTGTTCTGTGAAACAGTTTGCAATAATCCATCAACTAGCAATTGCACTTTCTGGAGTGTGTCCCTAATACTCTCGAGATGGTCACTGCCTTTCCTTGACTGTCTGGTGGTGATATTCAGATCCCTGTATCGAATGGGGCTCTTTAACACCTCGTTTACACACGCACTTTCCATTGAGGACTGATGATACAAGGTCCTTCTCCCTAATTGGAGGATATAGCTGTCTGAATTCCCTTTGGCTGTCTCAATGGATTTTTAAAAGTCCAAATTGTGTTTAGCCAACAGCTGCTTTTGGGTGTTTTGATCATTTAGACGATATATTAATGTATCTCACAATATTTCATTAAAATCCAATTTTTGGTCAAATTTGGGTCAATTTCTGAAACTGAATAGTAACTCACTTCCCGACTGATGTTTTAGGGTTCAGCTTTCCCAAAAAGAGACGTAATAGTTTTATCTTAGCAGAGCAGAGTCTGAATCTATGAATGTTGTCTGGAGTGAGAGATGGAGGAAAAGAAATTCTCCTCATTGCCAGTGTACTAATTGAGCCAAACGTTAGTTTCCTGTCACCAACATCCTTTATTGTGCACCATAGAGAAGAGTCATTCTGCTGACAGTCTCCCAGTCTACACCTGGGGCCTGATAATGCTAATCTGTATTAAGCAGCAAGTTTAAAAATCCCACTGACTGCTTCTCATAGTCTTACAGCATGGAAACAGGCCCTTCAGCCCAACCTCTCCATGCTGCCCAGTTTCTACCACTAAGCTAATCCCAATTATCCACATTTGGCCCATATCCCTCTCCACCCATCTCACCCATGTAACTGTCTAAATGCTTTTTAAAAGACAAAATTATACCCATCTCTTCTATTCCCTCTGGCAGCTTGTTCCAGACACTCACCACCCTCTGTGTGAAGAAATTGCCCCTCTGGACACTTCTGCGTCTCTCCCCTCTCGCCTCAAACCTATGCCCTCGAGTTTTAGATTCCCCTACCTTTGGGGAAAAAATACTGTATCTAACTGATCTGTTCCCCTCATAATTTTATAGACCTCTATAAGATCACCCCTAAGCCTCCTACGCTCCAGAGAAAAAGTCCCAGTCTATCCAGCCTCTCCTTATAACTCAAACCATCAAGTCCCGATAACATCCTTGCTAAAATAGGATGACCAGAATTACACACAGTATTCCAAGTGTGGGCCTTACCAATGTCTTGTACAATTTCAACAAGACATCCCAACTCCTGTATTCAATGTTCTGACCGATGAAACCAAGCATGCTGAATGCCTTCTTCACCACTCTGTCCACCTGTGTCTTCACTTTTAAGGAAGTAGAAACATGTACCCCTAAATCTTTGTTCTGTAACTCTCTCCAATGCCCAACCATTAACTGAGTAAGTCCTGCCCTGGTTCAATCTACCAAACTGTATCATCTGCATTTGTTTGAATTAAACTACATCTGCCATTCGTCAGCCATTGGCTCAATTGATAAGATCCTGTTGCAATTGGAGATAACTTTCTTCACTGTCCACTATGCCACCAATCTTAATATCATCTGGATATTAGGTAGGAGTCTTAGCTGTGTGGAAGAGCAGAGGGATCTTGGGGTCCGGGTCCATAAGACTCTCAAATCGGCCTCCCAGGTGGAGGATGTGGTTAAGAAAGCTTACGGTGTACTGGCCTTCATTCATCGAGGGATTGAGTTCAGGAGTCAGGAGGTAATGCTGCAGCTTTATAGGACCCTTGTCAGACCACACTTGGAGTACTGTGCGCAGTTCTGGTCGCCTCACTATAGGAAGGACGTGGAAGCTATTGAAAGGGTGCAGAGGAGATTTACAAGGATGTTGCCTGGATTGGGAGGCATGCCTTATGAAGACAGGTTGAGGGAGCTGGGACTGTTCTCCCTGGAGAGACGAAGGTTGAGAGGTGACCTGATAGAGGTTTACAAGATGTTGAGAGGAATAGATAGGGTGGACTCTCAGAGACTATTTCCCAGGGCTGAAATGGTCGCGATGAGAGGGCACAGATTTAAGGTGCAGGGAAGCAAGTACAGAGGGGATGCTAGGGGAAAGTTTTTCACTCAGAGGGTGGTGAGTGAATGGAATCGGCTGCCGTCGGTGGTGGTCGAGGCGAACTCGCTGGGGTCTTTTAAAAGACTTCTGGATGAGTATATGGGATCCAATGGGATTGGGGGTTATAGATAGGTCTATGGCTGGGTAGGTTTTGATGTGTTCGGCACAACTTGTGGGCTGAAGGGCCTGTTTGTGCTGTAGTGTTCTATGTTCTATCTGCAAACTTACTAACATGCCTCCTATATTCTCATTCAAGTCATTAACATAAATGACAAATAACAGTGGGCCCAGCATTGATCCCTGAGGCACACCGCTTGTCACAGGCCTCCCAAAGAACCCTCTACAAGCACCATCTGGCTTCTGTCATCAATCCAATTTTGTATCTAATTGACCATCTTACCCTGGATCTTGTGAACTTTAATCTTATGCAACAACCCTACCCTGTGCTACCTTGTCAAAGGCCTTGCTAAAGACAACATCAACTGCACTGCCCTCATCTACCTTCTTGGTTACCCCTTCAAAAAACTCAGTCAAATTTGTGAGATATTTTTTACTTACAAGCCATGACTAAAAATGATGGCAAATGGAATTTAACGCAGACAAGTGTGAGGTATTGCACTTTGGAAGGACAAACCAAAGTAGAACATTCGGGGTAAATGGTAGTACACTGAAGAGTGCAGTTGAACAGAGGGATCTGGGAATACCCTAAAAGTGACGTCACAGGTGGGATCGGGTTGTAAAGAGTGCTTTTGGTACATTTGCCTTTATAAATCGGAGTATTGAGTATAAAAGTTGGAGTGTTATGGTAAGCTTATATAAGGCATTGGTGAGACTGAATTTAGAGTATTGTGTACAGTTTTGGTCATCTAGTTACAGGAAGGATGTAAATAAGGTTGAAAGAGTGTGGAGAAGGTTCACAAGGATGTTGCTGGGACTTGAGAAGCTGAGTTACAGAGAGAGATTGAATAGGTTAGGACTTTATTTCCTGGAGTGTAGAAGAACGAGGGGAGATTTGATAGAGGTGTATAAGATTTTGATGGGTATAAATAGAGTGAATGCAAGCAGGCTTTTTCCACTGAGATTCGGGGAGAATAAAACATAGATTAAGGGTGAAAGGAGAAAAGTTTAAAGGGAATATTATAGAACATAGAACATAGAATATCACAGCACAGAACAGGCCCTTCGGCCTTCAATGTTGCGCCGACTAATATAAAAAGCAATGCCCCTCCAAACTAAACCATTCCCTTCTCTTCCATATACTTATCAACTAAGCTCTTAAACGCCACCAAACTTGGCGCATCTACAACTGCTGCAGGCAGGGCATTCCACTCCCGAACCACCCTTTGGGTAAAGAACCTACCTCTGATATCCGTCCTATAACTATCACCCCTTAATTTAAAGCTGTGTCCCCTCGTGCTAGCTTTCTCCATTCTAGGAAAAAGGCTATCACTGTCCACCCTATCTAAACCTCTAATCATCTTATATGTTTCGATTAGGTCTCCTCTTAGCCGCCTCCTTTCTAACGAAAACAACCTCAAATCCCTCAGCCTCTCCTCATAAGACCTGCCCTCCATACCAGGCAACATCCTGGTAAACCTCCTCTGTACCCTCTCCAATGCCTCCACATCTTTCTTATAATGTGGGGACCAGAACTGCACACAATACTCCAAGTGCGGCCGCACTAGAGTTTTGTACAGTTGCAACATGACGTTGCGGCTCCGAAATTCAATTCCCCTACCAATAAAAGCTAAGACTCCATATGCCTTCTTAACAACCTTCTCGACTTGACTGCCTACTTTCAGGGATCTATGCACATAAACACCAAGATCCCTCTGTTCATCAACACTATTAAGAATCCTACCATTAGCCCTATACTCTACACATTTATTATTCCTGCCAAAGTGCATTACCTCACACTTTCCACATTAAACTCCATTTGCCACCTCTCGGCCCAGCTCTGCAACTTGTCCAAGTCCCTCTGCAAACTATAACACCCCTCTTCACTATATACCACTCCACCGACTTTAGTGTCATCTGCAAATTTACTAATCCATCCTTCAATACCCTCATCCAGATCATTTATAAAAATTACAAACAGCAGGGGCCCAAAAACAGACCCCTGAGGTACACCACTTGTCACCGAACTCCACGATGAATATCTCCCATCAACCACCACCCTCTGTCTTCTATCTGCTAGCCAATTCCTAATCCAATTAGCTAAATCACCCTCTATCCCATACATCTGCATTTTCTGCAGAAGTCTTCCATGGGGCACCTTATCGAACGCCTTACTAAAGTCCATATATACCACATCAACCGCCTTACCCCCATCCACCTCCTTAGTCACTTTTTCAAAAAAGTGACAAAATTGACAGGGGGCCCAGGGGCTTCTTCACACAGAGAGTGGTGAGAGTGTGGAATGAGCTGCTGGATAAAGTGATAAATGCAGGGTCATTTTTAACATTTAAGAAAAACTTGGACAGGTACATAGATGAGAGGGGTGTGGAGGGATATGGTCCAAGTGCAGGTCAGTGGGACTAGACAAAAAATGGTTTGGCACAGACAAGAAGGGCCAAAAGGCCTGTTTCTGAGCTGTAATTTTCTATGGTTCTATGACAGTCCTTAATCACTC
This sequence comes from Sphyrna mokarran, assembly GCA_024679065.1. Lineage (NCBI taxonomy): Eukaryota > Metazoa > Chordata > Chondrichthyes > Carcharhiniformes > Carcharhinidae > Sphyrna > Sphyrna mokarran. Next base: position 1,439,946 of record JAGIQG010000003.1, read on the forward strand.
TAAATGCCTGTATATCCTGTTTCTCAGAATACATTCTAACAACTTACCCACCACAAATGTGAGGCTCACCGGCCTGTAGTTCCCAGGCTTTTCCTTACAGCCCTTCTTAAACAAAGCACAACTTTTTTTCTACGCTCCAATTTTCAGTTTTACCTATGTAGACTCAGTGGGTGAACCCTCGGATATATCCCCTCTCAGTACGGCTGTGATATTTTCCCTAATCGAAAATGCAACTCCCCCTCCTCTCTTACTCCTGTTCTATTTTCCTATAGCATCAATACCTGGAGCATTGAGCTGTCAATCCTGCCCCTCCCTTCACCATGTTTCAGTAATACAGTCTTACACTCACTCAGTAAGGGAGCTCATGCTGCACGAAGCCCATGGGAAGATCTATAGATGAACCTCATGGCCATCTGAACAGTCCCCCTACTACTTGTACCCTCAGTTAATGAGAAGAATTTGTCTACCTTACCTAATTGTATTTGAAACTTTATCCTGGAAAGTATTCTTGATCAGAAACTAAATTGTGAGACTGTGAGTTTATTAATGTTCAGAATGTGCCAACTTTTGAGGAGCTGGATATTTTGGACAGATGTCTGCTTTGATATTTGTCACCAATCTTTGTGCAGTGACAGTGATGTTAAGTGTGATTTTGCTATTAAAGTGTTGCAGTGCACATCAGGGCAATGGCACAGTGGGTTAGCACTGCAGCCTCTCAGTGCCAGGGACCTGGGTTCGATTCCTGGTTTGGGTCACTGTCAATGTGGAATTTGCATGTTCTCCCTGTGTCTGCATGGGTTTCCTCTGGGTGCTCCCGTTTCCTCCCACAGTCTGAAAGGCATGATTGTTGGGTGGATTGCCCGTGCTAAATTCTCCCTCGATGTACACAAACAGGCACCAAAGTGTGGTGACTAGGGGATTTTTACAGTAACTTCATTGCAGTGTTAATGTAAGCCGACTTGTGACTAATAAATAAACTTAAAAAAAACAAAAGAGAAGTGTATTCCAGGACACACACACTACATTTTATCACCCAAACTCTTTTACCCGTAAGTGCAGAGATAAATACAAGTGCCTTGCAACTCTTTTCCAGCAGCACTAACTTCCCCAGTTGTTTGAGACAGTGACTCACCCTGCAATGCAAATAGCTGCCTTATATCTCAGTTCACAAATGTTTTATGTAAATATGAGTTTGCACAATGTCCTCATCTTGTTGGACTGTTGAGAGTTTGGAGCTATGGGCTGGGCCATAGGTATCTGGAAAACGCAATGTGTTTGGCCTAGCACAAAGTACTGGAGAGTAATCAGGGATAGAGCCTGGGTTCTGTCACTGCCTTGTGTTCAGCTTCATTAAGGACAGAAGTGCTCAGGTTTGCCATTGTTTTCCCATCCCTCTGCTGAATATTGAGGGGAATGCATGACATTCCTATTAAAGGATGCAAAATGATGGAGCTTCGAGTCTGACTTTCACAATTTATGTGTACCAGGGACAGGGAAACTGTTCTTTCCTTCAATCTTATTGTGTTTACTAAGTTATAGAGTCAGTAATTAAAATAAATGTCCAGAAACATATCTAAAATTGCCTCGGGTTCAAAAGCTTATTAATATATATGTGTAAAATCTATATATAAAAACACTAAACCGCAAAAATGGTTGAGGAGGGTGATTTCAGGAACAGAATTTCTGACGGAAATAAAGGCAAAAGAAATAAGTTTGAAGAAACAGTATTTTCACCCAAGAAACCACAGGCACAGGTGCTGAAAACAAAAATAAAGCAATTCTTAAAATAAATGTCGGTGGTGTAGTTGCAAGCTTTAAGTACTCACTCCCAATTCTGTTTTGAAGTCTTTTGATCAAATAACAACGAAACTCTGAGATTCTCAGAGGGAAGAGCAGATGTTAAGATGTATGCTGCACCAATTAGACACTCAATATTTGCAAGCACGCTGGCACTGTGCAGCTATTTTGAAAAAATATTCAATTGAAACCTGAACTGGCTAAATTTTAAATGTAAAATTATTTAGGAAGGAATTAAAAACATGGGAAAGTTCAGTTGGTGAAAGTGACCTGGAGAAAGAAATACATTTGTAGAACATAGAAACTGCAGCAGGTGTGGACTCGCCAACTTTGAGGGCGTTCAAATGGTCAGTGGATAAGCATATGGATAACATTGGAATAGTTTAGGTTAGAGGGTCATAAAATTGATTCCACTGGTGGCTCAACATCGAGGGCCGAAGGGCCTGTACTGCGCTGTAATGTTCAATGTTAACATAGAACAATACAGACAAACAGGCCCTTCGGCCCACGAGTTGCGCCGATCACATCTACCAATCCACAGACCTATCTATAACCCCCTATCCTATTCTTTTCCATATACTCATCCAGAAGTCTTTTAAAAGACCCCAGTGAGTTTGCCTCAACAACCTCTGACGGCAGTCAGTTCCATTCACTCACCACCCTCTGAGTGAAAAACCTACCCCTGACATCTCCTTTGTATTTGCTTCCCTGCGCCTTAAATCTGTGTCCTCTCGTAGTGACCATTTCAGCTCGGGGAAATAGTCTCTGAGAGTCCACCCTATCTATTCCTCTCAACATTTTATAAACCTCTATCAGGTCGCCTCTCAACCTACGTCTCTCCAGTGAGAAGAGTCCCAGCTCCCTCAACCTATCTTCATAAGGCCTGCCTCCCAATCCAGGCAGCATCCTTGTAAATCTCCTCTGAACCCTCTCAATAGCCTCTACATCCTTCCTATAATGAGGCGACCAGAACTGCGCACAATACTCCAACTGGGGTCTGACAAGAGTCTTATAGAGCTGCATCATTACCTCCTGACTCCTAAACTCTATTCCTCGATTAATGAAGGCCAGTACACCATACGCCTTCTTGACCACTTCCTCCACCTGCGAGGCCGATTTAAGAGTCCTATGGACCCGGACCCCGAGATCCTTCTGCTCTACAACACAGCTAAGACTCCTACCCCTTATATTGTACTCTCATTTGTAAATGAGAGACTGAGTGAAAAATGAATAATAATAGGAATTTCCAATTCTCCTGGTATGAAGTGAAGGGAGTAAGGAGTGAACTGGGTGCAGACTGGGATTCTCGCACATACAGATTCTTTTGAACCCATTATGTAAAAACCTCACCCAGGGAAGATTCACTATTGGGTGGAGTAATGAGGAAAGAAGCAGTGCTGATAGATGATGTAAACAGGGAACATTTTTGCAAAAGTGGCAATAATATTATAGACTAGAAGGGGTGATAGTTATGGGACAGATATCAGAGGTAGGTTCTTTACCCAGAGGGTGGTTCGGGAGTGGAATGCCCTGCCTGCGGCAGTTGTAGATGCGCCAAGTTTGGTGGCGTTTAAGAGGTTAGTTGATAAGTATATGGAGGAGAAGGGAATGGTTTAGTTTGGAGGGGCATTGCTTTTTATATTGGTCGGCGCAACATCGAAGGCCGAAGGGCCTGTTCTGTGCTGTAATGTTCTATGTTCTATGTTTGAATAAGATAAAAGGACAGAGAATCCCTCCAGTGTAGAAGGAGGCCATTTGGCCCCAACAAGAATCCCACCCAGGCCCTATCCCGGAGTGCAAAATATTTACCCTGTTTCCCTGACACTAAAGGGCAATTTAGCATGGCCAATCCATCTAACCTGCACATCTTTGGACTGTGGGAGGAAATCCACGCAGACATGGGGAGAACATGCAGACTCCACACAGACAGCCAAGAATGGAATCAAACTCAGGTCCCTGGCACTGTGAGGCAGCAGCGATAACCACTGTGCCACTGAAGGTGATTGAGAAAGTCAGAATCATGTAAAGCAGATTTGCAGATTGGGCTAAAACTGATTTTGAGGGGCTCAGAATATAACGGGAAAATAAATTGGGCGATAAGATTGGGAAGGATGATACAGTGTAGGGGAGGGATTTAAAATAGTAGAATGCAGTGAAAGAATATTCCACACAAAGAGAGAACAAGCTAAACATTACAGCGACTCTGTACGTAAATAAAACTGTAAGGAAACAAATGAAGATAGAAGCCAAGGGTAGCACAATGGTTAACGCTGCTGCCTCACAGCACCAGGGACCCGGGTTCAATTCCCACCATGGCTAACTGTCTGTGTGGAGTCTGCACCTTCTCCCCATGTCTGTGTGGGTTTCCTCCTACATTCCAAAGATGTGCAGGTTTGGATGCAGTCGCCATGATAAATTGTTCCTTCGTGTCAGGGGGACTGGCTAAGGTAAATGCATGTGGTTATGAAGTTAGGGCCTTGGTGAAATGGTGCTCGGTGCAAACGCGATGGGCCGAACGACCTTTCTCTGCACTGTAGGATTCTGTGATTCTATGAGGAGTAATTGATTGGACATTTCTAAATTCAGAAAGATTTTGATTATTCAGGAGGGAGTAAACCTGACATGCAGCATTATCACTGGGAGACTGTCAGAGGGTCAGTACTGAGGGAATGCCGCACTGTCAGAGGGTCAGTACTGAGGGAGCGCCGCACTGTCAGAGGGTCAGTGCTGAGGGAGTGCCGCACTGTCAGAGGGTCAGTACTGAGGGAGCGCCGCACTGTCAGACGGTCAGTGCTGGGTCAGAATGGTTCTTTGTAAATGATCAGTTTGCCTATTTGTGTTTGTGACATTATTGGAAAATCCACATATACAGCAATGTCCTGTTTGAGGATGAATAATTTCTGGATTAGACACAGTGAACCCATTGGCTGAAAAACAAGTCAATAACTTTTAATTATGGTGAGATTTTTACTAAAAGAAATACAACCGCCAATGAGAGAATGGTTTGGGAAAGTGATGGGCAAGTGTTGACTGACAGAATTTGACAGGATAGGATTCGAAAGCTGCTTCCTGTCGCAAACTCCACTTTGTGCTGGGCAGCAGCTGGAGACTCGAGAGAGTTGGTGCATTGATTGGATGAGGGTGATGGAGGACTAATGATGGGCAATGTGGGGGTCACAACGCCTGGGCGTGAGGGGGTAACAATATCAAGGGGCAGCGTGCAGACAGTGAGCAGTTTGAGATTGGGTTGTAGGGCATGTTGGATGGTTAGAATGTGCGATCAGGGTCAGAGTGCTGTTGGGGACAGTGTTTTTTTTATGAATGGAACATGGGTGTTGCTGGCTGGGCTGGGATTACTGTCCAGCTCTAATTGCCCCTTGAAGTGAGTGTCTCAATTGGCCATCTCAAAGAGCAGTTAAGAATCAACCACATTGTTGTGGCTCCGGAGTCACATGTAGGCCAAACTGGATAAGGGCAGCAGATTTCCTTCCCTAAAGGATATTAGGGAACCAGTTGGTTTTTACAATAATCAACAATGGTTTCATGGTCATCATTCGACTTTTAGTTCCGGATTTTTAGTGAATTCAAATGTCACCATCTGCCATGGTGGGATTTGAACCCAGGTCCCCAGAGCATTACCCTGGCTCTCTGGTTTACAAGTCCAATGATAATACCACTGCATCATTGCATCCCCCTGCAGCATGGGGTTCAGGGGGGGCAGCGTGGAGGTCAGGGAGGCAGTGTGGGGTTCAGGGGGGCAGTGTGGGGTTCGGGGGCAGCGTGGGGTTAAGGGGCAGTGTGGGGTTCAGGGGGCAGCGTGTGGTTCAGGGGGGCAGCGTGAGTCAGGGGGGCAGCGTGGGTTCAGGGGGGCAGCATGGGGTTCGGGGGCACTGTGGAGTTCAGGGGCAGCGTGGGGTTCAGGGGAGCAGCGTGGGGTCAGGGGGGCAGCGTGAGGTTCAGGGGGGCAGCGTGGGGTTTGGGGGCACCGTGGAGTCGGGGGGGCAGCGTGGGGTTCAGGGGGGCAGGGGGTTCAGGGGAGGCAGCGTGGGGTCAGGGGGGCAGCGTGGGGTTCGGGGGGGGCAGCGTGGGTTCAGGGGAGCAGCGTGGGGTCAGGGGGGCAGCGTGGGGGGCAGTGTGGGGTTCAGGGGGGTAGCGTGGGGTTCAGGGGGGCAGTGTGCATATTGTCGAGATGCTGGATATTGTAGTGCCCAGCGTGAAATATTCAGTCGAGCTCTGTTCTTACTTGTGTAAGTACACGGGGATTGTGTACCTGTCTGTACGCGGGGATTGTGTACCTGTCTGTACGCGGGGATTGTGTACCTGTCTGTACGCGGGGATTGTGTACCTGTCTGTACGCGGGGATTGTGTACGTGTCTGTACGCGGGGATTGTGTACGTGTCTGTACGCGGGGATTGTGTACGTGTCTGTACGCGGGGATTGTGTACGTGTCTGTACGCGGGGATTGTGTACCTGTCTGTACGCGGGGATTGTGTAGTGTCTGTACGCGGGGATTGTGTACCTGTCTGTACGCGGGGATTGTGTACCTGTCTGTACGCGGGGATTGTGTACGTGTCTGTACGCGGGGATTGTGTACGTGTCTGTACGCGGGGATTGTGTACGTGTCTGTACGCGGGGATTGTGTACCTGTCTGTACGCGGGGATTGTGTACCTGTCTGTACGCGGGGATTGTGTACCTGTCTGTACGCGGGGATTGTGTACCTGTCTGTACGCGGGGATTGTGTACGTGTCTGTACGCGGGGATTGTGTACGTGTCTGTACGCGGGGATTGTGTACGTGTCTGTACGCGGGGATTGTGTACGTGTCTGTACGCGGGGATTGTGTACCTGTCTGTACGCGGGGATTGTGTACCTGTCTGTACGCGGGGATTGTGTACCTGTCTGTACGCGGGGATTGTGTACCTGTCTGTACGCGGGGATTGTGTACGTGTCTGTACGCGGGGATTGTGTACGTGTCTGTACGCGGGGATTGTGTACGTGTCTGTACGCGGGGATTGTGTACCTGTCTGTACGCGGGGATTGTGTACCTGTCTGTACGCGGGGATTGTGTACCTGTCTGTACGCGGGGATTGTGTACCTGTCTGTACGCGGGGATTGTGTACCTGTCTGTACGCGGGGATTGTGTACGTGTCTGTACGCGGGGATTGTGTACGTGTCTGTACGCGGGGATTGTGTACGTGTCTGTACGCGGGGATTGTGTACGTGTCTGTACGCGGGGATTGTGTACGTGTCTGTACGCGGGGATTGTGTACGTGTCTGTACGCGGGGATTGTGTACGTGTCTGTACGCGGGGATTGTGTACCTGTCTGTACGCGGGGATTGTGTACGTGTCTGTACGCGGGGATTGTGTACGTGTCTGTACGCGGGGATTGTGTACCTGTCTGTACGCGGGGATTGTGTACCTGTCTGTACGCGGGGATTGTGTACCTGTCTGTACGCGGGGATTGTGTACGTGTCTGTACGCGGGGATTGTGTACGTGTCTGTACGCGGGGATTGTGTACCTGTCTGTACACGGGGATTGTGTACATGTCTATGTGTCTGTGCAGATTTCTCACACCCTCAATGTCTCGACTTGTATAAACTTCCTCTGTTTCTGGAGATATTTATGAAAACTACAAGCTGCAAACGACTCACTCTGCTCTCTGCTTCCTTGCTTTTAAATGGTTCTGATCACGTTGCCCTACCTCCAGCCTCCATAATCCTTCACCCATCTTTCCATTCACATCTTGAACTCTGACACATTCTCTGCTCACCCACAGTTTTTTTGGTGGGTGATGTTGGGGGGGGGGGGGGGGGGGGGGGGGGGAGGGGACAGTTCCAGATTTTCTTCTCGTTCCCTTTGACCCCTGACTGACCTGCCTCGAATTTTAAAATTATTCGCCCTTGTTTACGACTCTGCCCACTACAAAAAAGTAATTTCTTTCTTGCCCCCTTAAAACACCTTGATCACGACCCCCTTAGTCCTCTGTGCGATTTGTTCTTACACATTAACCCTTTTACCCCCAGGATCATCCTGGTGAGTGCTGTTCACTCTCCTCAACCATCTCGTGAGGTGAGAAGTGACAAAGTTATTGCAGATGTGGTCAGATCGGAGCTGTATAGAATTCCAGCTACATCACTCTCGCTCCTTCATGTTGCACTGCCCTGAGATTCTAGCCAGCATTCCATTCAGCTTTTAAATTACCCTCCACCAGCTTTGACAGTGTTCATAGCGGGTTTCAGTTAGTGTGGCTGTGATGGAGGGATTGGAGGGTGGAGGGACAGAGTGAGGAGGGAGAGTGAGGGCGATTGCAGAGAAAGAGTTATTGTTGAGAGATGGAATGCTACTCTCTCCTTTCAGTGTGATGCCTATTGCAGATGATCAGCCTGATTGTAAGGATCTGTTTGGACCTCAGTGTCGCTGACTGTACTGAGCTTGTCTGCAATACTGCAGCAAATTATTTTTATTTATGGCTTTAGAAATGACCAGCGTGTGTTCACTTTGAACGTTAAGATCTGATGCACTGATTTGAATTCAGTGAACTTGGCTGATGGCACAGTGAAGAAATTGCCTTTAAAATTGAAAGTGAAGGAACAAACTCTTTCTGATGCGATGTAGTGTTATTGCTAAAGTTAGAGGTGGCTTTAGTTTGTATATTCACGAAGGGAGCAGAGACTGTCGTCTGAGGCAATTCCTTTTCTTGAATTTTTTTTGAAGAGTGAGATTGTGGCTGTAATCTCTTTGCAGAGTTTGTTGTAATTCCCCATATTTGGAATTGTTGAGCAGTCGTTGGGATAGGAGGGAAGGGGAGGGATGTAGGAGGGAGGATTTGGTTGTGTTTGCAGTAGGTTTCCTGTCAGTAGCCGTGGTGTATACAGCACTGGGCCCGAGGATTAAAGGACAGGCTGCTTTCTCACATTAACCCAGGCCAGCCTCTCCGTAAGTCAACAACTCTTTCAATTTGAGTTTAGGAGAGAATAGGGGAACACCCCTCCCACCCCCAGACAAACAAATCCTGTAACAGAGCAGACAAAGCAGGTTTGTGTAGGAACATAGAGAGAGAGAGAGAGAGAGGGGGATGAAGGGCGGTGAGGGAGGGATAGAGACAGACAGAGAGAGGGAAGGAGGGAAGGAAGGGAATGTGGGATAGAGGGAGACGGAGAGGGGAAGGGAATGAGGGAGAGAGGGAGAGCAAAACAGAGGAAAAAGGGGGGGGTGGAGAGAAAGAGAGAGAGAGAGAGACACGAGGAGTGACACAAAAGGAGAGAGACAGAAAGGGATGGATAAACAGAGGGAAAGAGATTAAGGAAGTGAGAGGGATAAACATAAGGAGTGAGAGAGGTAGAATGACTGAGGGGGAGAAGGGGAGAGACAGAGGGCATGAGAGAATTATGAAGAGAGACATGCAAAGTGGAAGAGAGAGATGGAAAGAGACATATACACATGGATACACACACAGACTGAAAGAAGGACACAAAAATAGAGGACAAAAGAGAGAGAGAGAGTGACTGATGAGATAGAGGGTGACACAGAATGGAATCTTCCAGTCCCTCCCGCAAAGGGAAGCTTTGGTGGGCAAAGGAGTTAATTTTGTGTGATGTGAAATATCAGTTTCCTGTTGGCGATATGAACTTTAGCAGTGAAGGTTAAAGGTGGATCTTGATTAATAATGTCAGTAAAAAAACCCTTGTGCATCCGTTAGCATCTCATTAACTGGCCAGCTCACCAGAATCCCACCATTGACAAATTCAATCTTTTGCTTTAATGACTGTATATAAGGTGTGAGCATGGGGCAGGGTAAACCGTGCGTAACAGTGAGCTGCCATAGCACTGTCGTCTTTGTGGAATGTCTAAATGCCAGCTTGGGCATGAGAGCAGGTGGAGAGAGATGGCCAGGGAACAGGGGAAGAGTTAACTGGACAGTCCACTGTTAGCTGGACAGTGGCTGAGCAGAGACAGAAGAGAGAATGCAGGATGCCCAGGGGAGCGGGAATAGTGCCCGGGGAGCGGGAATAGTGCCCGGGGAGCGGGAATAGTGTCCGGGGAGCGGGAATAGTGTCCGGGAGGTGGGGAGGATAGTGTCTGGGAGGGGGAATATGTTCTTGGCGGTAGAATGTGTAGTGTGTAGTGTCCATTTTGGCAGGAATAATGGGATGAAGAAGTACAATATAAGGGGTAGGAGTCTTAGCTGTGTTGTAGAGCAGAAGGATCTCGGGGTCCGGGTCCATAGGACTCTTAAATTAGCCTCGCAGGTGGAGGAAGTGGTCAAGAAGGGGTACGGTGTACTGGCCTTCATTAATCGAGGAATAGAGTTCAGGAGTCAGGAGGTAATGATGCAGCTCTATAAGACTCTTGTCAGACCCCAGTTGGAATATTGTGCGCAGTTCTGGTCGCCTCATTATAGGAAGGATGTAGAGGCTATTGAGAGAGTTCAGAGGAGATTTACAAGGATGCTGCCTGATTGGGAGGCAGGCCTTATGAAGATAGGTTGAGGGAGCTGGGACTCTTCTCACTGGAGAGAAGTAGGTTGAGAGGCGACCTGATAGAGGTTTATAAAATGTTGAGAGGAATAGATAGGGTGGACTCTCAGAGACTATTTCCCCGAGCGGAAATGGTCAGTACAAGAGGACGCAGATTTAAGGTGCAGGGAAGCAAATACAAAGGAGATGTCAGGGGTAGGTTTTTCACTCAGAGGGTGGTGAGTGAATGGAACTGACTGCCATCGGAGGTTGTTGAGGCAAACTCACTGGGGTCTTTTAAAAGACTTCTGGATGAGTATATGGAAAAGAATAGGATAAGGGGTTATAGATAGGTCTGTGGATTGGTAGATGTGATCGGCGCAACTCATGGGCCGAAGGGCCTGTTTGTGCTGTATTGTTCTATATTCTATGTTCTAATCCATGGGTGGAATAGAGTCTGAGGGAGGAGGGGGGAGTTGGTAGTGGGTACTGTCGGGGGAGGGGGGTGCAATAATATGCAGCGAGGGGGGGGATAGTATCTGAGGGAGTGAGAGAGTGGAATTTAGGTTGTTGAGGTAACCTCTAAAAATTGGGAGCTTCCGGCTTGAGGTAATATCAGGAACAATGTCTTCCTGTCTCTGGCACTGTGGGATTGAGTGAGCTCCTCACTGATGTGTATTTAATTTCCTCAGCAGAATCAGATCATAGGTCAGCTAACCCTGCCCCACCCTGACAGAGAAAACTCCCCCACCCCGTCCCCCACCCCCTCACTTCAACTGGAGTTTGAGTCAGATGAAAGATTCTGATCACCCAGTGGGTGAGCTCTGGGCTGCACCTTGCACTGGGTGCTGCCTGCCTGATTATCACAGAGCTCCACACGCCTAAATCATTTAACCCTTTCAGTAAAACGTCACCACTACAAAATCCCACTTGTCATTGGCTGTCGACGAGTGTGTGGGGTGTCACGCGTGTGTGGGGTGTGCGGGGTGTCACGCGTGTGCGGGGTGTCACGCGTGTGCGGGGTGTCACGCGTGTGCGGGGTGTCACGCGTGAGTGGGACGTGCGGGGCGTCATGTGTATGCAGGGTGTCACGCGTGTGGGGTGTCACGCGTGTGTGGGGTGTCACGCATGTGCAGGGTGTCACGCGTGTGTGGGGTGTCACGCATGTGCAGGGTGTCACACGTGTGTGGGGCATGTCTGTGAAACAAAATACTGCAGAAGCTGGAAATCTGAACTAAAAACCGAAAATGCTGGAAATAGCAAGTCCGCTTGGGGTGGAGGGAGGATCAGCATTAACAGATTGTTCCTCTATTCCCGTTTTCTGCAGCTTTCTTTGTGCATTTTATTGTTTTTTCATGGGATGTGGGTGTCAATGGCGAGGTGAGCGTTTGTTACCCAACCCAATTACCTTCCAGCTGTCCTGCTCAGTCATTTCAAAGGGCAGCTCAGAGTCAATCACATTGCAGCGGGTCTGGAGTCACACGTAGGCCAAACCAGTAAGGGAGGCAGATTTCCTTCCCTAAAGGACATTAGGGACCAGATGGATTATTCCAACAATCAGTGGTTCTGTTTGTCTATATTGTGTCGATGATATGTTCTGTCTGGAGTAGCACAGTGGCACAGCGATTAGCACTGTTACATCCCTGCTCCAGGGATCTGGGTTTGATTCCAGTCTCGGGCCCGCTGTCTGTGCCTGTGTCTGAATGGGTTTCCTCCAGGTGCTCGAGTTCCCTGCCGCACTTCAAAGATGTGCAGGTGGATTGGCTAAATTGCCCCTTTGTGCCACAAGGTGTGTAGATTTGGAGGTAAGCAAGATAAATGTGTAAACTTTCTGGGATAAGGCAGGGGAACGGGCCTGGAGAAGACGCTCTGTCAGAGATTGGTGCAGATTAAATGGTCTGAATGATATCCTTCTGAATTATAGGGATTCTACATGTCGAGTGCGCGTCCCGCCGAGTGCCTGTGATGTGTGTTTGTCTGCAATATCATAGAGTCATCTATCTCAGAAAAGGCTCTTTGGCCCATCAAGTTTGCACCAACAATATTTATCACTAAAGGCATGCTAATCCTTTAGAGGTTTAGATAGGGTGGACAGTGATAGCCTTTTTCCTAGGATGGAGAAAGCTAGCACGAGGGGACACGGCTTTAAATTGAGGGGTGATAGTTATAGGACGGATGTCAGAGGTAGGTTCTTTACCCAGAGGGTGGTAAGGGTATGGAATGCCCTGCCTGCTGCAGTTGTAGATGCGCCAAGTTTGGGGGCGTTTAAGAGGTCAGTGGATAGGTTTATGGATGAAGAGGGAATGGTATAGGTTAGAGGATCATTGCTTTTTCCTAATTGGTCGGCGCAACATCGAAGGCCGAAGGGCCTGTTCTGCGCTGTAATGTTCTATGTTCTAATCCCATTTTCCTGCACTTGACCATATTCTTGAATATTATGATATTTCTCAATCAGCCTCCCATGTGGGACCTTGTCAAAAGCTTTGTTAAAACCTATATAAACTACATCCATTGAACTTTCTTCATCCACACAATCACTTTTTTGAAAAATTCTATCAAATTATTAACTGTGATCTTGCTCTGAGAACTCCATGTTGACTATCCCAGATCTTTCCAAATGGAGATTCTCTCCTTCAGAATTTTCTCCAATTCTTCCCCTGTTACTGATGTGAGACTCACCGGTCTCTAATTTCCTGCTTCACCTCTATCACTCTTCATGAAAAGTGGAACTGCATTAGCCATTTTCCAGTCCCCTAACACTTCCCCTGTGGACAGAGAAAAATTCAAAATTTGTGCCAGGGCCTTTGCAATTTCCTGCCTCGCTTCCCACAGCAGCGTGAGATGCAGTTCATCTGGAATTTTGAACCTGTGTCCGAGGTCATCATTGCAGATGTCAGAGCAGCCTTCTTAAAGGTCAACCCATGGAAAGGGAATGGCCCGGATAGGATATCCAGATATTCAGATCCTGCGCGGATCAGCTGGTGGGGATATTCACAGACATCTTCAACCTCTCTTTACAACAATCTGAGCTCCCTATCTGTTTCAAGAAGATAACCATCATCCTGGTATCTAAGAGAGATCCAGCAGCGTGCCTTAATGACTATTGGCTGCAGGCTCTGACATCCATCATTATGAAGTGCTTTGAAAGGTTGGTCACAGTACGAATCAATTCCAGCCTCCCGGACTACCTGGATCCTCTACAGTTCGTTTAACGCTGCAACAGGTCCACAGCACACACCATCTCCCTGGCCCTGCAATCAGCCCTCGAACACCGAGATAACAAGGACACCAATGTCAGATTCCTATTTGACTCCAACTCAGCCTTTAACATCATTATTCCCACAAAACTCATCTCCAAACTCCGTAGCCTGGATCTCAGTACCTCTCTCTGTGACTGGACCCTGAATTTTCTAACTCACAGACCACAATCAGTAAGGATAGGCAGCAACACCTCCTCCCCGATCATCCTCAACACCGGTGCCCCACAAGGCTGTGTTCTCAGCCTCTGACTTATCCTCCTTATACACCTATGTCTGTGCGGCCAAATTCCCCTCCATTTTCAAGTTTGCTGACAACACCATTGTAATGGATCGGATCTCAGACAATGATGAGACAGAGTACAGGAATGAGATCGAGAATCTGGTGAACTGGTGCAGCAACAATAATCTCTCCCTCAATGTCAAGAAAACAAAGGAGATTGTCATTGATTTCAGGAAGTGTAAAGGAGAACATGACCCTGTCTACACCAACAGGGACAAAATGGAAATAGTCGAGAGCTTCAAGCTTTTAGGTGTCCAGATGACCAACAACCTGCCCTTGTCCCCCAATGCTGACACTATAGTTAAGGAAGCCCACCAATGCTTCTACGTGCTCAAAGACTAAGGAAATTTGGCATGTCAGCTACAGTTCTCACCAACTTTTACAGATACACCATAGAAAGCATTCTTGCTGATTGTATCATAGTTTGGTATGGCTCCTGCTCTTCCCAAGACCGCAAGGAATTACAAAAGATCATGAATGTAGCCCAGTCCATTACGCAAACCAGCCTCCCATCTATTGACTCTGTCTACACTTCCAGCTGCCTCAGCAAAGCAGCTGGCATGATTAAGGACCCCATACATTCCAGACCCACCTTGCATTAAGGAATTGGCTAGCTGATAGAAGATAGAGGGTGGTGGTTGATGGAAATTATTCATCGTGGAGTTCGGTTACAAGTGGTGTACCTCAGGGATCTGTTTTGGGGCCTCTGCTGTTTGTAATTTTTATAAATGATCTGGATGAGGATATTGAAGGATGGATTAGTAAATTTGCGGATGACACCAAAGTCGGAGGAGTGGTAGATAGTGAAGAGGGTGTTATAGTTTGCAGAGAGACTTGGACAAGTTGCAGAGCTGGGCCGAGAGGTGGCAAATGGAGTTTAATGCGGAAAAGTGTGAGGTAATTCACTTTGGCAGGAATAACAAATGTGTAGAGTATAGGGCTAATGGTAGGACTCTTAATAGTGTTGATGAACAGAGGGATCTTGGTGTATATGTGCATAGATCCCTGAAAGTTGGCAATCAAGTCGATAAGGTTGTTAAGAAGGCATATGGAGTCTTGACTTTTATTGATAGGGGATTGAATTTCGGAGCCGCAATGTCGTGTTGCAACTGTACAAAACTCTGGTGCGGCTGCACTTGGAGTATTGTGTACAGTTCTGGTCCCCCCATTATAAGAAAGATGTGGAGGCATTGGAGAGGGTACAGAGGAGGTTTACCAGGATGTTGCCTGGTATGGAGGGCAGGTCTTATGAGGAGAGGCTGAGGGATTTGAGGTTGTTTTCGTTAGAAAGAAGGCGGCTAAGAGGAGACTTTATTGAAACATATAAGATGATTAGAGGTTTAGATAGGGTGGACAGTGATAGCCTTTTTCCTAGGATGGAGAAAGCTAGCACGAGGGGACATAGCTTTAAATTAAGGGGTGGTAGTTATAGGATGGATATCAGAGGTAGGTTCTTTACCCAGAGGGTGGTAAGGGTATGGAATGCCCTGCCTGCGGCAGTTGTAGATACGCCAAGTTTGGTGGAGTTTAAGAGGTTAGTAGATAAGTTTATGGATGAAAAGGGAATGGTTTAGGTTAGAGAATCATTGCTTTTTCTTAATTGGTCAGCGCAACGTCGAGGGCCGAAGGGCCTGTTCTGCGCTGTAATGTTCTATGTTCTATGTTCTCTACACCATAGCTATGATTGTAACACTATATTCTGCACTTAGTGGACTTTCTTAATTATAGTGTCAGCATGAGGGGATCAGGACAGATTGATCTGGACACCTAAAAACTTGAAGCTCTGCATTGTGTTTGTGTCGTGTGTGTGATCGAACATAGAAGATAGAACACTTCGGCCCACAAGTTATGCCGATCATATCAGTACCTACCAGGCCATAGAACTATCTGTAACTCCCAATCCCATTAAATCCCATATACTCATCCAGAAGTCTCTTAAAAGACCCCAGCGAGTTCGCCTCGACCACCACCAACGGCAGCCGATTCCATTCACTCACCACCCGCTGAGTGAAAAAAACATGTGATGTAACGTGTATGTCTGCATTGCATCCCTGATGTTTGTTTGTGGCCGTGTTGTGCCTGCGCTGCGTTGTGCCTGCGCCGCTTTGCCATGTATTGTGTGTGTGATGTGTAGGGGGAGAGTTTCTGATGTTGCGTTGTATGATGTAGCAATGCTGAAACATTTGATCAGGAATACAAGTAGAATTGATGAAGATTCACTAGGAGTCAGAATCCTGACGTTTTTGGAAACAAGGAGAATGAGAGATTGTGTAACTTGTGATGAACTTTGAGTTTGCCTTTGGGGTGAGGGGCTTTCAATAATTTACCAAAGTGAGCTTTGACCAGACTCTACTCGGCTTGTATGCTGGGGCTCTGACACTGGTCATGCTCCACTGAGCTTTTCACCTGTTTAAAATTGCACTAAGTGAACAATTCAGTCTAATCTGTAACTCTAACCCAACTCAGCTCACCAACACACTCAGATTCCTGGATGATGCTGAAAGTTCCCTTCTCCATCTCTGACGCTCACTGCATTGCCACTTCATCTCTCCTTTACTGCTGGTTTCTCTTTCTCTCTCGTGCTTTCATAGAACATAGAACAATACAGCACAGAACAGGCCCTTCGGCCTTCGATGTTGTGCCGACCAAAATAAAAAGCAATGCCCCTCCAAACTAAACCATTCCCTTCTCTTCCATATACTTATCAATTAACCTCTTAAACGCCACCAAACTTGGCGCATCTACAACAGCTGCAGGCAGGGCATTCCACTCCCTAATCACTCTTTGAGTAAAGAACCTACCTCTGATATCCGTCCTATAACTCATACCCCTTAATTTAAAGCTGTGTCCCCTCGTGCTAGCTTTCGCTCTCTGTAACTGTGTTAGCTCTTTCATCAGTTCATAGAATTGGAGGCCATTCAGCCCATTGTCCCAGGCCTTTCACAAAATGAACTTTCTTTTCCTTAATCCCATTCTTGCTTTTTCCATTGTCCCAACATCAGCAGTGTAAACAATTGATTTGATTTATTATTGTCACATGTATTAACATACAGTAGAAAGTATTGTTTCTTGTGCACTGTATAGACAAAGCATACCATTCACAGAAAAGGAAATGAGAGAGTGCAGAATTAGTGTTCCAGTCAGAGTTAGGGTGTAGAGAAAGATCAATTTAATGTGAGGTAAGTCCATTCAGAAGTCTGACAGCAGTAGGAAGAAGCTGTTCTTGAGTCAGTTGGTGCGTGACCTCAGACTTTTGTATCTTTTTTGCGAAGGAAGAAGGTGGAAGAGAGAATGTCCGGGGTGCGTGGGGGTCCTTAATTATGCTGGCTGCTTTTCTGAAGCAAAGGGAAGTGTAGACAGAGTCACTGAATAGTAGGTTGGTGTGTGTGATGGATTGGGATACATTCATAACCTTTTGTAGTTCCTTGTGGTTTTGGACAAAGCAGGAGCCCATACCAAGCTGTGACACAACCAGAAAGAATGGTTTCTATGGTTGCACCATTTTGCCTTTCAAGTGATAACTCACTGCAGTTATTGTTTCTCTGGGAAACGGAAATTTCTTTATTCTTCGTCAATATTGCTCCTATTTTTGACTCCCCTGTTGGATCTCCACAGAACCTTCTTGTTTATCCCAATAACAGGAGCCGTGCGTTCCCTAATCTCTGCTGGTAAATAAAACCTCTGATTTGAGTGATAATTACAGGGATTCTCTCCTGCTGTGATAGAAGGCGTCATTCACAGCGCTGCCAAATGGCAATTACTCTGCGACAACCTGGGTTCCACCAACGCTCAAAACACGAACCAAACATGAACACGGGCTGAGAGCCACAGCCATGGCATCAAGAATGTGTTTGACTGAACAAAAGAACCCGAGCAAAACTGAAATCAAGGGAACCTCCATTGGTAGAAATCAAACCTGGTACAAAGGAAGATGGTTGTGGTTTTTGGAGGTCAACTCAGCTCCAGGACATCACTGCAGGAGTTGGATTTAGGTGGATTGGCCATGCTAAATTGCCCCTTGGTGTCAGGAGAAGTAATAGGATAAGTATATGGGATTATGGGGATAGGCCTCAATAAGATTGTGGTCAGTGCAGACTCAGTGGGCCGAGTGGCCTCTGTCTGCACTGTAGGGTTTTATGATTCCAGAAGTTCCTCGGGATAGCGTTCTAGATCCAACCATCTTCAGCTGCTTCATCAATGACTTTCCCTCCGTTGTAAGATCAGAAGTGGGCTGTTTACAATTCCTCAGTCCTCGGACACTGAGCAGTTTGTGGCCATTTGTGCTTCATCTTGAGTTGGAGATCTACATGGGGTTTCTTTCAACTTTGCCTGTTGCTCCAATAATGACAACTTTTTAGGCTGTTACTTGTTTAAAAAAAATCAGTTAAAGTTTATTCATTAGTGTCACAAGTAGGCTTACATTAACACTGCAATGAAGTTACTATGAAAATCCCCTAGTCGCCACACTCCGGTGCCTGTTAGGGTTACACTGAGGGTCAATTTAGCACGGCCAATGCACCCTAACCAGCACATCTTTTAGACTGTGGGAGGAAACTGGAGCACCCGGAGGAAACCCATGCAGACATGGGGAAAATGTGCAGACTCTACACAGACAGTGACCCAAGCTGGGAATCGAACCCAGGATCTGTGGCACTGTGAGGCAGCAGCACCAACAACTGTGCCACAGTTCTGGTTTCTTGACTCCATTGGATCACCATTGTACATCCACCGTCCCATTGCTTTTCTTCACAATGATATTGAAACTCTTCAGTTCCTCAAACTATTTCCCAGTCCCTTTTAATTCTATAAGATCCCCGTGGTGGAACTATTTCCACAGCTCCATTCTGTTGGGCTGGTACCCAGACACACCCCTGGTTTTGTTCCTGAAGATGAAATTCAGAACTTGACTGTTGGTCTTTGTATTCCCTAACTTGCTCACAATCTCCCGAGATAATGTTAAATTGTAGTATTTGTTGTTGAGCTGTAAGTCGTGTTTGCAGCCACCTTTCCATCAATAGTTCTCCTGGTGAGAACTTGCTTTTAGCAGTGCGATTCTGGATTTAAGAGAGGCTCGATTAATATCTTTATTTCATCAATTCCTTGATTGTTCAAAGTCCTTTTTCTGCTTCTCCATCAGTCTGAGGATATTTGCTAACATTCATGGAAGCATTTTCCTGCCCAAAGTTAGAGAGCAGCTCATTAGTAATAATGATGTCCATGATGCCTTGTGTCATAAAGATTCTTCTCAGTGATGTGATGTCTGTCTTTGCTATGGTGCTTTACAGTCCACTTCCTCTGTGCAATGTGTTGGTGAACTATTGGATTGTCAGAACCTGCTGTTCCTGGGGCTTCCCTTGAACATACTCAATAACTGAATTGTATCAATTTGGTTGAGTCACTTCAGTTGACCAGATAATACTGAAACACCCACACCAGTATCTAGCTTGAATTCTGTGGAGGCATCATCAGCTTCTAACTTAATGTTCCGGCAATTATTTTCTATTTTGTTCACTTCCTTCGGAAGATTATTTGTTTATTATGTGGCTCTTTCACTTGTACTTGATATGGCTATGTTATTTTCTCTTTCTTCCTGTGAGTTATTTATACTTTAGATTGGCAGACATCTTTAAAGTGTTGTAATATCCAACATTTGTGGCACTTTGCTGCCCTGATAGGTATTCTTCTGATTTATATCAGGTCCCCTGTCTCTCTCCCCCCTCCCCCTCCTCCCCAGCCACACCCCCCCCCAATACACATACACACACACACACACACACACACACCCCTCCACACCACACACCCCCTCACACACCCCCCCCCCCACACACACACACCTCACACAACACACACACCCTAACACACACACACCACCCTCACACACACACCCTCACACACACACCCTCACACACACACCCACACACACACACACACACACACACACACACACACACACACACACACACACACACACACACACACACACACACACACACACACACACACACACAACACACACACACACACACACACACACACACACACACACACACACACACACACACATATGCAATTTCAGCTTGTGGATGTTGTATTTTTTTCCCAATTTTGCAGGCTTTTGCTCCATTGTACTTTCTCTTTCCTGTCGGACATATCGAATAGCCTAACTTATTTTTTTACCTAGTGCCATCACTTTCCCCTTGAACAATTGCTCTGTTTTGCTTCCTGAGTTTAATCTGTCGTGCTGTTTGTATTGACGTTGTAAAAGACAAATCTTCCCTCAGCTTGCAAAGGATCTGAGTAGGTTTCATTGAATAGTCATAATTTACCCCAAATCTGGAAAGGTTATTTACAAACGGAGCCACGAGCTTTGTTGATTTTTGCTGCTTCTAAATTTTGCTCCACATGTGATCAATTTTTTTCTGACATGGAAGTAAGAAGTGGATACCTTGTGGATAGCCTCATGTCAGCTTGAAGTTGCACTGACATCCTGTCTTGTAATAATATCATTTGCTATGACTCCTATTCATACAGTAACATACTGACCCAATTCTCCAGATTCAAACCTGAATCTGCTCTGTATCTGCAGAAACTCTCCTCCAGTTGTCCCGGTTTTGAGCCTTGTGTATTTTTGAAACAGTTCTGAGAACAGCAATATAGATTTAATATCTTTCCCAAGCTCTGGATCTGCTGCTTCAATCATTTGGACTGGGCTGAGAAGTGGCAAGTGACATTCTCACCTACAAGTGCCAATCAGTGACCACCTCCGATAAAAGAGAATTGGAATACCACCAAGTGTGTTTTCTCCAAGCCACTCACCACCCTGACTTTGAAATAGATCTCTATTCCTTCACTGTCAAAATCCTGGAACTCCCAATGGAAGCTCACCACCAGCTTCTGGAGGGAAATTGTGATGGGCAACAAATACTGACCTGGCCATTGATGCCGGACAGATATATTTGTAATAAAGAAGCAAAATGTATAAAAGTAGCTTGGGGATGTAACTTGCAAATTGATTAGCAAGAGTGAAAAGATCTTCAGGGAAGTATGTAGTGTCATCTCCTTGACTCAGTATTAGAATAATTGCCGTTCTTGTTCTATATAAATCACCTGGCTTGAGTATAGGAAATAGAATTCACAGTTTGTGGATGATACAAAACTTGGCTTGAAAGTTTATAGTGAGCAATTTCGTAGATGTCAGGATGACATAAGAGTTGTTAAATGGGCAGACGACATAAAAAAATGCAATCCAGATAAATGTGATATGATGCACTTTGAACAAACAACATATTGAGACAGTATAATTTATTAGTACTGTTTGGAGAGAAGTGGAATAACAGAGGGACTGGGCGTGACTATTCACAAACGTTTGAGGGTGGGAAGAAAAGGAACTAAGGTGGTTAAGAAAGGGTTTGCGATACGGGCCTTTGTAAATAGAGGCACTGAACAAAAAAAATGAACTCATTGGTTAAGCAGCAGCTGGAGAACAGGGTCTAATGTGGGCACTGGCAGCATTGAAAAAATAGTAAGAAGTCTCATAACACCAGGTTAAAGTCCGACAGGTTTATTTGACAGTAAACCCACAAGCTTTCGGGGTTTGTCCTTGTCAGGTGAATGGAGAGTTCTGGCCTCAGACAGAACATACAGCAGCACAGACAGTACAGATTACTGATTAGAATGTGAATCTTTACACCTGACCTACTATTCAAGTTTTAAAGATACAGACAATGTGAATGGAGATAGCATCAGGCACAGGTTAAAGAGATGTGTATTGCCTCCAGACAGGGCAGTTAGTGAGATTTTACAAGTCCAGGCAAGTCATGAGGGTTACAGATAGTGTGACATAAACCCAAATTCCCGATTGAGGCCGTCCTTGAATAGCAGGTTAGTTATAAAGATTCACATTCTAATCAGTAATCTGTAAACTGTCTGTGCTTTTTATATGCTCTGTCTGAGGCTAGAACTCTCCATTCACCTGACAAGAGGCAAATCCTGAAAGCTGGTGAGTTTACTATCAAATAAACCTGTTGGACTTTAACCTGGTGTTGTGAGACTTTTTCCTGTGTTTACCCTCTACATCTCTACAGCATTGAAAGAATGTCAGAGTCTTAAAGCGAGTGTGGTGAAGATTTCTCAGATTGATTCCAGGGATGAGGGACTTCAGCTAGTGGCTGGGATTGTTCTCCTTTGAGCAGAGAAAGTCAAAGGGAGGTTTAATAAAGAGATTCAGGTTTGAAGTTATTATTGTCACAAGTAGGCTTACATTAACACTGCAATGAAGTTACTATGAAAGTCCCCAAGTTGCCACACTCTGGTGCCTATTCAGATACACTGAGGGAGAATTTAGTATGTTAATGCACTCTAACCAGCATGTTTTTCTGACTGTGGGAGGAAACCCAGGCAGACATGGGGAGAACGTGCAGACTCAGCACAGATAGTGAACCAAGGCTGGAATTGAACCTGGGTCCCTGGCACTGTGAGGCAGCATTTCCAGCTACTGTGCCAGTGTGCCACACTGTTTTCAGAGGTGGAATCCACTTCCATCAAACTTCTTTAGAAGGCAATTGGACCAGTACTTGAAGAAAATAGATTTTCAGGATTATAGGGAAAAAATTATAGTGTGAGATTGATTGGATAACTCTTTAAAAAAAGGGCTGAGACACACACGGTGGGCAAATCGGTCCCCTTCTCTGCTGTAAAATACTATCATTCCTTGAAAGTAAATTTGTATCAGTTTCCGTCAGGCAGTTTGTTCCAGACCACAGCTTGTCGTGATGTAAAAACATTTCTCTTTGTACCGACTATCAATTTCCACTTATGGTAACACATTCCACATTCTGACAATCCTGTTTAAAAAAACTTCCCTTCCTTAATTCCTGACCACAACATTTCCATTTTTGTCCTGCTTGGAAACTCAGTGAGTGATGCGTTTGCCAGTATTTTATGAAGTCATTTTTGTTTGTTTTATTAAAGATTGTGTAAGTGACAAACTCTGCAAAGAAGATGGCAAAAATCCAAGAAAGTATGTCAGGAATTGGCACTGCATTGATTTACCTTTCATTCTTTAATAATAGCAGACAAAAATATGCAAAGAAAGGGATAGAATTGCAAAAATATATTAAACTTGTCTCGGCACTTGGTTAGATCACACTTGGAAATTGCACAGTTCCAATCTCCACATCATACACAGAATCTTCAACAGACAGCATGCAAGGAAGAAAGATTTACAGGCATTTTCCCAGAACTGAGAGGATATATTCTATCAGAAAGGATTAAACAATTCTTTCAGGAAAGAGAATAATGATAGGTTGACTTGATAGAGTTCTTTAAAGTTGAGAAGGGTTTGATAGGGCAGGTTTGGAAAGGTTACAGAATGAAACTGTGTGGATGGAGATCACTCAGCCCATTGCTCTGTGCTGGCATTTCAGCTATCAGTCATTTCACTCCCTGTGCTGTGTAATTTTTTTTCTCTTGAAGTATTTTATCCAACTCCCTTAAAAAAGTTTATTTTAAATTTGCTTCCAAAACCTTTTCAGGTGGCACATTCTGACTGTGTAAAGAAACCAAGTATTTTTCTAACTCCTGGTCTATGGACAGAGGCTCAGAGTGAGAATTAGCCAGGTTACTGCATCCAACACTCAAAGGGAAATTTGTATTCCATTCTATTCAGTTTTGCTTGCTATACGACCCTCAGCACAGTGGCACAGTGGGTTAGCGGTGTTGCCTCACAGCACCAGGGGACTGGGTTCAATTCCAGCCCCCAGTCACTGTGTGAAGTTTGCATGTTCTCCCCATGTCTGCATGGGTTTCCTCTGGGTGCTCCAGTTTCCTCTGTGTAGGTTGATTGGTCATACTAAATTACCCATTAGTGTTAGTGGAACTGGCAGGATACAAATGTGGTCTTACAGGGATATGGCCTGGAATGGATTGCTTTGATTTATTATTATCAAATGTATTAGTATACAGTGAAAAGTGTTGTTTCTTGAACGCTACACAGACAGCATACAATACACAGAGAGAAGGAAAGGAGACAGTGCAGAATGTAGTGCTACAGTCATAACTAGGGTGTAGAGGAAGATCAACTTAGTGTGAGGTAGGTCTATTCAAAAGTCTGACAGCAGCAGAGAAGAAGCCGTTCTTGAGTTAGTTGGTACGTGACCTCAGGCTTTTGTATCTTTTTCCCAACGGAAGAAGGTGGGGTGTGTGAGGTCCTTGATTATGCCGGCTGCTTTGCCGAGGCAGCAGGAAGTGTAGACAGAGTCAATAGATGGAAGCTGGTTTGTGTGATGGACTGGGCTACAATCACGACCCTTTGTAGTTCCTTGTGGTCATGGCCAGAGCAGGAACCCAGACCAAGCTGTGATACATCTGGAAAGGATGCTTTCTATGGTTCATCTGTAAAAGTTGGTGAGGATCGCAGCTGGCATGTCAAATTTCCTTAGTCTTCTGAGAAAGTAGAGGTGTTGGTGGGGCTTTCTTAACTATAATATCGGCATAGGAGGACCACACTTGGAATATTGTGTGCAGTTCCGGTCACCCTATTATAGAAATGATATTATTAAACTTGAAAGAATGCAGGAAAGATTTACTAGGATGCTACCACAACTATGGTTTGGGTTATAAGGAGAGGCTGGATAGACTGGGACATTTTTCTCTGGAGCATAAGAGGCTGAGGGGTGATCTTATAGAAGTTTATAAAATAATGAGGAGCACAAATCAACGAGATAGTCAATATCTTTTCCCAAAGGTAGGGGAGTCTAAAACTAGAAGGTATAGGTTTAAGGTGAGAGGGGAGAGATACAAAAGTATCAAGAGGGGCAATTTTTTCACACAGAGGGTGGGAAGCGTATGGAACAAACTGCCAGAGGTAGTAGTGGAGGCGGGTACAATTTTGTTTTTTAATAAGCATTTAGATAATTACATGGATACAATGGGTATAGAGAGATATGGGCCAAATGTGAGCAATTGGGATTAGTTTAGGAGTTTTAAAAAAAAGGGTGGCACGGATAAGTTGGGCTGAAGGGCCTGTTTCCACGCTGTAAACCTCTATGAATCTATGAAATTTGGCATTGTTACTACAATATTGATTTTACTAATCAATAGGCCAACTAGAGGTGAGGCTACATTGGATTTGGTGCTGGGCAATGAGCCAGACCAGGTGTTAGGCTTGGAAGTTGGTGAACATTTTGGTGATGGTGACCACAATTCGGTTACGTTCACCTTAGTGATGGATAGGGATAGGCATGAAGCTGGGGGCAGTAGTTATAGCTGGGGGAAGGGTAATTATGAGGCCATCAGGAGAGAATTAGGGTGCATAGATTGGAATAGGAAACTACAGGGACTGGGAACATCTGGAATGTGGTGCTTATTCAAGGAGCAGCTGCTGCGAGTCCTTGATAAGTATGTCCCTGTCAGGCAGGGAGGAAATGGTCGAGTAAGAGAGCCTTGGTGTACGAAAAAAGTTGATTTGCTGGTTAAGAAGGAAAAGGAGGCTTATGTCAGGATGAGGCTTGAAGGCTCAGTTAGTGCAATGGATAGCTATAGATTAGCCAGGAAGGAGGTAAAAAGTGAAGTGAGGAGAGCTAAGAGGGGACACGAGAAGATGTTGGCTGATAGGATTAAGGAGAATCCTAAAGCTTTCTTTCGATATGTTAAGAATAGAAGATTGGTTCGGGCAAGATTAGGGCCAGTCATAGACAGCAGTGGGAAGTTGTGCGTGGAGCCTGAAGAGATTGGTGAGGCACTGAATAAATATTTCTCTTCGGTATTCACGCAGGGTGATGTAAATGGAGTTATGGAGAACACTGAGGTACAGGGTTGCAAACTGGAAAGTATTGAAGTAGATAGGGAGGATGTGCTAGATATTATCGAGGGTTTGAAGTTGGATAAGTCCCCTGGGCCGGACGGGATTTACCCTAGGATTCTCTGGGAGGCAAGAGAGGAGATTGCAGAGCCTCTGGCTCTGATCTTCAGGTCGTCGTTGGTTACGGGTGTGGTTCCGGAGGACTGGAGGATAGCGAATGTGGTCCCGTTGTTCAAGAAAGGGAAGAGAGACCTTCCAGGGAATTATAGGCCAGTGAGTCTTACTTCTGTTGTGGGCAAAGTATTGGAGAGAATAATTAGGGATAGGATTTATAGTTATTTAGAGAGGAATGAATTGATTGGAGATAGTCAGCATGGTTTTGTGAAGGGTAGGTCGTGCCTTACTAACCTCCATTGAGTTTTTTGAAAAAGTGACTAAGGAGGTGGATGGGGGTAAGGCGGTTGATGTGGTATATATGGACTTTAGTAAGGCGTTTGATAAGGTGGCCCATGGAAGACTTCTGCAGAAAATGCAGATGTATGGGATAGAGGGCGATTTAGCTAATTGGATTAGGAATTGGCTAGCAGATAGAAGACAGAGGGTGGTGGTTGATGGAGATATTCATCGTGGAGTTCGGTGACAAGTGGTGTACCTCAGGGGTCTGTTTTGGGGCCCCTGCTGTTTGTAATTTTTATAAATGATCTGGATGAGGGTATTGAAGGATGGATTAGTAAATTTGCAGATGAAACTAAAGTCGGTGGAGTGGTAGATAGTGAAGAGGGGTGTTATAGTTTGCAGAGGGACTTGGACAAGTTGCAGAGCTGGGCCGAGAGGTGGCAAATGGAGTTTAATGTGGAAAAGTGTGAGGGAATGCACTATGGCAGAAATAATAAATGTGTAGAGGATAGGGCAAATGGTAGGATTCTTAGTAGTCTAGATGAACAGAGGGATCTTGGTGTATATGTGCATAGATCCCTGAAAGTAGGCAGTCAGGTTGAGAAGGTTGTTAGGAAGGCATATGGAGTCTTGGCTTTTATTGGTAGAGGGATTGAATTTCGGAACCGCAACGTCATGTTGCAACTGTACAAAACTCTAGTGCGGCCGCACTTGGAGTATTGTGTGCAGTTCTGGTCCCCGCATTATAAGAAAGATGTGGAGGCATTGGAGAGGGTACAGAGGAGGGTACCAGGATGTTGCCTGGTATGGAGGGCAGGTCCTATGAAGAGAGGTTGAAGGATTTGAGGTTGTTTTCGTTAGAAAGGAGGCGGCTAAGAGGGGACCTAATCGAAACATATAAGAGGATTAGAGGTTTAGATAGGGTGGACAGTGATAGCCTTTTTCCTAGGATGGAAAAAGCTAGCACGAGGGGACACAGCTTTAAATTAAGGGGTGATAGTTATAGGACGGATATCAGAGATAGGTTCTTTACCCAAAGGATGGTTCGGGAGTGGAATGCCCTGCCTGCAGCAGTTGTAGATGCGCCAAGTTTGGTGGCGTTTTAAGAGGTTAGTTGATAAGTATATGGAAGAGAAGGGAATGGTTTAGTTTGGAGGGGCATTGCTTTTTATATTGGTCGGCGCAACATCGAAGGCCGAAGGGCCTGTTCTGTGCTGAAATGTTCTATGTTCTATGTTCTACAACTCTCACCAACATTTACAGATGCACCACAGAAAGTATTCTTTCTGGTTGTATCACAACCTGCTCTGCCCAAGACCACAAGGAACTACAAAGGGTTATGAATACAGCCCA
Source organism: Sphyrna mokarran (assembly GCA_024679065.1). NCBI lineage: Eukaryota > Metazoa > Chordata > Chondrichthyes > Carcharhiniformes > Carcharhinidae > Sphyrna > Sphyrna mokarran. The sequence continues at coordinate 1,467,289 of JAGIQG010000003.1, forward strand.
GTCCATGATGCAAACCAGCCTCCCATCCATTGACTCTGTCTACACTCCACGCTGCCTCGGGAAAGCAGCCAGATTAATTAAGGACCCCACGCGCACCCCGGACATTATCTCTTCCACCTTCTTCCATCAGGAAAAGGTACAAAAGTCTGAGGTTACTTACCGACCGACTCAAGAACAGTTTCTTCTTCTGGGATAATGTATACACTCGGTCTTTGCTTAGTGTGCTCTGACACAGGAGGGTTTCACTCGGTACTTGATGTGAGATTCCTGTTTCTGTGACCCTGGACATCAAGTGAACTCAAAGCAATCTGTCTGCAGAAAGCAGATTCCTAACCTGCAGCTACAGATACTGTGGAATGACAGTGTGACATGTTTTAGGTGTTTTTACACTGAGAGTTCCACGTCACTCTGCAAATTGGCTGACCTTCACAGCTGGAGGCCTGAGATATGGTTTCTTCAATTGCAGGGACTGACTGGGGGGTTGAGAGGGGTTACAGAGTCTGATTGGCAGAGCGGGAGAGGGGGGGTGGTTTGCAGGGATTGACTGGGGGAATTACAGGGTTTAACTGGGAGGGGCTGGTGCTGGAGTCTCTGCGTTACTGTGAGAAGCAGCGTTTGGAGTACTGGGAGTCACAATTGCAGGAACTATCTGTTAATAGCATTGCTGGAGGGAGGTGCCCCGGGACAGCTACAGTGAATACACAGGACAATCGTAGAACCCATCGGGGACCTGAGCAGTAAACAGGAGGTCTGACGTGTGGAGGAAACCCAGACAGAGCTGGGCTGGGGTGGGGGAGATCCCAGAACAGGGCTGGGGGTGGGGGGGTGGTGAAAACCCAGAATAGGGCTGGGGGTGGGGGGTGGTGTCCTTTCTGTCAGAAAACATTCCTTCACAAATCTGAAAACCTCCCTGGAAAGCTGTGAGGAGAATATGAATCTTCAAGATTGAGATTGATTGATTTTGATTGGGTAAGGATATGGTGTAGGTTTGATGGGCTGAATGGTCTCTTTCTGCTCTGTCAGGATTCTATGACGCTAAGGTGAGGAATTGCAGTTAGCGTTTGATTGTTATCGTTGGCACGTTTGGATTTGTTGACTTCTGGACTCTTCAGCATCATAAAAGTCTAACAAGTTCATAAACCTGTTGGACTCTAACCTGGTGTTCTGGGACTTCTCACTGTGTCCACCCCAGTCCAATGCTGGTATCTCCACATCCTGGCCCTTCAGCATCCCCACATTAATTGGCCAACCATTGAGTTGCCTGGCTCCTAATTTCTGGAAACAAAGTGTCTACAAATCTTCCTTCCACCTCCCAAACAGTCCCTTCAAACTCCTTTCCCTCAGCACTGACCCTCTGACAGTGCGGCACTCCCTCAGCACTGACCCTCTGACAG
>JAGIQG010000003.1:1471182-1511182 GCA_024679065.1 Sphyrna mokarran
CCGAAACTGTTAGTGAATAATCAGCTGGCTTATCTGACACCAGGCAAGCAGCCATTTCCTCCAGTTGAACATTGGGAAAACTGGAAGCATTGTTTCTGGTCCCTATTCTGTATTCTCCGAGAATGAGATTAACCCGGAATGTTTGCATGCTTGGTGTCACATTTAACCCCAAGATTAACTTCTGACCACCACTCACTGGATAGAAAACTATTCTTTCGCTCTAAACTCTATCTTATTCATACTAGTCTTTTCCAAGCAGAAACTTTGCTCCTCTTCTCAATCCCTAAATCTGAAGATGATCGCTGTGATGGCCACAGCGAATCCCCTCTAAATCTCTCCACGGATTTCACAGAGAATGACCTGCCTTATCAAGTGAGTGCAGACTCGCCCAATGGGAAGCTGTCAGCAAGGGTTTTTAAACCTGTTACTCTGTCCCGGGGTAAAGACTATCTGACTGTAAGCTGTTGTTGTAGTGCTGTCCTTTAATAAAGGGTGTTGTTGAGGGGAAACTGGAGTTTGACTCAATTACTACAATGATGATGAGGAGAAAATTTCTTTGTCCTCCATCTTTCCTTCCGGACAACTTCCAAACATGAAGAATTTCTCTGGTAAAAGAAAGACAAAGTGTCTTTTTTTGGGAAACTCGATCCCTCTGATAGAGTGAAGAAGACTGGACCCAATATAGTGAGCACGTACGATACTTCCTCCACACTAACATTGAAGGAGATGGAAAGCAGAAAGTGATATTGCTAACAATATTATATGGTCCTGAATTTCAGATATCATTTAGTTCTAGAACATAGAACATAGAACATTACAGCACAGAACAGGCCCTTCGGCCTTCGATGTTGCGCCGACCATTATAAAAAGCAATGCCCCTCCAAACTAAACCATTCCCTTCTCTTCCATATACTTATCAACTAACCTCTTAAACGCCACCAAACTTGGCGCATCTACAACTGCTGCAGGCAGGGCATTCCACTCCCGAACCACCCTTTGGGTAAAGAACCTACCTCTGATATCCGTCCTATAACTATCACCCCTTAATTTAAAGCTGTGTCCCCTCGTGCTAGCTTTTTCCATCCTAGGAAAAAGGCTATCACTGTCCACCCTATCTAAACCTCTAATCATCTTATATGTTTCGATTAGGTCCCCTCTTAGCCGTCTCCTTTCTAACGAAAACAACCTCAAATCCCTCAGCCTCTCCTCATAAGACCTGCCCTCCATACCAGGCAACATCCTGGTAAACCTCCTCTGTACCCTCTCCAATGCCTCCACATCTTTCTTATAATGTGGGGACCAGAACTGCACACAATACTCCAAGTGCGGCCGCACTAGAGTTTTGTACAGTTGCAACATGATGTTGCGGCTCCGAAATTCAATCCCCCTACCAATAAAAGCTAAGACTCCATATGCCTTCTTAACAACCTTCTCGACTTGACTGCCTACTTTCAGGGATCTATGCACATACACACCAAGATCCCTCTGTTCATCAAGACTACTAAGAATCCTACCATTAGCCCTATACTCTACACATTTATTAGTTCTGCCATAGTGCATTACCTCACACTTTTCCACATTAAACTCCATTTTCTGGTCACGAGGACCTCAGGACAAGAGCCAACCTAATCAAAACCTTGCAGAGATTTTCCAGTTTGGAAGTTTGCTTGAAGAGAGCAAAATGCTTTTTTAAAGTGGTCAAAATAACTCATTTAGGTGGTCAAGTAGATGGCAAAGTAGAGAATAAAGGACATCAAAGAAGAATCAACTCCAAGGAACATCACAGAGTTAAAATCCTTCCTGGGATTAGTCAATTATTATGGGGAATTTATCCTGAATTTGGTTTCCATGCTGATGATATGTGTACAGCACTACACACGTGCCAGAGATGGATCTGGGAAACTTTGGAAGTAGAGGTCCTTTCTGAAGTTAAACTTTAGTGACTCTCATCTAACTTTACTGGCCCATTTTGACCTGAAGAAAGAACTGCTTTTAATTTAAGAAGCTTCCTCATACAGGGGGTGGTGTGCTGCTGTCTCATCTCTGGAAAAATGGGATGGAGACGTTCTTCATGTATATCCCTGGGACGCTTTTGGACGTGGAGCAAAGGTGTTCTCAGATTGAAAAGGGTTATCTGTTGTATTTGTTGTGAAGAAATCCCATCAATTCTTCTGCAGTCACCAGCTTTTATCGTCACCAATCTTGCCGAACCTCTTCAAAGAGGGCAAGGCAGTTCCCCTCACTGTCTCCGCTTGGATGCAGCACTGGACTTTGTTATTGTAGCCTATGAATATGTTCTAGAACACTGCCCACGAACTGGGATAACTAATGCTGGCACACTGAGATATTCCCATTGCCCACAAGCCTGGCTCTTTACCAGCATTGGAAGAGGTTGTGATGATGCTGAATATTTTGGAGATCTTGCCAGTATCAGCAATGCAAATTAAAGCCTAGATTTAAAAAGGTCCAAACTGAGCCAATATGAGGCCCATGATCCATGATCCAATACGGTGAATTCCAAGGACAACCCTCTGAGAAAATGAAATCCTCCATCATTAAGGAAAGCTGAACTTAGTGCTAAGGAAGGGTTAATTCTTTGGGGGTCCTGAGTAATTATTCCACCCCCAGGATGACGTCAGTATGAATGGAATGATGTAATGGCCACCTGGGAGATGTTGGCCAGGAGTTACGTCTGGTGGCCCAGTCATGACTTGACATCACAGACTTGGTAGAACGATATGACCAATGCCAGGAAAATCAGAAGCTCTTCCCTGTGTGCATGGGAGGGACCTGGCAGCCCATGGGTGTGGTTACATGTGAACCTCGTAGGCCCCTTTATGGGTTCCATATTTTCAATCATGGTGGACACGCATTCCAAATGGTTGGAGGTTCATCACATTAGCCCCATGACTGCTCATGACAGGTCCGCCTTCTACACCATTATTCCCACAAAATTCATCTTCAAACTCCGTGGCCTGGACCTCGGCTCCGCCCTCTGTGACTAGATTCTGAACTTTCTAAGTCACAGTCCGAAATCAGTAAGGAAAGGCAACAACACCTCCTCACGATCATCCTCAACACTGTTGCCCCACAGGGCAGTGTTCTCAGCCCCCTGTTTATACTCCTTACACACCTCTGACTGTGTGGCCAAATTCCCCTCCTACTTCATTTTCAATATTGCTGATGGGCCATGGGTCAGATCTCTAACAATGATGAGACAAGTCCAGGAATGAGATAGAGAATCTGGTGAACTGGAGCGACAACAATAATTTCTCCCTCAATATCAACAAAATGAAGGAGATTGTTATTGATTTTAGTAAGTTAGTGGAGGAGATGTCTCCTGTCTACATCAATGGGGACAAAGTAGAAGAGCTTCAAGATTTTAAGTATCCAGATTACCAATGACCTTTCCTGGTCCTCTGAGTGGACGCTATAGTTAAGAAAGCCCACCAACACCTCTACTTTCTCAGGAGGCTAAGGACATTTGGCATGTCAGCTATGACTCTCACCAACTTTTACACCATAGAAAACATTCTTTCTGGTTGTATCACAATTTGGTATGGGGCTCCTGCTCTGCCCAAGAACACAAGGAACTACAAAGGGTCATGAATGAAGCCCAGTATATCTTGCAAACCAGCCTCCCATCCATTGGCTCTGTCTACACTTCCCACTGCCTCAGGAAAAGCATAATTAAGGACCTTATGCATCCCAGACATTCTCTCTTCTACCTGCTTCCATTATGAAGAAGATACTGAAGTGTGAGGTCATGTATCAAGAACAGCTTCTTCCCTGCTGATGTCAAACTTTTGAATGGACCTATCTTGTGTTGTTGATAATTTTCTCTACACCCTTGCTATGACTGTAACACTACATTCTGCACTCTCTCCTTTCCTTCTCTCTGCATGGTATGCTTTGTCTGTATAGCGTACAACAAACAATACTTTTCACTGTATATTAATACATGTGACAATAATAAATTAAATCACATTAAATGAAGCTACTCAGGATGTAATTGAGAAATTATAAAATGTCAGCAGACTGAGAATACCGGAGGTCCTGGTTTCCGATAGCGACCTGACCTTTACTGGTAGTGATCTCCAGAACTTTGTGCTCTCTGATTGTATCCAACACATCCAAACTGCGCCTTACCTCCTGTTACCAAATGTGTCAGACCTTCCAAAATGGTAGGAAGAAATACACAGCGGTATCCATGGAAACCAAACTGTTAGGATTATTGTTTGATTACAGGAGCACAGGTAGAGGTGTTAATGGGACTGCAGCTTTGTAGCAGATTGTACCCGCTTTCCCAAACTCGGTGGGGAAGGTAGAGTCCCAACATGAAAACTAACAAAGAAAGCATGATTCTGCAAAGACAGGTGAACTGGTTAGCGTGAGAAATTTCAGGAATGATCTCCACTGGGTCCCTAGAATCCTTATGGAGAAAATGAGACTAGTATTTTACAAGATCGAAGTTCGTGGTAAAACCCTAAAGAAGCACTTGGACAATCTGGGAACCAGGGAGTTTTTATCCGAGCAGCCCCCACCACTGGCCTGGGGATGGCTACTGCCGGTGTTGACTCTGTGTAACCCCTTCAGAGAGTGTGATTGTTGTGGGAGATCCCCAGGCTCACTGATCCAGAGTATGGGTGACTACTGTCATAGATGCCTAATGTTTTCTGGGAATGGATCTCCAAGGTCCGTTGTGTGTGATTACTGAGGGAGATCTGCAGGATCATTGATCCAGGGTGTGTGTGGTTACTGGAATGGATCCCCAGGGTCACTGATCCAGGCTGTGTGGTTTTTGGGAGTGGAGCATGGATGAACTTTACTTGATCTGCTATTTTTCTGTGTTGATTACTGACCTTGTTTATAAGTTTGCGAAGGGTGGGGGTGGATTTTGGGAGGATTTTGGCACAGTTCCTTTGAGCCGATTGTTCTGTACTCACTGTCTAATGACCTCAAAAACAAGTGTCTATGTAATTGCTTCATTTAGATTCCAACCCCCGTGTTGGTAAATAAAAGGTACATTGTCCCTTAAAAATAGTGTGTTTTTTTTTCAAATCAATTATTTACAGTGTGCAGGTCAGGTTGATGGACGGACTGCCTTTGCAGACAATCTCCAGTCTGTTGGTTTGGATGCATACATAAAAACATACAAAATAGGAGCAGGAGGACATCATTTGGCCTATCAAGCCTGCTCTGCCATTCATTTTGATCATCAGATTCAATATCCTGATGCCCCCCACCCCTGCCATATCCCGCAATTCTTTAGCTCTCAGATCTATGTCTAATTCTTTTTGAAATCACAATGTTTTGGCCTCAATACTTTCAAGAGGGAATGAGAGGAATGTTTGGTATTGGGAGCGTAGGGAATATTTCCTGTTTGTCTCTGATCCTCAGGCTCTGCTGATTGTGTACAGAGACTGGGATAGTCAAACTTGCAGGTTCCCCAACAGCAACTGTTTCAGAAACTTCCCTCGTCACATACCCAGACTGCACATGGAGGAGGAGGAACGCTGGCAGCTCAGAACATTTATAAACAGAATCTTTCAGGCAGAACTTGATTAGAAACTCTGAACATGAAGCTTATAAGGAAGAGGAAACGGAACCAAGAACAATAATATGTGCTAAAGAAACACACACACCTCTCATTAATAATCAGAGAATGATACAGAACAGGCACTGGCCATTCATCCTATCCAGTCTATTCTAGTCCTTGGAGGAAGTGTCACACTGCCCTCTTCTTTCAAGATTTCCTTGTGTTTCTCTAAATCTGTTTTGAAATTTCTGATTAAATCTGCTTCCACTCACTTTTCAGATCACAACATTTCTCACCAATATTTATTTTTCCATCCTCTTTCCTTTCCCCTGTTTTTTTGCTTAGTTATTATTTACTTCACTGAGCAGATTTCCATTCTTTTCCGCAGATATTTTAAGTAATCTTTTAAAAATGTTAATAAAAGATTTGCTTTCCAGAGGCTCCAAATTTTGTGGCCTGTTCCATTTTCTTGGATGTGGAGAGATATCGAGTGATTGTACACTTATTAATCTCAGAAACATCATCAACTGCTTCATACAAGTCACTCTTCGAAATGGGACCATTTATTTTGTAAGCATCCAGTCTGCGCACAGCAAGATCCCACAAAGAGTAGGGACTCAACCTTGTTTCTCTGTTGTGGTGTTGCCTTACTGAGGAGAATAGGATGGTGTAATGATCAACCTGAACAGAGTTACCAGAGATGGTGTGTTCGGTCTCCAGCATTCTGAAATGATCAGATGATTAGACACAAACAGTGGTGTTAATGTTGAGTGGATATCTCCAGTGCCGTGTGGAATTGTTAGTTTTGTGCCCAGACTGTAATGTAGCCATGTGTGATGTGACATTTTGAATACTTACCTTCTCATGCAGCTAATAATATATTTGCTAAATATTCTTGAATAATATAAGAGCATAACACAGGCACCTAATTAATGTCTCATTTCAAAGATAGCTATTTCCAAAAATGCATTAGCCCTCCTGAGTTTCCTGGAAAAAGGGACAGCATGGCCAGGTTGGGCTGAAGGGCCTGTTTCCATGCTGTAAACAACAATGACTCTATGTGCTCAAACTCTGGAGATGTTTCCACAAAGATGCATTTTCACAGACTTTATTAGTGAACACAAAGCATATTCTTTGTCTGGAACAAGTAGATTTTGTCTTTTAAAAAGCGTTTAGTCAGTTACATGGGTAAGATGAGTATAGAGGGATACGGGCCAAACGCAGGAAATTGGGACTGATTAAGGATTTTTAAAAAGGGATAGCATGGCCAGGTTGGGCTGAAGGGCCTGTTTCCATGTTGTAATCAGAATTGTACAGCAGCCACCAGCAGTGTAGATAATTCTCCTGCCTTGGAGCCTAGTTCAGCGTTGGGGGGGGGGGGGGGGGGGGGGGTCACCAGGTAAACCTTACTTCACTCTATTTCTCTTTAAGGGACATTAACGACAGAGTCTCTGTCTCCTCCGTCTGTTAACCACTTTGTGAGTGTATGTGTATCTCTCTCTCTCTCTCTTTGTCTCACCTTCTATCTCTGTGCTAATCAGTTCCTCTGTACTGGAATAAGTTGACTTGTGATGTTGACATAACTGCAGAGTTGATTGTGTAAGTGATGTATTCCCAATCAGTTCAAAAGGACTTTGCACCCTGCCTCCCTCGCCCACCCCACCCCGTCTCTCATCCCACCCAGTCTACAGGAGAGTCCAGTGCAAAGATCAAAGTGACACAAAGATCTTTAAAACTTTGGGGTTTTATGTACAGTATTTGGCTTTGTGTGAGAGAGATGCAGAATATGTAAAGTGTGGCCTGGCTTAGCGAGCAATGCGAAGCACATGTGACACTGTGATGTGAAATATATCTTCTCTTCCCAAATGTCCCGGAGTGATTTATTGCCTATCAGGAAGCTTTCCTGTACGAAATACAGAACAGAGCAGCCAGTTAACTTGCAGCAAATTCCCTTCAACAACAATGTGAAATATCACCAGCCAGTCACCAGAGAGGTGTTAATTTTGGGAGAAATATTGAGCAAAACTCCCCGACTTCACTTCAAATCAGTTCCTCAGTTTAAACTCAGCCAAAAAATAGAGCCCCTGACAATGCAGTATTCCTGCAACACGGACCCTCTGACAGTGCAGCATTCCCTCAGCACTGACCCTCTGACAGTGCAGCACTCCCTCAGCACTGACCCTCTGACAGTGTGGCACTCCCTCAGCACTGACCCTCTGACAGTGCGGCACTCCCTCAGCACTGACCCTCTGACAGTGCGGCACTCCCTCAGCACTGACCCTCTGACAGTGCAGCATTCCCTCAGCACTGACCTCTGACAGTGCGGCACCCCCTCAGCACTGACCCTCTGACAGTGCGGCACTCCCTCAGCACTGACCCTCTGACAGTGCGGCACTCCCTCAGCACTGACCCTCTGACAGTGCGGCACTCCCTCAGTACTGACCCTCTGACAGTGCGGCGCTCCTCAGTACTGACCTTGACAGTGCAGCACTCCCTCAGTACTGACCCTCTGACAGTGAGGCACTCCCTCAGCACTGACCCTCTGACAGTGCCGCACTCCCTCAGCACTGACCCTCTGACAGTGCGGCACTCCCTCAGCACTGACCTTCTGACAGGCAGCACTCCCTCAGCACTGACCTCGACAGTGCGGCGCTCCCTCAGCACTGACCCTCTGACAATGCAGCACTCCCTCAGCACTGACCCTCTGACAGTGCGGCACTCCCTCAGTACTGACCCTCTGACAGTGCAGCACTCCCTCAGTACTGACCCTCTGACAGTGCGGCACTCTCTTTGTGCTGATCTTTAAATATTAACGTGCCTTAAATGACTTCTGACTACTGAGGGCCTGCTATCCAAACAATGTTAAAATTGTAGAGAATTTCTCTTAGTACGCAGGAATTACAGATGAAATTTGGAGTGCTGTGAAGTGGTATGTTTGGATAGGAACGCAAGAAATATGAAAAAAAGGCCTGCAGCAGCATTTAATAAGATCAGAACTGACCTGTTTGTGCTCCGGTTTCCACATTTCCATCTACCTCCAATATTCTTTGTTTTCTTTACCTAACTAGAATCTATCTACCTCTGCCTTAACAATATCCAGTGACCTGTTTCACTGCTTCCTGAGGCAGAGTTCCAAAGTCAAACAAACCCTCGCAGAGAAAAAAAGTTCTCATTTCTGTTCTAAAAGGGTGACTCCTAATTTGAAAACAGTGCCCCCGAGTCTGGACTCTCCCACAGAAGGAAACATCCTTTCCACCTCCACCTTGTCAATACCATTCTGGATTTTATAAACTTCAATCAAGTCACCCCTCACTCTCCTAAACTTTCCTAAATCCCAGTCTATCCAACCTTTCCTCATTACATAACCCCTCATTTCGGGTATCTATCTGGTAAACCTGCTCTGAACTGCTTCTAACTTATTTACACCCTTCAGTCAGGGAGCTAAAACTTCCCCACAGTATTTGAGATGTGCTCTCACCAGTGCCCTGCACAACTGAGGAGTAACATCTTTACCGTGTCTTCAATTCTGCTCATCATCAAGGATGGCATTCTATCAGCCTTCTTGATTACGTGTGTGATTTATACACTGAAACGTCCAGATCCCTCTGCAGCTTCGAATTCTGCAGTTATTTTCCATTTATCTAATTTTACCCTTCCTGCCTAAGTGAATAATTTTACATTTTTCCACATTATTCTTCATCCAAATACACACATTAATCTGTTGGCTTGGCAGAGTAAGCTGAAGAAACTGTTAAATAGACTTTTTGGATCTTTGGGTGAAGTTTAAAGTTTATTTATTACTCACAAGGAAGTTTTACATTATCACTGCAGAAAATGTTTGAAATTCCCTCCAGTTCATGCAGTGTCTGTGGAGAGAAATACTAAAGGTCTGGATCAGTCACCCCAAATCAGAATCTCCTGCTTAAAAATCAGGGGCCTGACTTTTGATAAAATTAATTAAATGGAGGTCGTATACCAACCGACCCGAGAACAGCTTCTTCCCTGCTGCCGTCAGACCTCTGAATGGACCTACCTCGCATTAAGTTGATGTTCTCTACACCCTAGCTATGACTGTAACACTACATTGTGCACTCTCTCCTTTCCTTCTTTATGAATGGTATGTTTTGCAAGAAACAATACTTTTCACTGTTAATACATGTGACAATAATAAATCAAATCAAACAAAGCTTTAAATTCCCTGAAATTCCAGTGGCTGTGCTTCCTGGAAATTCTGTGCATTTGGGTCTGAGTAGCAAAGTTGTGAATCTCTTGCCTCCATTTCACAGGGTTGTATCTGGGTAGTGATGGTCAGACAGTCCTTTCCTCAGTGTACTGCCTCAGGAGGAACTATTATAGCTTCATAAGTTGCTGAAGAGATTCACAATCCCGTGTGTGAATCAGTCAGTTAAAGAGGAAGGAGTTTGCGTGTGTGAGCTGAGTTTGAATGTTTGCCTGTGTGTGGGGCTGTGGAGGGGCCTGGTGTCTTTGGGAGTGACTGATTTTGCTGAACCTGGGGCCCCTGCAAGGTGGGGATTGCAATCTAGTTTGAAAAAAGGTAGTTATTTATGTGAGGTGTGCCACAGGTGACGTGACAGATGAGAAGGTGAGAGGGTTCAGTGTAGGGTGTGTCTCTGTCGAGCTGCTGACTGGCTCCTACACTGAGAATACCTGTTGATCAATCAGCCTGACAAACTGTGGGGCAACATTCCAGCCCAGTTCCAGGTCCCTCGCTCTCCTGGATCACCTCTACTTCGGAATGTTGCTCTTTGCTCGGCAGATTAACATGATATTTAAGACGAGGTTTGTTTTTTGGCAAACCTTTTGCTGGTTGCTGATTGTGAGTGACAGGAATGGATATATAACCTCAGTTCTCGTTACTCTAGCCTCCAAATCCATGTTATCATCAAACTCCTGATAGTGAAGCAGACACTCGAGAAGCTTCAATGAAAATAATGAAGTGGATCTTTTCATAGTTGTTGTAAATGCAGAGTGGAGCTGATTGTATTAACTTTGTTTTCGGATCCATCTTACACACACTCGCAAATAGAATTCAAGGTTTAAATATTTGTACAGAGTATCTACCCTTCAGAAACAGTAGTCAGTCATTGACATAGTTTCTGCTCTGTTTACCAGCCAGTAATAAAAATCTCTCCACTTCTGTCTGTTCTCCCTCCTCCTTGTCCTTCTCTCTTTTCCTCTTTGCTCCCTCTGTCCTCTCCCCCCGCCACCTTCTTTCCCTTCTTTTCCATCTCCTCTTTTCTCTCACTTCCCAATTTTCCGTCTCCCTTTTTCCTTCTGCATTTCCCTTCTCTCCACCTTTTCCCTGCACACTCTTCCCTGATCATTTTCTGGTGTTATTAGATTCCGTGAGGAATCACTGAGCAGGGGTTTGGAGCTCCTTCTGCAGGGTCAGGGAGACATTGCAATATTCTGCATAGCTGGAGCTGGTGAGCAGGATTGCTGCTGTGTACTCTGGCACCCTGCTTGCTGTGTGTTTCACAAAGACACTGGACCATCCAGCTCTCACACTGTAATAATCTGCCATTTTGTATATATCTAATCTTTTGGACTTACTGTACTTAAATATTTACTTGCAAACCAGACATTTTATGATGCCCCTATCTGAACGGTGCAGGAGATCTCAAATCAAAGATACATAAACATAGAACATAGAACAATACAGCACAAACAGGCCCTTCAGCCCACAAGTTGCGCCGATCACATCTACCAATCCACAGACCTATCTGTAACCTCCTATTCTATTCTTTTCCATATATTCATCCAGAAGTCTTTTAAAAGACCTCAGTGAGTTTGCCTCAACAACCTCCGACGGCAGTCAGTTCCATTCACTCACCACCATCTGAGTGAAAAACTTACCCCTGACATCTCCTTTGTATTTGCTTCCCTGCACCTTAAATCTGTGTCCTCTCGTATTGACCATTTCAGTTCAGCGAAATAATCTCTGAGAGTCCATCCTATCTATTCCTCTCAACATTTTATAAACCTCTATCAGGTCGCCTCTCAACCTTCGTCACTCCAGTGAGAAGAGTCCCAGCTCCCTCAACCTGTCTTCATAATTGCCTCCCAATCCAGGCAGCATGCTTGTAAATCTCCTCTGAACTCTCTCAATAGCCTCTACATCCTTCCTATAATGAGGCGACCAGAACTGCGCACAATACTCCAACTGGAGTCTGACAAGAGTCTTATAGAGCTGCATCATTACCTCCTGACTCCTAAACTCAATTCCTCGATTAATGAAGGCCAGTACGGTGTACGCCTTCTTGACCACTTCCTCCACCTGCAAGGCCGATTTAAGAGTCCTATGGACCCGGACCCCGAGATCCTTCTGCTCTACAACATAGTTAAGACTCCTACCCATTTCATACTTTAAATTAATCCAAAATCTGAAAGTCTGATGTGAAAATGAGCTGATACCTAGAAAGGAGTTTGTAGGCTGCATTCAGATATAGCTGTTGTTTTTAAATGTTTTTAAGGGATGTTGGTAAAGCCTGTATTTATTGATAGTCACCAATTGCCCTTGAACTCAATGCCTTGCTTGGCTCTTTCAGAGGGCAGTTGGGGAGTCACGTTTCTGTATCTCTGGAGTTACAGACAGGCCAGACTGGGTAAGGACAGCAGATTTCCTTCCTTAAAGGATTATCAGTGATAAATTTGATGGTCACCTTTTAATTCCAGATTTTGTGAATTAAATTTAAATGGTGTAATTGGAACCCATGTCCCCTAAGCGTTATCCTGGGCCCCTGGAATGTGAGCAGTGATATCAGCAATATGCCACCATCTCCAAATCTAATCTTGATGTGTAAGTTTTGGTGTGTTCATGAACTCATGTTAGTGAGACTCAATGTGTAGCAGGAACTCTGGCTGACGTTCCCACCCTCCCAAACTCCCCCAGGAGTGTTCAGGAAGTACAGCAGCATGTTAAAGAAGAGTAACTCTGAGGAGACAAGAATGGAATAAGTGTGAGGTGATTCATTTTGGTAGGACAAACATGAATGCAGATTACAGGGTCAATAGCACAGTTCTGAGGAATGTGGAGGAACAGAGAGATCTTGGGGTTCATATCCACTGATCTCTGGAGGTTGCCACTCAAGTGATAGAGCTGTGAAGAAGGCTTAGTGTGATAGTGTTTATTAACAGGGGTTTGAGTTTAAGAGCTGTGGGGTTATGCTGTAACTGTACCGGATCTTGGTGAGACCATATTTGGAATATTGTGTTCAGTTCTGGTCACCTCACTATAAGAAGGATGTGGAAGCATTGGAGAGAGTGCAGAGGAGATTTACCAGGATGCTGCCTGGTTTGGAGGGTAGGGCTTATGAGGAAAGGTTGAGGGAACTGGGGCTTTTCTCTTTAGAGTGAAGGAGGATGAGAGGTGACTTAGAGGTTCATAAGATGATGAGGGAGATAAATAGGGTGGACATGCAGAGACTATTTCCTTGGGTGGATGTAGCTGTTACTAGGGGGCATAACTATAAGGTTCACGGTGGGAGGTACAGGAAGGATGTCCGAGGTAGATTCTTTACTCAGAGAGTGGTTGAGGTGTGGAATGGACTGCCTGCTGTGATCGTGGAGTCGGACACTTTAGGAACTTTCAAGTGGTTATTAGATAGGCACATGGAGCACACCAGAATGATAGGGAGTGGGATAGCTTGATCTTGGGTTCAGACAAAGCTCGGCACAGCATCGAGGGCCGAAGGGCCTGAACTGTGCTGTGATGTTCTATGTTTTATGAACTTGAGTTGTGATTGATCTGTGTGGGAATGGAGGAGATTTATCGCCTTTGTCTCTGATTTATTGCCCATCCCTAGTTACCCTTGAGCAGGTGACATCAGATCTGTTTGTGGAATGGCTGCAGGTTGTGTGGTGAAGATGTTCTTGTAGCTCTGTTCAGGAGGAAAAGGTTTGATACAGTAATGAACCAACCTGGAGTCACATTCAGCCAAAGAGCAGATAAAGGTAGTGGGTTTCCTCCACCGAGGGATCTATGCACAGAATGCTAGCTGTGGTCTAGGCAGTGTTTTACACAGTTCCAGCATTTCATCTCAGTTTTTGTGTTCAAAGCCTCACCCATCAAAGGAAAGGCATTGCAGCTACTTTCTTTACCATCTTCTCCACTTGTCCTGCCATCTTCAAGGACCTGTGGACATTCACTCCAAGATCTCTCACTTCCTCAGCCTCTCTCAATATTCTCCCATTTGTTGAGAATTCCCTTGTTTGGTTTTTCTCTCTCCAAATGCACCTCACGCTTTCCTAAGTTGAATTCCATTTGCCATTTTTCCAAAGCATTGATATCATTCTAAAGTTGAAGGTTATCCTCGTCACTGTCACTATATTGCCAATTTTTCTATCATCTGCAAATTCCCTCATCCTGCCCCTCACACTTAGTCTAAATCAGTAATATCTTTCACCAGCAGCAAGGACCCCAAGACTGAGACCAGGTAGAACACCACTGGAAGCAGTTTTCCATTCATAAAGACATCTATCAGCCGTTACTGTTTGTTTCCTGTCACTCTGGATCCAACTTTCCTCTCCCTCTGTATCTCATGGGCTTTTGGTTTTCTGACCAACCTGCCTTACTGAATGCCTTACTGAAATCCACGTAGACAACATCCACTGCACTGCCTCATCAATACTTCTTATTTCTTCCTCAAAATACTCGGTGTAATTATAAAGACACAATCTCTCCTGAACAAAACCATGCTGACTATCTGTGATCAATCTCAGCCTTTCTAAATGACAGATTCTCCTAAATGGGAATTCAGATTCTCAAATAATGACAATGGAATTTGAACTGGCCTCTTAGGATTAATAATCCAGTTGTCCGTGTCATCCCAATTATCCAGCTCCTTCCCAGAGATTTCTTTTGGAGCGGTCTGCTGTTCTCCGAGTGATGAATCAGTTAAATTGGTTGGGAGTGATCTTTATTCAAATGAATGGGTGCTGAAGGTGTTTAAATACAAGGAGCAGAAATACAGCAGGTGATTTAGTGAATTGAGGGTGTGGGAAGAAGCCTTTCAGTGGGCACACATGTGGGAGGAATATTTTACACAATTTCTTTAACCACTCCATCTTCCAAAGTAGTTAGATCCCACATCTAAACACAGGGACAAAGGCTGACAATTCTTTTGTGCTTTTCATAATCTCAGGTCACAGTGAAGTGCTGTACTTTTCAGAATCAATGTTGTCTATCTAAACCAGCCTCGGTGTAATCAGGATTTATCTACTATCCTGAAACCTGTTTCATTTTGAGATTTTCTCCCTCAGCATTATAGATTACTTTCAAAAATACTTCCAAATGTGAAATTAATCTTAGTGTTGTAATTTTTAAACAAGTTCATTTTCTGAGACATGCTCATTCTCACAGAATCAGACGTCACCGTCACCATCTCTGGACATGTCCTGCCCCACCAGCAGGACAGAGCCAGTAGAGGTGGCGGGTGGCCAGTCAAGAGGGAGTTTCCTGACATTGACTCTGGTCCCAATGAAGTCTCATGGCACTAGGGTAGATATGGACAAGGAAAGCTCCTGCTGATTACCACGCACCGTCCCCCCTCAGCTGATGAATCAGTACCCCTCCATACCCAACAACACTTGGAGGAAATGCTCAGAGTGCCAATGGTGCAGAGTGTACTCTGGGTGGGAACTTCAATGTCCAAAGGAGGTTCGGTAGCAGCATCATAGACTGAGTTGGCCGGATCCCAAAGGACATCGCTGCCAGACTGGGACTGCGGCAGGTGCTGAGGGAACCAACAAGAGGGAAAGATTTACTCATCCTCACCAACCTGCCAGCTGCAGATGAATCTGTTAATAACCATCACACAGTCCTTGTGAAGACAAAGCCCTGCCTTCACATTGAGGGAACTGTCCATCTTGTTGTGTGTCACTAACACCGTGCTAAATGGGGTGGACTTTGAATGGATTCATCAACTCAAGATTGGGGATCCATGATGCGTACTTAACCATCAGCAGCAGAATAGTATTTATCCAACCCTGGGCATACACCCACTCTGCTCTCACCATCAAGCCAAGGCAGTCATACCTGAATAAAGGAAGATGGTTGTGGTGGCTGGAGGTCAATCATCTCAGCTCCAGGACATTACTGCAGGAGTCCCTCAGGGGAGTGTCCGAGACCCGGCCATCTTCAACTGCTTCATCAAAGATCTTCCTTCTATCATAAGGTCAGACATTTGATGATTGCGCAATGTTCAGCACCGTTCACATCTCCTCAGATATTGAAACAGTCCATATTCAAATGCAGCAAGACGTGGACAATACCCAGGCTTAGGCTGAGAAGTGGCAAATACCATTTGTGCTGTGTAAGTGTCAGGCAATGACAATAAAGAGAATCTAACTATTCCCCTTGACATTCAATGGCATTACCATCACTGAATCCCCCACTATCAACATCCTGGGGGTTACCATCACTGAATCCCCCACTATCAACATCCTGGGGGTTACCATCACTGAATCCCCCACTATCAACATCCTGGGGGTTACCATCACTGAATCCCCCGCTATCAACATCCTGGGGGTTACCATCACTGAATCCCCCACTATCAACATCCTGGCGGTTACCATTGAGCAGAAACTGAACTGGACCCAGCCATAGTAATACTCTGGCTACAAGAGCAGGTCAGAGATTTGGAATACTGCAGTGTGTAATTCACCTCCTGACTCCCCAGAGCCTGCCCACCATCTACAAGGCACAAATCAAAATCAGTGGGATTCGGGGTGAGCTGGCTAGATGGATATAGAACTGTCTCAGTGGAAGGCAGACAGTGGAAGGGTGTTTTTCAGAATAGAGCTCTGTAGCTAGTGGTGTTCTGCAGGGATCAGTGCTGGGAACTCTGTTGTTTGTAATTTATATAAAGGATCTGGAGGAAAATGTGGGAGTCTGATTAGTAAGGTGCAGATGACACAAAGATTGGTGGAGTTGCTGATAATGTCAGGGATTGTCAGAGGATACAACAGGATGTCGATAGATTGGAGATTTGGGTACAGAAATGGCAGACGGAGTTTAATCGATGATACTAAAGTTGGTGGTGTGGTAGATAGTGAAGAGGGGTGTTTTAGTTTACAGAGTGACTTGGACAAGTTGCAGAGCTGGGCCGAGAGGTGGCAAATGGAGTTTAATGTGGAAAAGTGTGAGGTAATGCACTTTGGCAGGAACAATAAATGTGTAGAGTATAGGGCTAATGGTAGGGCTCTTAATAGTGTTGAGGAACAGAAGGATCTTGGTGTATGTGTCAATAGATCCCTGAAAGTAGGCAGTCAAGTGGATAAAGTTGTTAAGAAGGCTTATGGAGTCTTAGCTTTTATTGGTAGGGGGATTGAATTTAGGAGCCGCAGCATCATGTTGCAGCTGTACAAAACTCTAGTGCGGCCGCACTTGGAGTATTGTGTGCAGTTCTGGTCGCCACATTATAAGAAAGATGTGGAGGCATTGGAGAGGGTACAGAGGAGGTTTACTAGGATGTTGCCTGGTATGGAGGGCAGGTCCTATGAAGAGAGGTTGAAGGATTTGAGGTTGTTTTCGTTAGAAAGGAGGCGGCTAAGGGGGGATCTTATTGAAACATATAAGATGATTAGAGGTTTGGATAGGGTGGACAGTGATAGCCTTTTTCCTAGGATGGAAAAAGCTAGCACGAGGGGACACAACTTTAAATTAAGGGGTATGAGTTATAGGACGGATATCAGAGGTAGGTTCTTTACTCAAAGAGTGATTAGGGAGTGGAATGCCCTGCCTGCAGCTGTTGTAGATGCGCCAAGTTTGGTGGCGTTTAAGAGGTTAGTTGATAAGTATATGGATGAGAAGGGAATGGTTTAGTTAGGAGGGGCATTGCTTTTTATTTTGGTCGGCACAACATCGAAGGCCGAAGGGCCTGTTCTGTGCTGTATTGTTCTATAATCCAGACAGATGAGAGGTGATGCATTTAAGAGTGAATTATACTGTAAATGGCAGAACCCTTAGGAATATTAACATACAGAGGAATCTGGGCATGCAGGTCCACAGTTCCCTAAAAGTGGCAACACGGAGGGCCAAGGTAATGAAGAAGGCAAATGGCACGTTCACCTTCATCAGCCGGGGCATTGAGTATAAGGAATGGGAAATCGTGTTGCTGTTATATAAAACCTTGGTCAAGTTGTATGTGGAGTAGTGCACACAGTTTTGGTCACCACACTATCAAAAGGATATGGAAGCTTTGGACAGAGTGTGAAGAAGCAATCTGGATGGGTAGATGAATAAGGAGGGAATAGAGGGATATGGACCGAGTGAGGGCAGGAAGTTCTTTTTAGTTTAGTTAGGACATCATGATCGGCCTGTGCTGTACCTTGTTCTTTGGTAAATGTGAGGTCATCATTTTTGGTAGGAATAACAGCAAAATGGACTATTATTTAAATGGTAAAAAAATGGCAGCATGCTGCTTTGCAGAGGGACCTGGGTGTCGTTATGCATGAATCCTGACGAGTTGGTTTGCAGGTGCAGCAGGTAATTAAGGAGGCAAATGAAATTTTGTCCTTCATTTCTAGAGGGACGGAGTTTAAAAACAGTGAGGTTATGTTGCAGCTGTATAAAGTGCTGGTGAGGCCACACCTGGAGTTACTGTGTACAGTTTTGGTCTCCTTATTTGAGAAAGGATATTCTGGCACTGGAGGGGGGGCAGAGGAGATTCACTAGGTTGATTCCGGAGTTGAGAGGGTTGGCTTCTGGGAGGGACTGAATAGACTGGGGCTTAACTCATTGGAATTCAGAAAAATGAGGGGGAGATCTTATAGAAACATCTAAGATTGTGAAGGAAATAGATAAGATAGAAGCAGGGAAGTTGTTTCCACTGGTGGGTGAAACTAGAACTAGGGGGCATAGCCTCAAAATAAGGGGGAGCAGATTTAGGACTGAGTTGAGGAGGAACTTCTTCACCCAAAGGGTTGTGAATCTGTGGAATTCCCTGCCCAGTGAAGCAGTTGAGGCTCCCTCATTGAATGTTTTTAAGGCAAGGATAGATAGATTTTGAATAGTAAAGGAATTAAGGGTTATGGTGAGTGAGCGGGTAAGTGGAGCTGAGTCCACAAAAAGATCAGCCATGATCTTATTGAATAATGGAGCAGGCTCGAGGGGCCGAATGGCCGACTCCTGCTCCGTGTTCTTATGTTCTTATGTTAAAAAGCAGAGGATAACATCCAAGATGCTTTTGTGATGATTTTAAATAAAAATAAATGCTTATTAAACACAATAAAACAATATAGTCAACTAGAAGCACACTTAACTAAATCAATAGCTCTACAAAATATTCCTAACTTTACCCAGTTCCATATGTCTTTTCCCCCACCTTGAGAGCCAATCCTCCCCCAATTATGTTTTGTAGGTTTTAGAGGACTTTAAAGTCCAGTAATAGTTACCACTCTGGGTAGTTATATCTTCTGGGGTTGTTTCTGATTTAGGACAATACAAGTGGTTATTCCAGCAGGTTTTCTTCACAGACACAACTTGCTGGAAGATATTCCTGCTGTGAGCTGAGGTCTCAAAATGGTACCCTTGAATAGACCGAATTGCTTTTGATAGACCATTTATCCTTTTGATCTTTCCTTATATAACCTTCTCAGAAGTCAAATTTAATTATCTTCATTTTGTAAATCTACCTTTTAGAATATATTTGAAACGTTTACACCTTATCTCCTTTAAATCTCTCACATCTTACGCAAACCCTTGATGTTCTAATCCCCATTGTTACCAGCTTGCCTTAGGTAAGCATCTGTTTGCAGTGTTACCATGCTGATTAATAAAGCAAAAGTACTAGTTCCATTAAACTAGTCAAACTGTCCCTCTCATTAAACACTTTCAATTTTAAATAGCATTAACAATAATGTATAAGCTGCGGAACACATTCCAGTTCACTGGGTTTGCTGGATTTTTCATGTTATCGCCACTTTTTCTGACTTTTTATGAGTTATATCTGCCTCTGAATCAGCTCATCTGCCACTGGAATTTTCATCCATGTCTTTGTTACCATGAGTTGACGATTACACTCCTGGCAGCTCTCCCATGTTTGCCCTTGGTGAACTCAGAGTTGTCTATAACTGCTGCCTGTGTTTTAGCATGCAGCAAGTATGGTTCCCTCATCATTCTTGTGCTTGTTTGACCTACATTGGCTCCCAGTTAAACAATGACTTATTTCTGAAACTCTCACCACGGTCTCTGTAATCTCCTTCAGTTCTCCACCGCCAACATTTCTATTTCTCTCCAACTCTAGCTTGTTGAGCATCTTCCCCTCTCCACCGTTGCTGGATGGTGTAGGTGGCACGGTGGCACAGTGGTTAACACTGCTGCCTCACAGCGTCAGGGACCTGGGTTCAATTCCAGCCTCAGTTCACTATTTGTGTGGAGTTTGTATGTTCTCCCCGTGTCTGCATGGGTTTCCTCTGGGTGCTCCGGTTTCCTCCCACGCTGCAAGGATATGCGGGTTATGCGGATTGGCCATGCTAAATTGCCCTTCCGCATCAGGGGGATTAGCAGCACAAATGTGTAGGAATATGGGAATACGGCCTGGGTGGGATTGTGGTCGGTACAGACTCAATGAGCCGAATGGCCTCCTTCTTTAGGATAGGGATTCATTCTGTCTTCAGCTGCCTCACGTCTGGAATAACTTCTCTAACTCTTCCACTTCTCTGTCCTCTTGTAAATTTCTTCTTAAAGCGTAATGTTTTTGCCAAATTTATCGGAATGTTTCTCTATATAATATCTCAAACTCTGTTTGATTATTCAGAGAAACGGCATGGGACATTTAACCTTGTTAAAGGTGCTATTTAAATGCAAATTGTTGCAGTATCAGACAGATTGGCTGATGCCGGCATTGGACTGGTGTAAACACAGTAAGAAGTCTGACAACACCAGGTTAAAGTCCAACAGGTTTATTTGATAGTAAACTCGCAAGCTTTCGGGGTTTGTGAGTTTATTATCGAATAAATTGGTTGGACTTAAACCTGATGTTGTCAGACCTCTTACTGTGATTACCTCAGACTCTCATTCCACACTGCCTTTCACTGAACTCCTATTCGTAAAGTAGAGTGGAGATGTGCAGAACTGTGCAGAAATTAAGCACAGTAAACACTTCAGTGTCCTGGTTAGAATTCCGTATTCACTTGCTAAGCGAGATTGCTAATATTTCCCAGAACCTGCTTCCCATTGCTTCCAAAATCATAATTCCTTACCCATTAACCAAGGTTCTTAATAGTGTTACTGTGAGTTTACTATACAGAGAGAGGCTGCTTCAAATGTTTGCTCCCACCTCACCCTATCAACATATCCTTCTGTTCCTTTCTTCTCGTATATTTATCTAGCCTCACCTTAAATATATCCACACTCTTCACCTCCATCACTCCCTGTGGGAGCGAGTTCCACATTCTCATCACTCTCTCTAAAGATTGAGCAAGTGGCACAGTGGTTAGCACTGTTGCCTCACGGTGCCAGGGACCTGGGTTTGATTCTGGCCTCACGTCACTGTCTGTGTGGAGTCTGCACATTCTCACTGTGTCTGCGTGGGTTTTCTCTAGGTGCTCCTGTTTCTTCTCACACTGCAAAAACGTGCTGGTTAGGTGAATTTGCCGTGCTAAATCGTACCTTAGAGTGCCAAGTTTTGAAGGTTAGATGGGATGAGCCAGGGTAAATGTGTGGAGTTAGAAGCATAGAGCAGGGAAGGAGGCCTGGCTAAGATACTCAGAGAGTTGGTGCAGACTCAATGGGCCAAACAACAGCCTTCTGCACTGTAGGGTTTCTGTGATTCTATGAATTGGATTCAATTGGAATTTGGATTTTGGAGCAAGCAAGGAGGTGGATTCAGCTCCATCTGGTCTCCTCTCGCTTTGTAAGTTGAAGAATGGAATAAAAAAGTTTTTAAAACTCCTGATTAGACTGATTAATGATGATCTTATACTTCTTGGAGCTTGTTGTAATCTTGTAAAGTGAAATCATAATTTCAAATCCTTGTGTAATCTTACAGATCTTTATTGGGCCACTTTGAAACCTCTTTCACCCAGAGACAAGAGGGCCAACCTGTTCAATCTCCCCTGATAGACAGAATGTTGCAGTATCATTCCTGTCATTCTTTCTGACCCCTCTTCACTGTCCCTCTGTATATTTTATAATGTGGAGACCAGAACTGTTTACAGTATTGTAAATATGGTCTAACCGCTGTCCCATACAAGCTTAACATAAGTTGAACATAACTTCTCTGCTTTTCAATTAAGGCTAATTAAAGGCTTTATTTTAATTTAAGGTTTTATTTTAGTCACTCGATCTTGCAACCATGGCAGTGTAACATGAAGCAGCTTTGAGTGATTCATCAAGTTTGCCTCATAAATAACTGCAATATTTCCCCATCCCCAGCACACAGTCCACCTCTAATGAAACGTAATATTTCATCCTGCGAGTTGGTGTGTGAGGAGGTTTTGCAACTTTGCACATTTTAAGATCAGATCAAATTGATAGAAGGAAGCGGACACACATTGACAAGCCCCTGGGTTTTGGAAGGTTTGTAATTGGTTAGTTTGCTCTAACGCTGGCAGTGGATCCTGTGTTTCATGGTGCACCCACTCAGTACACTCTCTCACATTGACCATGATCTCCGTTACCATGATCTGCTGTCATGTGGTTCACTTCTAAATGGCTGTTGAGCGAAAGCTTCCCCAAAAACACTCAGTCTAAACAGGCCATCAACTTCTGCCATTGATGATTAATTCCTGATCTTCAAGGTCAAAGGAGCAAGCTTTTAGGATTTTAAATACATAAATCTCAAACTGCTATGAATGTTCCTTAAAGTATTGTATCCAGGATGTGTGTGGAGTAATGGTCTGGAATTCACAGGCATGAGATTGCACGGACGCTGAAATGTGCTAGAAACTGGTTTGAGATAACTACCGGGTCAATGACACTTGAGCTGATATTTATTTTTGTGCTATATGTGTCCTCTGCCCTCTCTTTCTGTTTGTTCCTCCTCCTGACTAAAACTCACAGCAACCAGATCTCTGCCGTGGGCAATCAGCCCCCAGCTTTCAGTCTTTATGTCTCAAACAAGAAGTGACCCCTTGTGAAACATTGCTGTCTGCATCACTGGTTAGCCAAAAGATTGTTATTGGGATCTTTCTGTGCTCATAACAGCTCCCATGCGACCTCATGTCACGTGCCTCCTTCTTCTTGACCAGGGCCTCAGGGTTCTGAGTCATCCAGGGTTCCCTATTTTTACCAGCCTTGCCCTTCACTCGAAGAGGAATGTGTTTGCCCTGCATCCTGTTTAACCCACTTTTGAAAACCTCCCACTTACTAGAGATCCCTTTGTCTGCCAACGGACTCCCCGAGTCAATTTATGGAAGTTCCTGCCTGATACAATCAAAATTGGCCGTGCCCCAGTTTAGAATTTTGACTTTTGGGCCAGACCTATCATTCTCCATCACTATCTTAAAATTAATAGAATTATGGTCACTGGTCCCAAAGTGATCCCTCATGAACACTTCTGTCACCTGCTCTTCCTTACATCCCAAGAGGAGGTCAAGATTTGCCCCCTCTCCAGTCAGCTGTCCACATACAGAATGAGAAATTTCTCCTGAATACACTCAACAAATTTCCCTCCATCCAAACCTCTAATACTATGGCTCTCCCAGTCAATGTTGAGAAAGTTAAAATCTCCGACTATAACCACTCTATTTTTCTTGGACCTATCTGTAATCTCTTCACATATTTGCTCCTCAATTTCCCACCGATTTATTTGGGAGCGATAGTACAACCCTATCGAAGTGATTTCCCCTTATTTCTGAGTTCTACCCATACACACTCAGTGGGTGAACCCTCAGATATATCCCCTCTCAGTATGGCCGGAGTGCTTTCCCTCATCAAAAGTGCTTCTCTCTTACCTCCTGTCCTATCTTTCCAGTAGCGTCTGTACTCGGGAACATTGAGCTGCCAGTCCTGTCCCTCCCTTAGCCATGTTTTAGTAATTGCTATAATATCCCAGTCCCACCTACCCATCAATGCCCTGAGTTCATCTGCCTTGCGCATCAGGCCTCTTGCATTGAAATAAACACAGTTTAATCCAGATTTATTTTATAATTGATTTTATAAAACGCTGTGAGGTTTTTTTTTCTGGAAGGGTATAAAGAAGGGTATAAATTTGGTTTCCAGTGTTCATTTAGGTACAGCAGTGCTGAAAAAGTTCATGAAATGCACCCACCCCTGTGCCCCCAGATTAATTTACCCTTATATACTGTACATTATCCACAGCGAATGAAACAGCACCGGTTCAAATATCACTGCAATATTTATATTGACTAAATCAACTAAAACAAATAAAACTCTGGAATCAATAATGGTGACTATGAAATGATTTACAACATAGAACATTACAGCACAGTACAGGTCCTTCAGCCCTCAATGTTGCGCTGACCAATGGAACCAATTTTATGACCCTCTATCCTAAACTATTCCAATGTGATCCATATGCCTAACCACTGTCCATTTGAACGCCCTTAAAATTGACAAGTCCACAACTGCTGCAGGCAGGGCATTCCACACCCTTACTACCCTCTGAGTAAAGAACCCACCTCTAACATCCGTCCTATAACTACCACCCCTTAATTTAAAGCTATGTCCCCTCGTGTTATCCATCTCCATCTGAGGAAAAAGGCTCTCACTATCCACCCTATCTAACCCTCTGATCATCTTATATGTCTCAATTAAGTCACCTCTTAGCCTCCTTCTCTCTAATGAAAATAACCTCAAGTCCCTTAGCCTTTCCTCATAAGACCTACCCATCATACCAGGCAACATCCTGGTAAACCTCCTCTTCACTCTTTCCAATGCCTCCACATCTTTCTTATAATGTGGGGACCAAAATTGTACACAATACTCCAAGTGCGGGCGCACCAGAGTTTTGTACAGTTGCAACATGACATCTCAGCTCCGAAATTCAATCCTTCTAGCAATAAATGCTAACACACTGTATGTCTTCTTAACAACCTTATCAACCTGGGTGCCAACTTTCAGGGATCTATGCACCTGTACACTGAGATCTCTCTCCTCGTCGACACTACTAAGAGTCCTACCATTAGCCCTATATTCTGCACACATATTACTCTTACCAAAGTGAATCACCTCACACTTTTCCACATTAAACTCCATTTGCCACTTCTCGGCCCAGCTCTGCAACTTATCTATGTCCCTCTGCAAACTGTAACGTCCATCCTCACTGTCTACAACTCCTCCGACTTTGGTGTCATCAGCAAATTTACTAACCCATCCCTCTACACCCTCATCCAGGTCATTTATAAAAATGACAAACAACAGTGGCCCCAAAACAGATCCCTAAGGTACACCACTAGTAACTAAAGTCCAGGTTGAATATATCCCATCAACCACCACCTTCTGTCTTCTATCAGCTAGCCAATTGGGGGGAAAATTTGCAAAGCCTATGCAGGGGGCTTTAAACTGATTCAGAGGGGAGGGTGGGATACTGAGTAGTTTGGATGTTAAGAGGGACGACAACAGGGGGAGTCATAGATGAGAACTGTAAAGCACAGCAGCGTACGGGTGGAGTAGGGCATGGTTTGAAATGCGTATACTTTAATGCAAGAAGTATTAGCAATAAGGTGGAGGAACTTGCAGCTTGAACCAGTACCTGGAACTTCGATGTTGTGGCCATTTCAGAGACATGGATAGAGCAGGGACAGGAATGGTTGTTGCAGGTTCCGGGATTCAAATGCTTCAGTTGGAGTAGAGAAGGAGGTAGAAGGGGGGAAGGAGTGGCATTATTAGTCAAAGACTGTATCACAGTGACAGAAAGGAAGTTTGATGAGGACTTGTCTGTTGAGGTAGTATGGGCTGAGGTTAGAAACAGGAGACGAGAGGTCACCCTGTTGGGAGTCTTTTATAGACCTCCTAAAAGTTCGAGAGAGATAGAGGAAAGGATTGCAAAGTTGATCCTGGACTGGAGTGAAAGTAATAGGGTAATTGTAATGGGGGACTTTAACTTTACTAATATTGATTGGAATAGCTATAGCTCTAGCACGTTAGAGGGGTCAGTTTTTGTACAAAGTGTGCAGGAAGATTTTTTGACTCAGTATGTAGATAGGCCAACTAGAGGTGAGGCTACATTGGATTTGGTGCTGGGCAATGAGCCAGACCAGGTTTTAGACTTGGAAGTTGGTGAACATTTTGGTGATAGTGACCAGAATTCGGTTATGTTCACCTTAGTGATGGATACGGATAGGCATGAAGCTGGGGGCAGTAGTTATAACTGGGGGAATGGTAATTATGAGGTTATTAGGAGAGAATTAGGGTGCATAGGTTGGACTAGGAAACTACAGGGACTGGGAACATCTGAAATGTGGAGCTTATTCAAGGAGCAGCTACTGCGAGTCCTTGATAAGTATGTCCCTGTCAGGCAAGGAGGAAATGGTCGAGTAAGGGAACCATGGTGTACTAAAAAAGTTAATTCGCTGGTTAAAAGGAAAAAGGAGGCTTATGTCAGGATGAGGCTTGAAGGCTCAGTTAGTGCACTGGATAGCTATAGATTAGCCAGGAGGGAGCTAAAGAGTGAGTTGAGGAGAGCTAAAAGGGGACACGAGAAGACTTTGGCTGATAGGATCAAGGAGAATCCTAAAGCTTTCTTTAGATATGTTAAGAATAGAAGATTGGTTAGGGCAAGATTAGGGACAGTCAGAGACAGCAGTGGGAAGTTGTGCGTGGAGCCTGAAGAGATTGGAGAGGCACTGAACAAATATTTCTCTTCGGGATTCACGCAGGGAGATGTAAATGTAGTTGTGGAGAACACTGGGATACAGGGTTGCAAACTGGAAAGTATTGAAGTAGATAAGGAGAATGTGCTAGATATTCTTGAGGGTTTGAAGTTAGATAAGTCCCCTGGGCCGGACGGGATTTACCCTAGGATTCTCTGGGAGGCGAGAGAGGCGATTGCAGAGCCTCTGGCTCTGATCTTCAGGTCGTTGTTGGTTACAGGTATAGTGCCAGAAGACTGGAGGATAGCGAATGTGGTCCCATTGTTCAAGAAGGGGAAGAGAGACCTTCCAGGGAATTATAGGCCAGTGAGTCTTACTTCTGTTGTGGGCAAAGTATTGGAGAGAATTATTAGGGATAGGATTTATAGTTATTTAGAGAGAAATGAATTGATTGGGGATAGTCAGCATGGTTTTGTGAAGGGTAGGTCGTGCCTTACTAACCTCATTGAGTTTTTTGAAAAAGTGACCAAAGATGTGGATGGGGGAAGGCGTTTGATGTGGTATATATGGACTTTAGTAAGGCGTTTGATAAGGTGTCCCATGGAAGGCTTCTGCAGAAAATGCAGATGTATGGGATTGAGGGTGATTTAGCTAATTGGATTAGGAATTGGCTAGCTGATAGAAGACAGAGGGTGGTGGTTGATGGAAATTATTCATCGTGGAGTTCGGTTACAAGTGTGTACCTCAGGGATCTGTTTTGGGGCCCCTGCTGTTTGTAATTTTTATAAATGATCTGGATGAGGGTATTGAAGGATGGATTAGTAAATTTGCGGATGACACCAAAGTCGGAGGAGTGGTAGATAGTGAAGAGGGGTGTTCTAGTTTGCAGAGAGACTTGGACAAGTTGCAGAGCTGGGCCGAGAGGTGGCAAATGGAGTTTAATGTGGAAAAGTGTGAGGTAATTCACTTTGGCAGGAATAACAAATGTGTAGAGTATAGGGCTAATGGTAGGACTCTTAATAGTGTTGATGAACAGAGGGATCTTGGTGTATATGTGCATAGATCCCTGGAAGTTGGCAATCAAGTCGATAAGGTTGTTAAGAAGGCATACGGAGTCTTAGCTTTTATTGGTAGGGGGATTGAATTTCGGAGCCGCAACGTCATGTTGCAACTGTACAAAACTCTAGTGCGGCCGCACTTGGAGTATTGTGTGCAGTTCTGGTCCCCGCATTATAAGAAAGATGTGGAGGCATTGGAGAGGGTACAGAGGAGGTTTACCAG
Source organism: Sphyrna mokarran (assembly GCA_024679065.1). Classification (NCBI taxonomy): domain Eukaryota; kingdom Metazoa; phylum Chordata; class Chondrichthyes; order Carcharhiniformes; family Carcharhinidae; genus Sphyrna; species Sphyrna mokarran. The sequence continues at coordinate 1,498,742 of JAGIQG010000003.1, forward strand.
GATGTTGCCTGGTATGGAGGGCAGGTCTTATGAAGAGAGGCTGAGGGATTTGAGGTTGTTTTCGTTAGAAAGAAGGCGGCTAAGAGGAGACCTTATTGAAACATATAAGATGATTAGAGGTTTAGATAGGGTGGACAGTGATAGCCTTTTTCCTAGGATGGAGAAAGCTAGCACGAGGGGACATAGCTTTAAATTAAGGGGTGGTAGTTATAGGACGGATGTCAGAGGTAGGTTCTTTACCCAGAGGGTGGTAAGGGTATGGAATGCCCTGCCTGCTGCAGTTGTAGATGCGCCAAGTTTGGTGGCGTTTAAGAGGTTAGTAGATAAGTTTATGGATGAAAAGGGAATGGTTTAGGTTAGAGGGTCATTGCTTGTTCCTAATTGGTCGACGCAACATCGAGGGCCGAAGGCCCTGTTCTGCGCTGTAATGTTCTATGTTCTATGTACTAATTCCTAATCCAAACTGCTAAATCACCCTCAATCCCATGCATCTGCATTTTCTGCAATAGCCTACCATGGGGAACCTTATTTTTTGTAAAATCCTAACAGCTTCACTAATGTCCTTAAGGGAAGGAATTCTGTTGTTCTCAGTCTGGCCTATTTGTCCTTCTGGACATAAAATCCCATCGTCATATTGAGAATATCCTCCATCGTGTGGGACAGATTTTGAACAGATTGAGAAACTCAATACTGAATCCATGAGGTGCTGTGGGCCATCAACAGCAGTGGAATTGTCCTCCAGCACAATCTGTAACCTCACAGCCCAGCACATCCCCCACTCAAACCAGGGGATCAATCCTGGGTCCAATCGAGAGTGCAGGAGGGCATGCTGGGAGCAGCACCAGGCATACCTAAAAATGAGGTGTCAACTTGGTGAAACTCTAACACAGGACAACCCGTGTGCCAAACGGCAAAAACAGCAAGTGATAGACAGAGCTAAGCAATCTCACAGCCAACAGGTCAGAGCTAAGCTCTGCAGTTCAACCACATCCAGCTGTGAATGGTGGTGGACAATTAAACAGCTCACTGGAGGAGGCTCCACAAATATCCCTCAGTGACAGAGGAGCCCAGCACATCAGTGTGAAAGATAAGGGTGAAACATTCTCAGAAATCTTCGACTGGAAGTGCCGAGCAGATGATCCATCTCAGCCTCCTCCGAGAGGTCCCCAGGACGGCCTGAATCATCAAAGACCAATTTGACCGAGTGTGGCATCAAGGAGCCCTTGGAAAACTGGAGTCTACAGGAATCAGGGAGCAAACTCTCTGTTGGTTGGGGTCATACCTGGTACACAGGAAGAGGGTTGTGATGATTTGACATCAATCATTTCTCTCCCAGGATATCTCTGCAGGAGTTCCTCAGGTTAGTGTCCAAGATCCAACCATCTTCAGCAGATTCATCAATGACCTTCCCTCCATCATATGGTCAGAAGTGGGGATGTTCACTGATAATTACACAATGTTCAGCACCATTCGCGACTCCTCAGATACTGAGGAGTCATGTTCAATTGCAGCGAGACCTGGACGATATCCAGGTTTGAGCAGACAGGTGGTAAGTAATATTCACAACACACAAGTGCCAGCCAATGACCATCTCCAACAGAAGAGAATCTAACCATCTCCCCTGATGTTCACTGGCATTGTAAAAAGTCTCACAACACCAGTTTAAAGTTCAACAAGTTTATTTGATAGTAATCTCACAAGCTTTCAGAAACGGTGTTCCTTCCACACACCTGACAAAGGAACATCGTTTCCCAAAGCTTGTGAGATTACTATCAAATAAACTGGTTGGACTTAAACCTGGTGTCGTGAGGCTTCTTACTGTGTCTATCCCATTCCGATGCCGCATCTCTATATCATTCATTGACAGTGCCATCACTCACATGTGTCAGGAGTGTCTTGCCTGGATGGGTGCAACTCCAACAACATCAAGAAGCTCAACATCCAAGACAAAACAGCCCTGCTTAATTGGCAACCCCCCAACCACCGCCTTTCAGCATCTTCCAATCCACAAAATCCTGGCACTCCCTCCCTAACAGCACTGTGGGTGTACCTACACCACATGGACTGTAGCTGTTCAAGAAAGCAGCTCTTCTGAAGATGAATTAGGGATGGGAAATAAATGTGGGCCAGCCAGTGATGCACATGGCCCACAAATGAAAAAAAGGTTCTCTCAGTAATGGGTGACATGTTGCTGGAACTTGAGCAAATTCCTTTTGATTAGATTGGATTTGTTATTGTCACATGTCACGTGTTAACGTACAGTGAAAAGTATTGTGCAGAATGTAGAGTTACAGTCACAGCGAGGGTGTAGAGAAACACCAACTTAATGTGAGGTAGGTCCATTCAAAAGTCTGACAGCAGCAGGGAAGAAGCTGTTCTTGAATTGGTTGATATGTGACCTCAGACTTTAATTCAGAATTCCATCCTTGGAGGAGATGTGTACCCAGCTTTTAGACAAGTAGCAATTGTGTGCATCTGGATATTGGCTGAACCAATGATCGGAGCTGAACTCCTTGTTTGTGTAACTCGCTAAATGCTGTCAGCTCAAAGCACAGGAGGTTATCACGAAGAGTAATATTGGTTCAGGGAGCCAGGAATCTGATCATAGACAGGGGGCAGAGAGTACAGCAACTTTCAAATTCCATACCTTGTTCACCATTCCAATGATTTCTTTGCTGTTTACTTTTCCTGCTGTGTTGAAGTTGTCTCTATTATGGAGGTGGCACATTCCAGAGTGAGAGAGAGAGAGCATCAGTTTCCAAAAGCACATTTCACAATTACACAGCCTGTATAGAGAGTGCAGGATTGGAAATTCCTGGAACGTATTCTCTGAATCATTGGAAGAGTTTATTTTCCCTCTTGTTAAATTTGGTGTGTTCTCTGCTGTCAGTGTTTACTCTGTGGATGAAGGGGGAGGAGGGCACTTTGCCACCTCTCCTCAACTGCTGCTAGTTTGAACATTTTTCAATTAACCCTCCATGATGCATCTGCTTAGCAACAGAAATATCAGCAGAGTGCACGGCAACACTCATTCAAACTGGTGGTTTCCTTGTTGCGGAGGTGGATGTTTCACTGTCACATTCTGTCTATTGGCCCATCCAGGAACTGGCAAACTTCCAGGCGAGGTTAAGCGAGTTCATTTGCCGAGTGGATTGAACTCAACGCCCTGGATCTGGGAGTTGTTCAGTTGCTACTCCTGTGAGCTGGGCTGGGCTGGGCTAGCTGTTTCTCAGACACCACATTCTTCTGTAAGATTGAGAAATACGGATTCATGCTTGTCCGTGACAGCGGGCAAGAATCCTTTTCTAATTAACATATCACATCCGGAGAGAGAAGGTTTTGTCCCATTGCCCCACCAGAATCATGCCCTGTGTCCAAGGACAGTATCCTCTCTCCCTCCCTGTCTTCTGTCTCTCTCTCTTTCCCTCCCTGTCTTCTGTCTCTCTCTCCCTGTCCCCTCTCTCTCTCTTCCTCTCTCTCTCTCCCTCTCCCCCCACTCATTCTCTCTCTCCCTCCCTGTCCCCTCACTCTCCCCCTCTCTCTGTCACTGTCCCCTCTCGCCCTCCCTGTCCCCTCTCTCCGTCCCTGTCCCCTCTCTCCGTCACTGTCCCCTCTCGCCCTCCCTGTCCCCTCTCTCCTTCCCTGTCTCTGTATCTCTCTCTCCTTGTCCTCTATCTCTCTTTCTCCCTATCCTCTCTCTCTTCTCCCTCCCTGTCCCCTCTCTCCCTCCCTGTCCCTGTCTCTCTCTCTCTCCCTGTCCTCTATCTCTCTCTCTCTCCCTGTCCTCTATCTCTCTCTCTCCCTGTCCCTGTCTCTCTCCTCTCCCTGTCCTCTATCTCTCTCCCTCCCTGTCCTCTCTCTCCTGTCTCTTCCTCCCTGTTCCCTCTCTCCCTCTCTGTCTTCTGTCTCTCTCTCTCTCCCTGTCCCCTTTCTCCTTCTCTCTCTCCTTCTCTGTTCCCTCTCTCCCTCCCTGTCCTCTGTCTCTCTCTCTCTCCCTCCCTGTCCCCTCACTCTTTCTCTCTCTCCCTCCCTTTCCCCCCCCCTTTCTCTCTCTCCCTCCCTGTCTCCTCACTCTTTCTCTCTCCCCCTGTCCCCCCCCTTCTCCCCCCCCCCTCTCTCGTCCCTGTCCCTGAGTCTCTCTCTCTCTCTCTCTCTCCCTCCCTGTCCCCCCCCTCCTTTCTCTCTCTCTCTCTTTCCTGTTCCCCCTCTCTCCTCTCCCCTCTCTCACCCCCCCGTCCCCTCTCTCTGTCTCACTCTCTGTCTCCTCTCTCTCTCTCTCCCTGTCCCTGAGTCTCTCTCTCTCTCTCTCACTCTCTGTTCCCCCCCCCCCCTCTCTCCACTCTCTGTCTCCTCTCTCTCTCTCTCCCTGTCCCCTGAGCTGTTTGGATGTGAGTATTCCTCCTGTGTCTATGTGAATGGTTTTGACTGTGGAACCAGTTACTGTGGTTTGATGGGTGACAGTGAAGTTTTGTCTGTCTGATACTTTGTAAAGACAAAGTGTGTGGAGCTGCTGTATACCACCTTGTTCATTCTGCAATGCAATTGGGACCAGCACCTCCACTGTGTGTCGGTGAAATCACAGGTTGTACATTGTGATGGGTTCTTGGCTCCCACTGTCTCTCAGTTCACTGCAGAGCTGGTTTGGTTAGAGGATTAAATGTTGAGCCAGCTGCGACTTTGTTCTCTTTGTCGATTCTAAATGTAGGGTTCACATGGCGAACATTAAAGCAAAACAGTGTCAGTGAGAAGGTAAAATGCTTTTCACTATGCACGGCACAGTTAACACTGCTGCCTCACAGCACCAGGGAACCAGCTTCAGTTTCCAGCTTGGGTGGAGCTTCTATGTGGAGTTTGCACTTTCTCTCTGTGTCTGCATGGGTTTCCACCAGTTTGCTCCCACAGTCTGAAAGACATGCTGTTTAGGTGGATCGGCCGTGCTAAATTCTGCCTCAGTGTATCCAAACAGGTGCCAGAGTGTGGCAATTAGAGGAATTTCATAGTGACTTCATTGCAGTGTTAATGTAAGCCTTACTTGTGACAATAATAAATAAACTTTGAACATGAGCTGGTCTCTGGTAATAAAGTTTAAGCTGCTGATTGGCTGCAGTGTGTCATATGCTTTATACTGAGTGTCCAGTAGTGCCAAGAGGAATTTAATTATTTCTGGCCTCACACCAGGAACAGACTGATTGGGAATAAGCTCAAGATCAGGTTCAAAGCCTTTTCTTGTCAGCCTGAATCTTGTGGACACCATTAATTAGATTTGGTTTGATTTTGAATTGGTTTTTGGAGCAAGCCAAGAGATGGATTAGGGGTTTAACCAGTACACTCTGCAAATTTGTCTTTGTAACTCTGAGAAATCATAAAATAGTAATGTGGTTACTTCAGCCAGGCTAATGTGGTTGGCTTGCTAGACTATGAACCCCTCAGTTAATTTGAATTAATTTATTTGGTGAAACTAAGTATCTGATAAGTTCTAACTAATGGTTAAATCAGGGAGCCTCATGCTCTCTGTTTAAAGCAGGTGTGTCAGACTCCTAGCCTGCAACCAGCAGGGAGCAACTGGAGATCTGGCTGTGTACAGATGTATGGTGTAAATAAAGTAACTTGGTGCTGGGACTTTCACCCCTGTGGAATTATTACAAATAGAATTGGTATAACGGAGAAGCGACCATTCAGCCCATCAAGTCTGCACTGACTCTCTACAGAGTATATCACCCAGGACCTCTTCCCCATCTGATCCTCCATAACCCCGCATTCACCACGGCTGATCCATCTAACCGACACATCTTTGGATGTGGGAGAAAACTAGAGCATCCAGAGGAAACACAGAGGAAATTAATAAAATTTAAAAGAAAATAAAAAATCAGAAAAAATCTAAGATATTCAGTGGCCTTTGTGCAAGATCTGTATTTTGGGAACCAATCATTTAGTAATACAATCATTTTCTGGATACAGTTGAATTTTTTCACCGAGTGCCAGTGGTTTTATTTCTGGTGTCTATCTACAACATCTTATGCCCCGAAGAACCTTATAAATGGGAATGCTACACTCTGACAATGAGAATGAATTCTTACTAATATTATTATACATCGTATTGTTGTGTAAGGATCCTGAAACTCATTTGGTCCCAGTTACTGCAATTCTCAACTCCTTGCTTGCCTGTACAATGTTCCTTAAATCTATCCAGATCCAAACCTGCCATCAACCCATTTATTGATCACTTCTGTAAAGAAATATCTCCTGCCAAGAAGGATGAGCTATTTGTATGTTTAAAATTCCAGGGTCAGCTGCTTTGGTAGCTCACAGTTTCTCAACATTAATCTCTCAAGTTTCTTCAGGAATAAGCTTACCGTCTTTCCATGGTCAGAATTGTGGTGACTTCAGTAGTCGAGGTGTTTAGTTAGGCCCCTGACTGAGGTGAATGTTCTAGCTCAGGTGGTAGGATTCTTGATTCTGCTACAGTTGCATCTTTGTTGGCTGGAGTTTGAGTTTTGATGATGAACTATGGTTGGAAAATGAGCAATGTGAATGAGGTCACATTCATCACCTCACTCTAGTTTCTAGGGAGTTTTGGAGTCAGCTTCCTGGAGTGGGATTAACGTGAGGAGTGAGCCAGACCAGATAAGCTGGCACCTTTCTGTCCCTCAAGGACATTGGCAAATTATCTGTTTTTTTATTACAGCCAACAGCTTGTGTTTATTCAGTGTCTAGAATGTGTAAATTGTCTAAAGACATTTCACAAGGATGTAGAATCATAGAATTCCTACAGTGCAAAAGGAGGCCATTCAGTTCTCAAGTGTACACCAATAACAATTGCATCCCAGCCTCATAATCCAATGTATTTACCTTACTAATTCTGCTAACCCCATGACACTAAGGTCAATTTAACATGGCCAATCAACCTAACCCACACATCTGTGGACTATGGGAGGAAACCAGAGGAAACCCACGCAGATGCAGGGAGAACGTGCAAACAGGTGATTGAAATCTTGCTCAGAGAAGTTTGCTATGGAGCAACTTAAAAGGTTGAGGAGGAGATGGTAATGGAGTGGAATGATACTGGGTGAGTGATCCAAAGGCCCAGGCTAATGGTCTGCAGATTTGAGTTCATATTCCACCATGGCATTCAATTAATTAAAAAGATTTTGGGATTGAAAGCTAGTCTTAGTAATAGTGACCATGAACACATCATTGATTGTAGTAATAACCAATCTTATGCATTAGTGTCCTTTAGAGAACAAAATTGTCATCCTTTCTTGGTCTGGCCTACATTGACTCCAGATTCACAGCAATGTGGATGACTCTGAAATTGCCCATTAGAGCAGTTAAAGCCCAGTAACAAAAACTAGCCATGCTGGTGTTCCCCTCATCCTCTGAATGAATCAAAGCTAAGAATCTCCATCAGTCCACCAATTCCCAGGCAAGGTAAATAGCATTCTTCATTTTGACACAAAGACGTTAAAAAGAGGTGTAGAGAAGTTTTATCTGAATTAACCCGAGAATAAGGGGTTTCAGTTCTGTAGGCTGGCATGGTTCACAGCAGAGAGGATTAAGGAGGAATTGAAGAGAGACATTCAAATTATATGAGGTTTTGAAAGAGTAAATAAGAAGAAATGTTTTTCACTGGTAAGAGAGTTTGTAATCAGAAGGTACTGATTTCAGGTTATTGACAGAGAGGGAAGGTGCTGTTTTTTACATAACATGCAGTCTGAAAGCAATTTAAAAAACTTTTCAAAACAGAATTGAAAAACTGCTTAGAAATTCTTTCAAGGTGAGCAATTTTTCAGTTGAGCAATGATTCAATTTCTTGAACCATTCCAGTTGATCTGGTGTAGATGCAGCACAGTGCTTTTGGGAAGGGAGTTCCAGAATGGTTAAACCGCAGACTATCAATATAACATCTCAGTTCTGCTGTCATTATAATCAACTCTTTTTTGCATCTTCTCTATTCATTCTATACCTTTACCTCGCCAAACATTAGAAAGATGAGTCTGGTTATAAATTGTTGGCTCGATGACGACAGGTTACATGAGAAAGAGCAGGGTGGAGCTTCTATTGGTTGTATGGGCCAGGAATGCATTGGCACAGCCTCAGCTGAGTGGGGTTGCTGGAATACGGAGGGAGTTATCCTGTAAGGAGACTGACATTGGCCTGTACACCAGGTCACGCCAGGGCACAAACGGAATGCATTACTGACGCAGGAAGTTGTAGTTGCTGGTTCCTGATGAGCCAACATATTAAAAACATCTCCAAATTTAGAAGCCTAGTTTCACATTGGCATCAGACGAAGCTGCGTCTGAACTGAATGTCCCAAGGAATGTTTTTTGAATGATGAACAGGTTTTGGTTTATTGACAGTACCTGCTCTGGGATTAGCCAAGTACCTCAGGATGAATAAACATTGAAGGTGGCACTTTACAGAATGCAACCTTTTTTTGAGATTTTGTTAAACTCAATGCTAATGGGCACATCCATGATGGTGTCTCACCACCCCCCCCCCCTTCCCCACCTCTTAAACTTACCCCTCAGATCTGACCCCTGACCTATCCCTTTCTCCATTGATTCTATCCTTATCCTGACCCCTTCCATAAAGCCAGAGAATCAGAGTCCTAGAGGTTTACAGTATGGAAACAGGCCCTTCAGCCCAACTTGCCCTTGCCACCCTTTTTTTAAAACCCTAAGCTAATCCTAATTGCCTGCATTAGGCCCATATCCCTCTATACCCATTGTATCCATGTAACTATCTAACAGCTTTTTAAAAGATAAAATTGTATCCTCCTCTACTACTATCTCTGGCAGCTTGTTCCAGACACTCACCATCCTCTGTGTGAAAAATTGCCCCTCTGGACACTTCTGTATCTCTCCCCTCTCACCTTAAACCTATACCCTCTAGCTTTAGACTCCCCTACCTTTGGGAAAAGATATTGACTATCTCGCTGATCTGTGCCCCTCATTATTTTATAGATCTCTATAAGATCACCCCTCAGCCTCCTCTGCTCCAGAGGAAAAAGTCCCAGTCCATCTGCTCCTTTTCACTCAATCCATCAAGTCCCAGTAGCATCCAAATAAATCTTTTCTGCAGCTTTCTAGTTTAATAATACCTTTTCTATAATACAGTGGCCAGAACTGTGCACAATATTCCAAGTGTGGCCTTACCAATGTCTTGTACAACTTCAACAAGATGTCCCAAGTAGCCAAATAGGCTGCTATGGAGGGTGGTGGGGGCAGACACACTGGCATCATTTAAGAATTACCTGGATAGTCACATGAACAGACTGAGAACGGAGGGATACAAACGAATGGTGTAGTTGGACCAATGAGTGGCACAGGCTTGGAGGGCCGAAGGGCCTGTTTCCTGTGCTGTAGTGTTCTTTGTTCTTTGTTCCAACTCCTGTATTCAATGTTCTGACTGATGAAACCAAGCATTGCCGAATGCCTTCTTCACCACTCTGTCCACCTGTGACTCCACTTTCAAGGAGTTATGAACCTGTACCCCGAGATCTCTCTGTTCTGTAACTCTCCCCAGCGCCCTACCATTAACTGAGTAAGTCCTGCCCTGGTTCAATCTACCAAAATACATCACCTCACATTTAAATTAAACTCCATCTGCCAATCATCAGCTCACTGGCCCAATTGATCAAGATCCCACTGCAATTGGAGATAACTTTCTTCACTGTCCACTATGCCACCAATTTTGGTCTCATCTGCAAACTAACCATGCCCCCTATATTCTCATCCAAATCATTAATATAAATGACAAATAACAGTGGGCCCAGCACTGATCCCTGAGGCACACCGCTGGTCACAGGCCTCCAGTTTGAAAAACAATTCTCTACAATTATCCTTTGGCTTCTGTCAAAAAGCCAATTTTGTATCCATTTAGATACCTCACTCTAGATCCCATGAGATTTAACCTTTGACCTTTCCCCTTTTGACCACTGTCCTTCAACTTCTCCCAATCTTGAGTCGTGCATTAAACCATACCCCAATCCTGCCCCTTGCCCTCCAACCTTTTCCAATCTTGACCTCTGCCCTTCAACCTTTCCCAGTCCTGATTCCTCCCCTATTCTTTCCTTTGCCCTCAGCTTCTTCCGCTTTGTTCTTTCCAGATTTGTTCCTCATTGGTGTCCTGATATTGCTTCCTATTCAATTCTCTGGATGATCCCACTATGTTTTGAGTTACAAGATCCACAAATCTTTCCTGCTGTCTGAGGATTTCAGAGTTGCCTCTTGTACTTTCCCAGATGAAATGAGATATTGAAGGACAGCAAGATTAGTGAAAAGAGTTTGGGGAGTCGGGAAGAACTAAACCTTATTTTTATGCATGCAAAACTCTTTAAACACTGTCTGATCCATTGGAATACCACAGGAAATAGAACACAGAAAGAGGGTCTTCCATCCAATTGTTTTTTTAATTCACACAAACCTCTTCCCATCTTTCTTTATCTCATTCTCAGTATATCTCAAGGCTTGGTATGGTTTTTACTCTGACCAAAGCCACAAGAATCTACAAAGGGCTGTGAATGTAGCCCAATCCATCACACAAACCAGGTGCCCATCCACCGATTCTGTCTATACTTCCCACTGCCTTAGCAAGATAGCCAATATAATTGAGGACCCCTCGCACTCTGGACATTCTCTCTTCCAAATTTTTCCGTTGGGTTAAAAATACAAAATGTCTGAGGACACGTCCCAACCGACTCAAGAACAGCTTCTTCCCTGCTGCTGTCAGACTTTTAAATGGACCTACCTCACATTAAGCTGATCTTTCTCTACACCCCTCGCTCTGACTGTAACACTGCAATCTGCATTTTCTTGTTTCCTTCTTCCCTATGCACTCTATGAATGGTATGCTTTCTCTGTATAGCAAAATACTTTTTAATTGTATCCCAATATGTGTGATGATAATAAATCAAATTAAATATCTTTTTAGAGGTAGTCTTACCTCTAAAAAGTTGCAAGTTGCAGAGCTGGGCCGAGAGGTGGCAAATGGAGTTTAATGTGGAAAAGTGTGAGGTAATGCACTTTGGCAGGAACAATAAATGTGTAGAGTATAGGGCTAATGGTAGGGCTCTTAATAGTGTTGAGGAACAGAAGGATCTTGGTGTATGTGTCAATAGATCCCTGAAAGTAGGCAGTCAAGTGGATAAAGTTGTTAAGAAGGCATATGGAGTCTTAGCTTTTATTGGTAGGGGGATTGAATTTAGGAGCCGCAGCATCATGTTGCAACTGTACAAAACTCTAGTGCGGCCGCACTTGGAGTATTGTGTGCAGTTCTGGTCGCCACATTATAAGAAAGATGTGGAGGCATTGGAGAGGGTACAGAGGAGGTTTACCAGGATGTTGCCTGGTATGGAGGGCAGGTCCTATGAAGAGAGGTTGAAGGATTTGAGGTTGTTTTCGTTAGAAAGGAGGCGGCTAAGAGGGGATCTTATTGAAGCATATAAGATGATTAGAGGTTTAGATAGGGTGGACAGTGATAGCCTTTTTCCTAGGATGGAGAAAGCTAGCACGAGGGGACACAGCTTTAAATTAAGGGGTATGAGTTATAGGACGGATATCAGAGGTAGGTTCTTTACTCAAAGAGTGATTAGGGAGTGGAATGCCCTGCCTGCAGCTGTTGTAGATGCGCCAAGTTTGGTGGCGTTTAAGAGGTTAGTTGATAAGTATATGGATGAGAAGGGAATGGTTTAGTTAGGAGGGGCATTGCTTTTTATTTTGGTCGGCACAACATCGAAGGCCGAAGGGCCTGTTCTGTGCTGTATTGTTCTATGTTCTATGTTCTATGTACCTGGAGATAGGGGATGTCACAGTAACTTCTTTGCAGTACAATATAAGCCTTACTTATGATTAATAAACATCATATGTGACCAAACGTGAATTATAAAAGGCTGTGAACTGTTGGAGATTTGTTGGCAGTGTTTCAGTAAATTAACCCACACTGGTGTTTCAATATCACCCATCTGAGCACAGGAATCTCAGTCACTCAGACAGCCCACTTCTCCATATCACAACTCCTAAATTACTGCTACTTCCCTCAGAATCTGGGCAATCTCCCTCCATCACTGCACATATCCTGACTTGTACAAGACATTAATAAGGCCAACTTGGAATATTGTATACAGTTGTAACCATCCTATTATAGAAAGGATATTATTAAACCAGAAAGAGCGCAGAAAAGATTTACTAGGATGCTACCGGGACTTGATGGTTTGAGTTATAAGGAGAGGCTGGATAGACTGGGACGATTTTTCTCTGGAGTGTAGGAGGCTGAGGGGTGATCTTATAGAGGTCTATAAAATAATGAGGGGCACAGATCAGCTAGATAGTCAATATCTTTTCCCTAAGGAAGGAGAGTTTGCAGATGACACCAAGATTGGTGTCATGGTGGACAGTGAGGAAGGTTATTTCCAACTGCAATGGGATCCTGATCAATTGG